>JAJJWW010015800.1:0-600000 GCA_023531295.1 Papaver armeniacum
CTGTAAATTCCTCCTTCAACACTATAAATTCTTATCAGCAGTTTGGAACATCCAAACTGAAACTTCAGGTTGAGTTATAATAGATGGCCTTGACAGAATATCCCGGAATACTTGATAAATTAGGAGAGATTACTCATAGTAATGGGTGAAGAGGTGCCAATATAAGCCTAAGTAACTTAATTAGTCACGAGACAAAGTATCATTGTGCAATTAGATTATCAAAATATAAAAATAAAATGAGGGTTTTGTCTTCAACTTCTTCTATTTGCAGTTTTAGAGGAATGATGCGCATAATAGTAGTAAGAATGATGGTGTTAAGATTAGTGAGGATAAACATATTTTTCTTGACAGAAAGTTTGGATGAGATTTAACAAATTCAAAATTTGAGCTTGACAACATCATTAAATTTGAGCTGGACAAATCCAAAATTCAAGAAAATGTATTTATTACTCGGCGATCTTAACACCACTATTTTACTATTACTGCTCTCATCATTCCTCCGAAACTGTCAATTAAAGAAGAAACTGTCAATTAAAGAAGATGAAGATTAAACCCTTCTCATTTTTTTTTGATGATCCCATCACACAATGACATTTCCTCTCAAAACATAAGTTTATCATAGGATTCCTCACTGTTACTATGAACCAAATGACTGCAATTTGTTTGAGTGTTAAACATATCCCGAGCTTATAAATTCACCATTAAATTTCTTACTTTTGCATGGACTGGATACTAGGTTTCTCAGTGATGTCAAAGTAGATGATGAGACATGTATATACATTCTTAATCTTGATGTTCATTGAGGCATTTATCTGAGAGGAACTTGTTATTTGATTACTCCTGAAACCTGAATTGGAAGAGCTATTTAGGTTGAATATAATGTATTTTTAATTTTTTGTTGTAGTGGTTCTTACTTTTGGGATTTTAGTCATTTTTATAGATTGTGGTTCCTTATACCATTCCTGTTCTAAAGCGACTATGTTGAAAAAGTTCGTATATGTTATTAAACAGGGGAAGACGGAGAAGACCATTGTGTTTTCTTGCTCCCAGCAAAGATTAGGATATAATCTGTTTTATTCAATTTTTGGATTTGACTTTGATATAATGAATTTTGTTGCCATTTGTGCAATATTAAATATCAATGCATGGTGTGTATTGGTGTTAATTTGCACCAAACATATGTGATGAACTCCTACCATTTTCTTAGCGGCTATGGTTCCTTACCATTTCTTATATGCTAATGATTTAGATTGACTTTTGCTTTCTTGTCCTAAGAGCAACATGCTAGGGATGGAGTGCAACATTCCACCCCTTTAGTTAAGTATCCCATGGGGTAGATGAGATCCATGCGGGGGGATCTTTTATAAAGAATCTGGCAGACTTATTATATGTATTTCCTTAACTGGTTCTTTCTTTTAGATTTCTGTCATCCAATAAAGCAAACTGGTTTATATTGTTACCACTACAGTGATATTTTGGAGTGGGGCGTAACTTAAATTGCGCACGACTAAATTTTACTCTATAACTATAGCGTAACACCACGGCCTAAACCCAAATTTTGATTTTTTGGTTTTTGGTCTTTGGGTATGGTCGCACACTGCAGTTGCTCTTAGGCTCCATGAACTATTACACCGTACATGAAGTTTTGACTATCTTCCTAAATATGTTTTATACAGCAATGTGTGTTTACTGGTGAATAATTTTAGTAAATATCAAATCTCGCTAATCCTTTTTCCATTGCATGTTTTGTTGTTGCTCCAAGTTTACAATCTTCCTCTGTTATACATATTTTGTTGTTAAAATTTTTAATATGTACTGCCAACTCGTTGTGCTTAAAACCTTGATTTTGTACTTAATTTCGCACTGTGAGCCTCTGCCTGTCATTGTAGACCAGAAAGAATTGAAACTTCATACTTTGTACTTACACACTGAATTGTCCTTTTTAGGGGCTTGCTATAGTGATAGATGTGATAGATTGCAATGATGATAATGTTCCCAGTCCCAGCTGTATGAATGTATTGCACAGATTCAACTAGATACGAAGAACACAAAGGCGTCAAATGGTACGATTTCATACTGTATATGTGTCATTTTGACGCTTTCTATTCTTCTTATCTTGTGGGAGCTTATGGGTAAAATAAAGGTTCCAGAGCCCAGCACGCATGCGGCAAATAAGAGGTAACACATGCATCTAGTTCAAACCTTGAAATTTGTGTAACGATCCTCTGCTTGTGAATCGTTGCTGTCTGTTGGATTCGTTATAGAATTGTGAAAGACTAGATACTTCATACTTTTGCAATGGATTGCCCTTTTTAGGACTTGTCCTGGTTGCCCTCTGTGTATGAAAGTGTAGCCAAGGGATGTCATGCTATGTTGTAAAAGTCGCCCTGGGCACTCGCCGAAGCGCCAAATCATGTATAATTCTGGAGTTTTTTAATTTTTCCTCCCCTGGCCTCGCCTAGCGCATAATACAACATAGATGTCATGTAATCTACGATAATAATCCGCCTTCACTTTGTCTATTCTACCCCATTTTTTGGTTTTTAATGTTATTCAAAAGCTCTCATTCACATGTTCTTCCTTGCTGC
This sequence comes from Papaver armeniacum, assembly GCA_023531295.1. NCBI lineage: Eukaryota > Viridiplantae > Streptophyta > Magnoliopsida > Ranunculales > Papaveraceae > Papaver > Papaver armeniacum. The sequence goes on from JAJJWW010015800.1 coordinate 2,589, forward strand.
AAGCAGGTTATTTAGTGGAAATCTTGAAGCCGTATGCGCAAAATCAATGAAGTTCGAAATTGGGTACTTTGTGTCATCTTGGCAGCCAAATCAATACATCAGCACAGCTGTGAGAGATGTCCATCTCAGACAGGAAGGTGGTAATGTTTCATTTGTTTATTCTCTCAAATTTCATTTTAGTGTTCCTCTTAGTATATTTTATGGCAACCATATGCATCAGTGAAGATTGTTGGATTTCTCAATGATGTCAAAATAGATGATGCCACTGATATATCCATTCCTGACCTTGATGTTAAACGAGGCATTTGTCTGAAAGGAACTCGGTAATATTTTGAAATTGAATTCAAAATTATTAGGGAAACTGGAGTACACCTGCAACCCGAACCTGAATTGGAAGTGCCATTAAGAGGGGTGTGTACGTGCTGTAAATTCAATCTCAAATTCAAGGTTGTTTTGGTTAATCTTATTTTTGTTTATATTTATGTGCTTTTCGCAAAGATTGTGGTTCCTTGTACCACTGATATCCGAAAATGACTGTAGACGATTACTTGCTATATGCTATTCAACCAAACAAGACCATTGTACTTTCTTGTCCTAAGATATAATCGTTGGTGTGAAGTACTTAAAACTATTAAAGTCATGAGGTGAGGTAATGGAACATTCTAAGTTTTAATTCTTTTTCATTATCTCACTTCCTCGTTTAATAATGTTTCATCAATTTGTTCTTCATTGTAATTCTTTTTTGCGCTGTATAGTAAGTAATTAGAAATGAAAACTGAGTTTATGATTTTTGGGGTTTTCGGCTTTATGTGGGGTTTCAGGCCCGTTCCACTTAACTGTAGTCGTATGCTGTTCAAATTTCCTTTGAATGTGCATTTGCTTTAAGCTAAAACAACTTCAGGATTTGGTGTATAAGAGTTCCTGCTTTCATCTTTATTTTATTGATAGTAGTCCTGTGGTTGCAAAATAAATTTAGGAGACACATGAATTTGTTGTCTATTCATGGCAAAATCCCTATAAATTAACATCTGATCTCCCAAATTTAGCTTAATTCTGTTCCGTGGTTATTGCGCAATGAAAAGGCAGGTGGTGTTAAAATGTGCTGCAAAAGTCACAGTAGTTATTGAGAATGTTAGTCAGATGAACGGAACCTCAATTAGTTCCTCTGGATAATGTTTTAGCAAACTGTAAGCCGACTCATCACATAGCTACAATGTAGTGATATTTGTCCCTAATGTAAAAGAATTTCTCTATGGCTGCATATGTCAAAGCGCCGAATTTTGACAAAGGCCTGCCAACTTATTTCAGTTGGAAAGGCAGTCTCAAAATCCAACTATTCTAGCCTGAGAATGATGCACCAGGCCTGTTGAAGGTATTCAAAGTCTTACATTCTGGAACTTAAACAAACAAAATACGCCAGCTTTTCCTTGTTTGAAGTTTTCATCTAAAATCATGGATTAAAAGATTATGTTTTGCTAAATTTGAGAGATGTCGCCAACATTTTGCAGAGTCAACTTCTATTGAAATGAAGTATCTAGACTAAGGTAAAAGGCATGGATGCTGGTCCAAACTCCTACATTCTAACCCACAGTTGTATAAAGATAGCTCTAAAGACTGCAACTGATCATACAATTTAGCAAGTACAGAAACAGCGTGTACTAAAAGATTTCGTCAGAAAATAGACTGAAACTGAGTTGAATAGTTACTTCCATAAACAAACCAATTAAAGAACATTAAGCCAAAAATAACGATTCGGAAAGTAAATCTAGTGCATCTGATGCATAGAGATCGTCATTGAGTTGTAAAATGTGTAAATGGGAAGTTAAGAATAGCTAAAAAGAAACAAATGAGTTCCTCAGTATGAAATGTAAAGATCACCATCATCATGTGTCTACCCAATAGGGTGGGGGAATTACCGTTGGCATTGGCTCTAACACAAACGGCTGGAACACCACTCTTAAGTATCCATTTCTTTTATCCAAGCAGCTCTGTTCGCCATTTGTGATATTGAACCCCAAAAGCTCTTCAACAATCTTGGTTTGGATATTGAACTCCCAAACCATGTCCATCGAACCGAGCAAAACAACATTACAGTTTATTGGACTGAAACCTATAACTTCGATAGGTGCACGAATACGTCTCCGATAAAACAAATCTGCTAAGATATCATCTAGCCGAATATCCTCGTGCACTATTTTCCAGTTAACCTCATCCAGCATCCAAACACTCATCATATTTTTCCCTGCTGTGCATCTAGTTTTAGTGTAACAAAGCCAGCCTTCTGATATCCCAATACGTTTATTCGCTTCATTGAAACCAGAAGCAGGTGGCAAATTAATCAAACTGCCTCGATATACATCACTTCCATTGTTCTGATTGAGATTGCAAACTAACATTTTATTCAATCCTTGAAGCCAATATAGAACACCATGGTGGATAACAAATTTTTTATTCCTTTTGCCGTACGGAATATTTAAATCACATGAAACTTCAAAACTTCCCCAAACACCTAAATCAGAAGAAAAAACATCCACATTAAATTTCTCCGAAGGCTTATGAATCGTAGGGATATGCACAACCTTATAACAACTAGCGTTTGACAATTGATCCTCGCACTCACAATATATACCAGCAACACCATATTCTGTTGGTGGTGAAGGAAGTGAAACCCATTTCTGAGTAAGGGGATTACAAACATGATACCTCCTGGTACCCTGATCATCTGGAGCAACTGAACAACAAAGAACCAAGCCCTTACTTGAACATAAAGGGTATAATTTAGCTCCTTGAAATGGTTTCTCATTCATAAGAAACTGAAAAGAGAACAAATGTCCATTTCTACGCATAAAATCTGAATGTAAATCAGGATATGACATCTTAGAATGATTACTACGTTTATGATAGATTACCCATGGTAGATACTTTTTGTTGGTCTGAAACCATTTGATTATGAAATAAGGGTGTGAGAGGTTAGATCGCCATACCTTTGATAAGCATTTGAACTTATAGATTAAATTTAGGGGAAGATAACAAAAGATCTGAATCAAGATGTCATCTGCTAATGATGAACAAGTCTTTTGACAAATCGAAGAAGAAGAAGAAGAAGAAGCCATTATCAAATGTTAATTTAGGAGGACCAAACAAGTCCAGATCTAACAGGGAAATGAAAGAAAATAAGTTCAATGGCGGCTGAAGATACACTTTTGTTTTTTGGGGTAAAGGTAAACCTTTTAAGAGAGATATATAGATGATCCAACGGTAGATTTATCATCAAGATAAGGGATACCCTCTGTTGTCATAAATATTCCATTAGGGTTCCCTTCCCTTCCCAGGTAAGTCGGGCCATTTTAAAATAAGATTTTATTTAAAGCCCAAATGTTATTATGTTAAAGTTTAATCCTCAAAAGATTTATTACCTACAAGTCCAGGTATCTAAGACCATTTCCAATGAGGGAAGAAGTAATTCCCCTAAAATCGTGTAAAATGTGCAATGGTGGAACAATTAATCACTTTACCTATCGGGTGAAAGTCACACGACCGTGTAACAGATTTGCGATCGCAAATCAGTTTACCGACCACACTTTACATAATGTTTTCTATAAAGTAATGTTTTTGTTATACCGTTTTTGTTTCTTGTATCGTTTTATTTTTTACCCGTTTTATAGTGTGCAACAGTTAGTGGTGATGACTTTGAAAAGAGTGTTTGTTAGAACACAAAATTGGTTAAAAAGACCAAAATCAATAATTTCTGGGTGAAAAAGACATTTAGATTTTGATATTGTTTAAATGGACAAAAACGTAAAAATAGCCAGGATGTAAACAGTTTCATCCTACTCATTTTCAAATACTTTTTCTTATCTTTAATTTACATCAGGATGTATTCAGTTTCATCATTACTATTTTTACTAATTTTTACCCATACTAATTTTTACTCGTCCATTTGAACCGTGTTTCAAAATTATTTGGACAAATGACCCATTTTCCGTTCTTAGAAACGAAATTTTATTTGGTTTCCATCATATTTTATTTTATTTTATTTTTTGACTTTGAAATTCAAAAGAAGTTTGGTTTCCCTTACTTTTCTTTTTCCTTGAAATTTAAATTTTGTTTTGTTATAGTTACTTCGCATAACCCCGAACAAAAGCCCACATAGCCCGATATAATCCGAAAAAACGCAAAAAAATTCCCTCCCCAATCATTTCACTGGTGGCTGAATTGAATACCAATCATGTGAGAGTTTATGGGCCCATACCTTAAAAGCGAATAACGACCGTGATTCTTAGGGATGTCGATGGATACTCGAATATCCGTTATCCGTTCGAGTTCGTTCGAATCGTTAGGATATTATCCGACTTATCGGATATCGGTATCGGTAACGGATAATCTTATCGGATAATGACCTCTTAATGAAACGGATACGGTTGAGTTAGTATCCGACGGATAATTATCTGTATCCGATAGTGAATATATGTAATTTAGATATACCATATTGTAGTTTAGGTTTTACTAAAAGAGAAAGAGTAGAGTCGTAGAGATAAGAGATTTTAGTTGCTTATTTAGTTATTTTTGATTTATTATCGGAAACGGATAATTAACAGATATTATCGAATATCCGTTACTCTTAACGGAACGGATATTGAATGAAAATTTTAATATCCGTCGGACTTTATAGGATAGCGGATATCACGGTAAAATTAATCTGTAACGGATGCGGTATACCCATTGCCCGTTAGATAGCTCTGAGTTGGACAACCGGACGTCGATTCGAATGTGGATCGGTGCTGAATCCCGATCCACGATTCTGTCGATCGATGGACTTTTAGATCGCTTTCGACCTCCTTTCTTCCACAGTCAAATTCCTTGTATAGGGGGAGAGAAATTGGGTTTTGGGAATTCCCAACCCCATTAGACATCATAAGAAGAATTTGACGATGCTTTAGATGGGGAGAAAACATAGTTGAATTGATTGATGAGAATGAGAGAATGTCTTCACTATTTATAGGGATATTCATGTCTTTCAGTAATGCCTTTTCATCACCAACATACACTTCCAAAACCCATCAATGGTGGCTAATGAGAAGAGACACGTCTGTTCAAATTTGAATATAAACTTTTAGGTTTTCCAATATTGAAAATATCCAACATAATCATTATCCAATGATATAATAAATTTAAATCCTAACTATTTTTTTGATAACTAATCCCTAACCCTAAAGTTTAGGTCAGTTGATCTCTTAATTTGTTAAAATGAAAAGGAAAACCGAAGAGAGGAAATAGAGGAATGAAATTTTTTCGGGGTTTGACGGAAGCATTATCCACTGTAGACAGTGTTGCTAACGAACCAATAAGTATTTGATATAAAAACGGTGTAAAGAAATTATTTAGGTTTAAAGTGTGACAAAGTGTTGTCCGCCTATTTTTTTGTCGACGTATTTATTAAAGAACGGTTAAATACTTGATGCAAACAAAGTGTTTCATATTCCGACCAATAGAATTTTGTCAAGTGTCCTCACTAGTGGTGTAAATTGTGTTGTGCCAGCACTAGCACAACCACGCACAACACGCTAAAATTTGAGCACAGTCCAGCCCAACACGTGACTTAGCACGACACGACACATCACGTTAGTTTCATGTGACAGGCTGGGTTTGACTAAAAGACCTGATAGCCCAACACAGACGGAGCCTGGAGATAAACACATGGAAAGACACAACACGGCACGCTAAGAAAACGCGTCATAATAGGTATAAAATACTACACAATATGGCACAAAACATCACATTTTGTGTATATTTCACAAAACGCCATTATTCTAGCCAATTATTGAAATTTTATTATTTTTTAATTGACTTATTTTCATAATAACACATATAATACCTAAATATTTGGAAAAAAATTATATTGGAAAATATAAAATAAATGTGCCTAAACAAAGACAACCCGAAACATCACACCTTGGCCTGCCCCCAAAGACATCACACCTTCTAACACGACACACGATCGACACGTCATAATCTCTCCACAACACAACACATAGCACGCTAAACATGTGATTTCATGGGCTGGGTTGTGCTGGGTCGGCACGTTTTACACCTCTATTCCTCACCATTCCGCATTAAAAAAGACCTATTTCGGCCAATAAGAAACACCGTTCGACGTGGAAGCTTATTTATTCAAGGCCTTTTAAAGGGAAAGAAGATGTATATGATCTCAGATTAGACATTGTATGTAGTTATTAGCCCATCAAAAAAGATCTTGGTTCGAGATGATACTTGCAACCGAGGAGGACTGAACAACGTTACTCTGTGGGCTAAGCTTCAAGCAGAAAGGGATTCTTCCATGCCTAGTAACCTTGTTAATCTCCAATGAATTTTCAAACAACCAAAATAAGTTTGAGAAAACCCAGAATTCGAAACAATCATATATTAATATTAAACACACGGTTCAAACTTCAGAGAAGAAAAATACAATCTCTGTTTACCAGCATTCTAATATTTAACTTGAAATTAAGAAATAAAAAATTATCTTATTCATTCTTAGCATTGACGTACATTTTGATCACGAACCTAAATTGCATTCCTCATCAGTAAACTTGAGTACCTTGGCATGAAGATCGTACATAATCCTTTTATCAGCTTGTTGCATAGCTCCAAAAGTAACCTCATATGGATCGTCGTTATTCAAGCCAATGATACCAAAACATAGCAAGCGCTCTTGTATGTAATAAGCAAAAATACCAGACCATTGTCGAATAACAAAATCCGCATCCTGAAAATGAAATGTTATCTCTGGAAACGCAGTGAAATCGGATGGTATATAGAAACAAGTATCGAAATCCCTGCCAGGTTTAGGATCAGCAAGAGGAACACCAGAATCTTCAAAATATTCTACCAACATTTGCTTAACTCTTACAAAATGGCGCATCCTCATAGTGGTTAACGGAGCCCCTGAATCAATGATAGTCCCACCAGTTCCATCGAAATCACTTTGTTGAAACCCTACGCTTCTGTAATCTATGCTAATATCCTTTAGAATCTAATGGTAAGGCATCCCGAAGTTTGGGTTTTGAATGATTGGAGTTGTAAGTACATCAGGTGCTTCTTCAACTTTCGCGTCGAAACCAAATCTTAAATACGTGTGTGAAAGCGCAATGCCTTGAACGTCATATGCCTCCAAACAGTATTCAAATCGTCTTTGAATATCTTCAATATCTAACTGAAGTACCAGAGAAAAATTAGAGGTTCCTTGTCCCAAACCGAGAATTCCTGCTAAGGGAGCAGTTCCAGGTGCAGGTATCGGCCGAGGGAAATCATGATCACCTTCACGAATCTCAGGAACACCAAAAAATGGACCGAAATTCCTTTGATCAATACCGCAACCCATGATTATTTTTTCAACACTTTCAAGGGCACCGGTGTGTGAGTTCATAGTGAACGTTTCATAAGCAAGATGACCGGATATTTCTGGTCCGGACACATATCCTTCTTCGCACGTACATAACCCGTCTTCGCAATGTTCTGCGTCACACTCATCATTATGGCCACCGTGACATTGAGTCCATATAAGATTAAATAGAATTTCCAGAAGGTTGTTGTTCCTTATCGAAAGTACCTATACCTACCTCACCGATGTAATAGTGTGTGTGAGTGTCCTCCATGTATTTTACAGGCATACTTGCAATATCGGGATTCATGGAGATACTTCTATTGTAAGCAGCAGCTCTTGCCGCTCCAAAGTAACGCGCTCGAGCTTTGGATTGTTCGACGAGTCTTTGAAATCTTTCTGCTTGTGTTAAATTAGCATACCTTGGATATAGAGGTGATTCTTTAGAGTCGCTGCGAATCATCTTCATGCTAAACCCTCTTGGTTTAATTGCAGTGGCCAAGTTTAGTAGAAATGAAACATAAACAACTGTTGTTACAAAATTGATGGAAGAAGAAACAACATTTTTTCGACTCATTTTTTTGGAAAAACTTTTGCACTCGCAGTGCGAGATCATCTTTGAATTAGCAGCTCCTAATCCGTTGGATCTCCTAGATATGATATCACTAAACTTTGGGTTTAACCCTAGTTATACCTTGTAAAATTGCTTCCCTGGCGCTGTTTCAATCACAAAAACAATTCTAAATTATACGTTTTCCTTGTAATTCTTATGGGTTCCTTTCTTGATTTTCATTGATCTCTACACAGAGCTACGACCTCCGAGATGATATATTTTCACGAATGAAGGTTTCTCAACAATTACACGCACTACTACTATTTTTTATATGATTATGTACCAGATACAAAGTCAATCCAAAGAAATTGTTAATACTCATGTCTGGGATACAAATTCAACCCAAACTCAACTCCGTGACTATCTCCATTTTAATATCATGTAGAGAAACAGTATTATGGATTCCTGTAGTTTTGGCAAAATCAATCTCTTAGATTACCACCACTGTTAACATAATCTCCACAAAATGGAAGCACCTACTAACCTAATCAAACTAATATGATAAGAAAATGTAAGCCTAACTTAAACTAATATGATAAACTCTTACTAATCATCGTTAATCGTTCATGGAGTTTCGATGAATAATTATAATGATGAAATGCATGTTGGATTATCATTACATCTCAACCTCTGATCAAAAGTTTCCAAGCCATAAGAACCGTACGGTTTGAGAATTGTTTTGTTTCGACAAGAAATTGCTTGTTGCTGAACGAATTTTTAAGAAATCATGTACATATGAGTCTAATGGTAGTGAGTCTTTAGACTTCTTGAAGAAGAACAAGAAATAGTTGATTCTGAAGATAACGTATTTGCAGTAATACTGTATGTAAATTTGTCACCAATGATTTCAGAACTAAAACTTGATGGAAAAATGAAATTAAACTAGGAAGAGATAAATGTGGTTAAAGCACAGTTTAGTGATGTCATATCTAACCAATCTAGGAGCTGCTAGTTCAAACAATGCTCCCGCACTGCGAGTGCAAATTTTTTTCCCATTTTTTTTATCTTTTGATTGAACAGACACTCGAAGCAATTTTTAGTTGGAATCAAAATGAATTCATAGACGAATTTATAATAAGTTTGTCAAAACCTACCTTTAAAAGAATATCTTTATTAGGAAATAATATAGGAGAGTCTATATTTAGGAGATTTGTGAAGAGTTATATTAGGAATGGAATATCTTGAGAACCAAGTCTGGTGTCGTAAGAACCAAGTCTTGTGATTGTATAAATAGTTTGAAGAATTAATGAGAAAGAGACATCAAGATTATTATCAATGTAGTCTTTTACGCTTTCGCGTTATGCTCTCCTCTCTTGCTCGATCCTTAACAGTGTCGAGCAAGGTGAGAGGGAGAGAGGAGAGGAGAAAAAATCAGATGTAGGGTAAGAAGAAAAACCGAAGAAGAAGAAGAGAAGAGAAGAAAAAAAAAAAAAAAAAAGATTGTTACCGTGAAGAAACTTGCTATGGTTTTTTAAGGTGTTGTTTTCACCACCTAAACAACGCACTTGTAAAACTAGGTTTCTTTAGAAACTATTCTTACGAGCAAGTGTTGACAAAGAACATCATGGTGTTGGTTTCTGTTCACAGGGATTAAAAAAAAAAAAAAAAAAAAAAAAAAAAGAAAAAGAAAAAAATGATTTTGCTTGGGTTGTGATCAGAACTCTTGATTGTGGCGAAATCAAGAGTAAACAGGAATTAGTGGTTTGAAGTTTCTTGTAACCTAGAAATCAGTAAAGAGTTATTGCCGAGAACAACCATGAAGGTGAGCTGTTTCCACGGTCTATGGCTGTGTACGATGGCGGATTCCAAGAAGGGTTTGTGCTGATAGTGAGTTGAATCAGATTAAGAAGGACATGAAGCTTATGTATGATTTTAATAAGGCTTACGATAGAGTTTTCCGGCTGTAGCCAAACACAGGCGAAGCTACTTTTACCATCGTACGTAAACACGGGGAAAAGAGAAGAAATTTGCCGAGAAAGTGAAGATACATTGTCAGTCTCCCATGACTGACGGTTGGGAGGAAATTTGGGCTGGACTTGCTAGCCTTATGCGCGACCCATTAGCTGATTATGAATTTCTCTTGGCGACCAGCCTAGAGACGTGACGGGAAGCAATGGTCAAGAGAAGAAACAACAGAAAGTTGTGATCATGAAGATAAAGCAACATGTGCTTGCGAAAAGATAAAGAAAAGAACAGAAGAGAAGAGAAGAGGTAAAAAAAAAAAAAAAAAGTGAAGGGAAGCAATTAATGAGAGGTGATGAGATAGAAAACAACAATAGTAGGTTAAAATCCTATGAGTTGTAGAGAACAACAAAATTAGGTTAAAATCCTATGAGTTGTCTAGAGAGTACGAAGTATTCTCTGTGAAAATGAAAGATGGGATAGTAAAATCCTTTAAATTTACGAAGGGGACCGAAATGTCCTTAAACTACGAAGGGGACAAACGTCCTAAACTACGAAGATAGGACCGAAATGTCCCTAAACTACGAAGAGGACCGTTATGTTCCTAAACTTCCATTGGGACCGAGATGTCCTAAAACTACGAAGAGGACCGAAATGTCCCTAAACTACGAAGAGGACCGTAATGTCCCTAAACTTCCATTGGGACCGTAATGTCCTAAAACTTCCGAAGAGGACAGAAATGTCCTAAAACTACGAAGAGGACCGTAATGTCCTTAAACTTCCGAAGAGGACCGAAATGTCCCTAAACTACGAAGGGGACCGCAATGTCCAAAATCTACGAAGGGGACCGCAATGTCCTTAAACTACGAAGAGGACCGAAATGTCCTAAAACTACGAAGAGGACCAAAATGTCCTAAAACTACCGAAGAGGACCGAAATGTCCCTAAACTACGAAGAGGACCGAAATGTCCTTAAACTACGAAGATGGGACCGAAATGTCCTAAAACTATGAAGATGGGACCTAAACGTCCTTAAACTACGAAGAAAAAAAAATGAAAACCGAAATTGCGAGAATTTTAAAAAAAAAAAATGTTAGGGAAAGTTTGAATTTAAATTTCTTTTGTCCAAGATGGGCATTAGTGATCTACATGCTCCATCTTGAGGGAGGGTATTAGGAAATAATATAGGAGAGTCTATATTTAGGAGATTTGTGAAGAGTTATATTAGGAATGGAATATCTTGAGAACCAAGTCTGGTGTCGTAAGAACCAAGTCTTGTGATTGTATAAATAGTTTGAAGAATTAATGAGAAAGAGACATCAAGATTATTTTCAATGTAGTCTTTTACGCTTCCGCGTTTATGCTCTCCTCTCTCTTGCTCGATCCTTAACAATCTTACTGTTATATGAAAAGAGATATTTCCATTTATTAGTAATAAATTTCCGTTACTCTCTGTAACTAAAACTTCTGAAGATCAAACTTTAACCCAATCAAATCCTTCATCTTCAGCTTAAAACAGATTTATATCTCACATTTCATAACCTAAAACTTCTCTCTGTTAACTAAGAATTTTTGGATTTCTTCGTGATTATACGAAGATCTCCTTAAATCCTTAAGTTTTCAAACAATTCATTCTTTTAGCCTTTGGCAATTCTATGTAACCAAATCTCTTATTTTCTCTAAATGGCTCATCCTTTCAATTCCAACCCTATTCAACCATGTCCGGATATGGATATGATTAATCAATTTGCAAATCTTCTTAACCATGATAACCCATCCAAAACCATCCGAATTGAATCACATTTACCAAATCTGTCTAATGATTACCAAAACTGTCTATACTCATATAATTTCTCCAAGAACATTCCAAATTTCTAGGGTCAGAGAGTTATTACATAAAACATGGAAATGTTTTAGGGTTACTTGGTGTTTGGTACTCGGGTGTTGTCCAAAGTTAGTCTTTGGTGTAACATCGTCTAGCTTTGCATTTGGTAGATTGGACGGTGGCCTTAGTTGACTAACTTTAAAGAGGAAGATCCCTTAACACTTTTATTATCACACTATCTCACACCTTGGACATCATGTTTGCGAATTAAAACCAAAACGTAACGGATTTGAAGCTAATATTTTGAGGATATGTTCCTCATACCAAGTTCTATATTCCTACCAAAAATGAGCGTATTCCGAAATATAAAACCTCACAATCTACCGGTCTTAATTTCGACGGCCAGAAATTCACAGATTTTCAACGGCTCATTTTCAAAGTAGTAGATGATGATGTTATACATCTCGGAATACGCTCATTTTTGGTAGGCATGTAGACCTTGGTAAGAGTAACATATCCTCAAAATATTAGCTTCAAATCCGTTACGGTTTGGTTTCAATTTACAAAAATGACGCCCAACATGTGAGATAGTGTGATAATAAAAGTGTGAGGGGATCCCCTCAACTTTAAATCAGTAAAATCATTAAGTTTACGTTATTTTGTTTAAACCGTTGATCTGAAATATGCATGGACGGCCACAAATGTATCTCAAAATCATGCTCTTTAGAACACAAATTTGACATTCATCATAAATTGTGAACTTGTTGTTTCAAACTAATATGAACCCATTATTTCATATTAGGAGAAATCCAAACAAACGATTGAGAATTACTTTGACACGCTCATTTCAGCCTACGAAATAAAGAAGAAGGTACGATAGCTTTTTGCGCACAAACAAGTCCAGAAAATCATTTCAGAGAAGTAATGCAGTAAGAAACTAAGAGAAATGAAAACAATATTTATTCATTCTTAAAATTTACGACATTAATTTGTAGACTCTTCTAAGTAGATCATGTCGATCATGATCCTGTCCGGCATTCCTCTTCAACAAATGAGAGAACCAAGTCATTAGCATCGTACAAAATCCTTTTATTAGCTTGTTGCATAGCTCCAAAAAGAACAGCATAATCACTGTCAATGGCGTCCACGCCAATGATACCAAAACATAGCAAGTTCTCGTCTCCGTAGTACGCAAAAATACCAGACATTTGTCGAATATGAAAATCCGCATCCTTAAAATGAAACGTCATCGTTGGATATTTACTGAAATCCTTTGGTACAACCCAACAAGGATCGAAAATTATATTAGGATCAGGATCAGCAGGACGAATACCAAATCCTTCTTCAAAATATTCCAACATCAATTTCCTAACTCTTTCAAAATGAGGTTTAATCATAGTGGTGAACGGAGCCCCTGAATCCATGATAGTCCCACCATTTCCATCCTCCCTTATCTCGAAATCTTTTTTGAAATCCTGCGCTTCTGCCACCAATACTAATATCCTTTAGAATCAAGTGGTAAGCCGTCCCGAATTTTTTGTCTTGAATTATTGGAGTTCTAAATACTGCTCCAGGTCCTCCAGGTCCTCCTATTATTGTGTCTGAACCAAATCTTAAATACGTATGCGAACTGCCAACCGGCCCAGCGGGTATACGATCATACGGTTGCAAGCAGTATTCAAATTTATCATTACTATCTAACTGTTTTACCAAAGAAAAATGAGATCTTCCTTGTCCCAAACCGAGAACTCCTGCAATAGGAGCAGTTCCAGGTGCAGGTATCGGCGGAGGGAATTCATGATCACCCTCATGAATCTCAGGAACACCAAGTACTGGTCCGAAATTCCTTTGGTCGATACCGCAACCCATAATCAGACCTACAAGAATTTCACGGGCATACTCACTTCTGCTTGACTTCATAGTGAATGTTTCATAAGCAAGATGACCAGATGTTGCTGGTCCGTACGCATTATCATATCGTTCTTTGTACGTACAAAGATTGTCTTCGCATCTGCACCCCCTAAGATCAACACAAGGGATACGGCGATACGTATTCGAACTTTGCTGATTATAAATTGGCGTATCTTGATAGAAATAATTATAGCCACCTTGACATTGAGTCCATATAAGATCACTACCGGTATCCATAATTAAATAATAATATTGTGGTTGATTACTGATATTACCTATACCTATCTCACCAATGTAATAGTTTCTACCATCCATGTATCCTACAGGCGAGCGTACCATATCGGGATTCATGGAACGGCTTTTATTATAAGCAGCAGCTCTTTGTGATCCGAAGTAACGTGCTCGAGCTTTGGATTGTTCGACGAGTCTCTGAAATCTTTCTCCCTGTGTTAAATTGGCATACCTTAAATGCAGAGGTGATTCTTTAGAATCGCTGCGAATCATCTTCATGCTAAACCCTTTTGGTTTAACTGCAATGACCAAGTTTAGTAGAAATGAAAGATAAACAACTGTTCTTAGAAAATTGATGGAAGGAGATACAACATCTATTCGACTCATTTTTTGTTTTTTTGACTGAACAGAAACTCTGAGCAATTTTTTGAATGGGGAATTAAAATGAACTAACAAATTTATAAGAAGTTTGTAATAAATGAATATCTTCCTTCTATATTTAAACAGATCTTTCCATTTATTAGTAATAAATTTCCTTTCCATATTAGGAAATAATTTAATATCGAGATTATTTCCTTTCCATATAGTCATATTTTTCGAGATTATTTTCTGTCTAGTTAGTAATGACGCTAGTAGTGGTTTTGGTAGTTTTATTTTTCATACATTAGGTGTTGCTATTCAAAGAGGTGTTGGAGCCCAGCTTGTTGCTAGGCTACCAACCAAAGGCTGCGCCTGATGTATTTCTAAAAATGATTTATTTATTTTTGAATTATTTCCATATTAGGAAATTAATTAATATCGAGATTTATGTTGGATACTAGTACTAAATTTCCTTTCCTATATTAGGAAATTAATTAATACTCATCTGTCCTAAAATACTGTCCAACTTCTGTTTATAGTCATATTTTTTAGTCAAACTCTCAAATATATCCTTCAAACTTTTATAATTATAAAATTATTTTAAATATCGCCAATCTAAATATTAAATGATATCTTACTTAATAGGAAACAAATCTACTAAATCAATCCTTAAATATTTTTATTTTTATCTTCTATTTAAATATTTCTATAAATATTATAATTACCAATATATTTTTCTTACATACTCCATATACTCCTTTTTAATTTTAGTAATAATATATCATTTAATAGGGTAATTTTGTACACTCCTCCGGTCTCTTTAATATCTTGACTTAGTCAAAGCGGACTAATAATTTAGGACGGAGGGAGTATCCGTTTTTGGTTTCAAAAATTCTAGCCCATTTTCTAAATATTCTATATTAAGAACCCGTTATTAAGATACTGTTTATATTAAGATACTGTTTAAATTCTAGCCCATTTTCTGTTTAATTTACTGCTTCGTTCATTACCAAAACTAATAATTTAGGAGAAGATTAGATATGATTTCCTTTTTTGGATTTAAATTGAATTAAAACAGAATAAAAACTAATCTGAAGAAATGGGATAACCATTTGTTAAGGAGGACCAATGAGATTAGTTTGTTACGTGCACACTCATTAAAGGAGTGTGCACAAAATTGGACTCGTAAGTTACTAGTTAGGATCCTAAAAACCCGAATCCTCTGTTACACTATTAAGTCAATTAACCGAATTGACTGAGTTAATTAACTGTTCACGAAAACGCGTTTTCCTTATAAAAATAATTTTGTTAATAATAATTAAGTAATTGACTAATGAAGGTTAATTAAGTCCATCTAAAAAAATGAAATTATAAATCTGATCTAATGTTACTAATCTTAACCGTAGGATGCGTATTTTGGGCTACATATATATTCCATTTTAATGATGGGTTTTTGAAAGAGAGAGGAACCGGATTTGGGTTCCTCAGAAATTTCCACGTTTCAAAAATGCTTAATGAACTGTGGCTATAGATAACCCTAGAAACCCCACTCATATAAAATTTTCTACTGGATTCCATGACATTCAACTTGGGACCCACTACACCCTTTAAAGGATTCAACATGCCCTTTTGAGGGTTAGATGTTGTTTTTTGATGGTTCATATAGAACTATTGGTTTTTGCCACGGATGATGTTGCGTCTAAAACTTGCAGAAGTGTTTGTTCACACAGTTAGTATTTTAATATCGCAAAGAACGCAATCGCGCACATATAATAGAACAAGTAGTTAGCCGGCTGGTTAAATCATTAATTAGGAGGGAATAGTAACTTTATATATCATCATATATGAGAAATCAATATACAAAGTTTTTACCAGAGAAGAAGTATGGTATTCATTCTCGAAGGTTATTTATTATCATCAATAAGCCTGATTTAATCCATTGCAAATGGACTGTTTCATTTCGTTAGCAGGAACTGTGTAACCAGTTGCTGCAAGCTGATCAAACAAACGCTTAGCATCATTTAAATAAGCCTTCAAAGTCTTATTACCTTTATTCAAGTTATGCAGCTTTTTTTGAGATTCATCTGGTGAGCAAACGTCTTAGGTGCAAACTCCGAAGCTCTAGTGCATCCCATATTTCCTTTGAAGTTTCAAGCTTTGCAACAACGCGAGAACTTCGGGGTGTTAGGGTTGAATTCAACCATCCGAGATGATTAGTGTCTTGAGATTCATAACGGTGAAGGCAAGATTGATATCTTCACTTTCCGGGTAGAGTTCTTTGTGGTTTTCTTTAGTACCATCTATAAATCTGCGGAGACCATAACCTTTCAAGATAGGCTTAAATTGAGCCTTCCATAATATATGATTCGTCTCAGTGTGTTTCAAAGTGACTAAGTGGTGGATTTGAACTTGGCGAAGAGTGTTTGTAGTATCTGCCATTTTTTGTTGCTGGGTTTTATGTTTCTGATTTTGATCTGATGTTTTTTTTTTGCTGTGATATTTGCGGAAGCGAAACTTGGATCGAGAGGCTGATACCAAGCTAGAAGGTTATAATTGGGTAGAATGACTTCCACAAATTATGTGGAGGTTCTTATCTTCTATTTATATGAATTCAAATTACAATTCTTCAAATACTCAAAACAGAAATACATTGAGATCCTAGAGAATAGTCGGAGATAGTTAAAGACTAGACTTGGTTTTGGTTTCTTGAAACAAACTCCTTGCTTTATGGAGACTCTTGACAGATATGTGCGACTGAATCTTTACTTGTGCTGACAATATCCTTGGATTCGAAAGTAAATGTAGTGCATCTGATACATAGAGATCGTCATTGAGTTCTAAAATATGCAAACGGGAAGTTAAAAATAGCTAAAAAGAAACAAATGAGTTCCTCAATCTGAAATGTAAAGATCACCTTCATGTGTCTATCCAAGAGGGTGGGGGAATTTCTGTTGGCATTGGCTCTAACAGTTAGGATATGACATCTTAGAATTCTGATGATGTTTATGATAGATTACCCATGGTAGATACTTTTTGTTGGTCTGAAACCATTTGATAATTAAATTAGGTGTGAGAGGTTAGATCGCCATACCTTTGACAGGCATTTGAACTTATAGATTGAATTTAGAGGAAGATAACAAAAGATCACAATCAAGATGTCATCTGCTAATGATGAACAAGTCCTGAGACAAATCGAAGAAGAAGAAGAAGCCATTATCAAATGTTAATTTTGGAGGACCAAACAATTGAGATCTAAGAGGGAAGTGAAAGAAAATGAAGATACAAAGTTAAGTTCAATGGCGGCTGAAGATACGCTTTTGTTTTTAGGGTAAACCTTATAAGAGAGATATATAAACGATCCAACGGTGGATTTATCATCAAGATAAGGGATACCCTCTGTTGTCATAAATATTCCATTAGGGTTCCCTTCCCTTAACTTTGTAAGTCGGGACATAGAAGACATGGATCATATAGTGCATGCTTTTTCTTTAGTCCATATTAACACTGGAATTCCTACGGGACCAAACCAAAATTTGTTCATTTTTGAGTCAACTTAATTTCAACAATGTCATACATCACTTTGATGTTAGTAAAGCACTAGGTCCATATGGTTATAATGGATAGCCACTTTGATGTTAGGGTTTATTATTGTCCAACACCTCACTTATAAACCTGGCAAAATTGGGCCTATAAGGATTAATCGGGGCCTATCACTACGTGACAAAATAGAGACATTTTGAAGTAAAATGAAAAGCCCCTTAACCAAATATTTTTTAATGACAAATTTACCCCTCTAATTAATTAGTGTTAATTCGGTGATTAGTGGTAAAATATAGTGTTAGATGTGAAATTAACGTGTGTTAATGAATCATCTGAACATGAAAAAATTTGAAATTTTGAATTTTTTTGAAGAACACCAACTCATAATCGATATATGTTTTCATCGGTATCAACCGATTATCCAGAATCGGTTTATATGGGCATGATCATTTTATGATCGAGTATTAACTGGATAAAAAACGGGTTAACCAGAATCGGTTTACACGATACATATGTAAAAACCGATTCTGACATTGCACAACAGGAATCGGTTTATAAAAATGCTCATGTAATCCGATTCTAACAAAAAAAAAGATACAGAAAAATTAAGAACAACAATCGGTTTACTCGACACACATATAAAATCCGATTCTAACATTATACATCAACAATCGGTTTTTATAAGTGCTAATGTAATTCGATTCTCGGTTCAAATTTCTCGAACTGTAAAACATATCAAGGACAATCGGTCTTTGTGGGCATGAACATAAACCGTTTCTATTTGCAATCGGATCACATATACATTAACGTTAACCGATTCTCGATAAACCAGAAAATTTGATTTCAAAATTTTCAATTTTTGAGCAATTTTATGTTACTGAAACCTAGTTTATAGGATTGGGTTGAGAAGAAGAAAAGAAGAAGAATCAGTTGAAGTGGAGATGGAAATGAATTTGATTTTGATTTTAGTTTTATGATTTTGATTTTAGTTTTTAAATTTTATGATTTTGATTTTAGTTTTTAATTTTATGATTAGGATTTGATGGGGACAAATTAGTAGTATTAATATTTGATAGAGGGTAAAATGGTAGTTTTATCAAATTTAGACACCCCTTATCATTCTTTATGGGGTGGATGAAAAAATCCATCAGCCCCAATTAAGTGGCATAGCCCCAATTTAGCCGAGCTTATAAATCGTATATTGGATATGAGAAGATGGGGGACATAATTTATGAAGGGAATTTGAGACTCTTGTCATTTTACGTATCCAGACCAAATGGGAGTTTTTTTGTTTAGTAAGTCTCAACTCTAGATCTGACTGGTCAAATCTGATACCTGACTCTTCTAGACTAGTAGTTATCTGACTATAAAGAAACATTTGAATCTAGATGTATGCTTAGCGAGTTGTGTACAAAATGTTACCCGACTCAAAGAGCCCTAAGTTAGATGTATGAGAGGAATCATACATTAGAGAAATAAAAAGCAAACGATCTCATATCTCGCGCTAAGTCAGATGTCGGAGTCAAATTTGGATCGCAAGTCAGACCAAACAAACAAAGTGGAGGATCTCTTGAATGTAAACCACAAAAATAAGTTTCTGAGTCATTATTTAGTTCTGGATTGCACGAGTTACTGCCGGATTTCAAGTATAAAACTTCAATCAAATCTGATTCCACTGTAATACCAAACGAGACAAATGATGTTATCGTAAATTTATTTTCTTTAAAAAAAATGCCAGAAAAATTCAGCTTTTCCTAACCATGAACATCACAATTATACAATAAAGTGAAAATTTGCTGAAGATTGGCAATATTTTTTCAAGTACTGTGTGGTATGTTGTGCTTATCCAAGCACTCCAAGCACTTCAAGAAAACATCTGATAACCATTGCAAAAATAAGCAAAAGCAATTCTAAGGTAGTATATATATGCTCATACCATATCACATTTAATTTGATAATATAGTTATTTCAGAGAGCCAAGTGGCCACCGGAACGTAACTTGGGTGTTTCCCAAGTTATGTGATTTCCTAGTTTAGGATTTGCTAATTAAGGTGAGAGTCTATTTTTAGGAGTTCTAAGACTTGGGGAGCAAGGATTTTTCTACTATAAGAGCGATTATATTGTGAGTAAAATCCATTCTCTTAGAGGATCCTCTCTTTACGAGAGTATTCGGGTCACAACCGTTGTGTCCTATAATGGTTGGTGATGAGGAAAAATCTATGTGAGAAGAGTGACTTGTAGTGAGAACAGGTATGGGAGAAATCTAGGATTTTAGGGTTCATATGGGAGAAGCTAGAATTCATGATGTTCTTCATTTTCTTGTCTAAAGTCGAAGCAACCACGGTGGTAGAAGTTTATGGAAGAAGAAGAACAAAGGAAGAGGTAAACTCTTCATAATATGTCTTGTTGTTTCTAATGTTTAGCGCTAGTGGGTTATATAACTAGTTGATTATATGATGTGTGACAATGTAATAACTTGTTATGATAATGAATATTTTCGGGGTAGTTTTGGCCGTGGATGTAGCCTAAAAAGGTGAACCACGTAATCTTTGTGTCGTGTGTGGTTATCTATTATCGTATTGATTATATATTCGTGCTAGTATTATCCGATCATGATAATCTAAAGATGTAAGTGGAGGATTTGAGCTAGTTATCTAAAGTAGGATGTTTCATGTAATTGACTTCTATGGAAGCATGCCAGTTCGAGATAAACGTAACCTCGGTTTCCCGACAAGTGGTGCGGTGAGCGTGGATAAAGATGGCAGTGATTCGGTAATTTGAACAAGAGATTTCAAAGAAGATAAATCTTGGTTCATAGCGGAAGGATATAGTTCGTGAAGATGATGAGCAAATCCAGGTCGAACAAAGAATAGGACGACGTCAAGAAAGATTCGACAACTTTGCTTGATGTGACTATGATTCGTGTTGAAGGTATTTTCTTTACAAGAGAAGATCGTTCGTGGGTTCAACTGGCATCTGTAAAATATTGTCAGGGGAATATTTTGAATCATGGTGGTGCTATGTGACAATCGTTCATACACAACATATGAAGATTGAAGTATGTTTTGTCTACATGGAGGATGACTTAAGATTGTTGGTTCTTGGAGTTGGTTACTGGAATTGTTTGAATGGCTCAGTTTAAACAATGTCAAGTGTTAGACATGTACCGAAGAAGAAATATTCTACAAAAGGTGGAATAAGAGTGATCATGGCAACAAAGTAGTTTGATACAAGTCGTGCGGAAACTTGTATAAATTATTTGAAGAAGTTGTTTGTGGTGAGGCTAGAAAATCAACAGATAGCGATTCCGATGGTGCAAGTGCAAAGGAGGAATTTGGGTTAGGTGGTGTTTCAAGCTCAAAATACAAGACAATTTTGATGTACGCGAGGATGGCCTTGTATAAGGTGGTAAACATTCATGCTTTGTTGGAGTGAAGACAAAAGGTTTTGTTCACGTCACAAAAGGTGGTGATTGTTGGGGTTTTGTTCCGTGAAGATTCCGGAACTTACCGGATAGTAACTTGGGTGTTTCCCAAGTTATGTGATTTGCTAGTTTAGTATTTGCTATTTAAGGTGTGAATCTATTTTAAGGAGTTCTAAGACTTGGGGAGCAAGGATTTGTCTACTATATAAGAGGGATAATATTATGAGTAGAAATCCATTCTCTTGGAGGATCCTCTCTTTATGAGAGTATTCGGGTCACAACCGTTGTGTCCTATAATGGTTGGTGATGAGGAAAAATCTATGTGAGAAGAGTGACTTGTAGTGAGAACGGGTATGGGAGAAATCTAGGATTTTAGGGTTCATATGGGAGAAGCTAGAACTCATGATGTTCTTCATGTTCTTGTCTAAAGTCGAAGCAACCATGGAGGTTGAAGTTTATGGAAGAAGAAGACCAAAGGAAGAGGTAAACTCTTCGTAATATGTCTTGTTGTTTCTAACGTTTAGCGCTAGTGGGTTATATAACTAGTTCATTATATGATGTGTGACGATGTAATAAATTGTTATGATAATGAATATTTTCGGGGTGGTTTTGGCCGTGGATGTAGCCTACAAAGGTGAACCACGTAATCTTTATATCGTGTGTGGTTATCTATTATCGTATTGATTATATATTCGTGCTAGTATTATCCGATCATGATAATCTAAAGATCTAAGTGGAGGATTTGAGCTAGTTATCTAAAGTAGGATGTTTCATGGAATTGACTTCTATGGAAGCAAGCCAGTTCGAGATAAACGTAACCTCGGTTTCCCGACAAGTGGTGCGGTGAGCGTGGATAAAGATGGCAGTGATTCGGTAATTTGAACAAGAGATTTCAAAGAATAGAAATCTTGGTTCATAGCGGAAGGATATAGTTCGTGAATATGATGAGCAAATCAAGGTCGAACAAATAATAGGACGACGTCAAGAAAGATTCGATAACTTTGCTTGATGTGACTATGATTCGTGTTGAAGGTGTTTTCTTTACAAGAGAAGATCGTTCGTGGGTTCAACTGGTGTCTGTAAAAAATTGTCAGGAAATATTTTGAATCATGGTGGTGCTAAGTGACAATCGTTCATACACAACATATGAAGATTGAAGCATGTTTTGTCTACATGGAGCATGTAGACAAAACATGCCTCAATCTTCATATGTTAAGTCCGTCTGTAATTGTTTGAATGGCTCATTTTAAACAATGTCAAGTGTTAGACATGTGTCGAAGAAGAAATACTCTACAAAAGGTGGAATAATGAGTGATCATGGCGACAAAGTAGTTTGATACAAGTCGTGCAGAAACTTGTATAAATTATTTGAAGAAGTTGTTTTTGGTGAGGCTAGAAGATCAACATATAGCGATTCCGATGGTGCAAGTGCAAAGGAGGAATTTGGGTTAGGTGGTGGTTCAATCTCAAAATACAAGACAATTTTTATTCATTTTAGTGATGATGTACGCGAGGATGGCCTTGTATAATGTGGTAGACATTCATGCTTTGTTGGAGTGAAGACGAAGGTTTTTTTCACGTCACAAAAGGTGGTGATTGTTGGGGTTTTTTTTCCGTGAAGATTCCAGAACTTACCGGAACGTAACTTGGGTGTTTCCCAAGTTATGTGATTTCCTAGTTTAGGATTTGTAATGTAGCACAGATAAGGGTAACAAGGATAGTGTTTAAGTTTCGTCAGAAACTTAATTAAAACCTGATTCTAGGATCAAGAATTAAGAGATTGAATAATCAAAGTTGATAATAATATTGATAAACGAGATGTCTCCCTGTAACCAAGAGACCTAGCCCTTATATAGGCTTACAAGACCTGATAAAAGGAAAGAGTTTAACATAAACTAGAAAAGGAAATACTTGCAAAGCAATCAAACTTAAACTGACGTAAGGGATCAACTGTCATAGTTGATCCATAAGCATTGGATCAACAATCATAGTTGATACAGAGAAAAAGGATCAACAATCATTGTTGATACAGAGAAAGATGTACTACATCAGTCCCCTTCTTGAAAGAAGCTTCGTCCTCGAGTTAGTGAATAGAAAGAACTTCATTCTCTCCATGAAAAGTAAAAATTTCTTGCACATTGAATATATTAGAAATGTTCCAATTTGATGGAAGATCAATAACATATGCATTATCACTGATTTTCTTCAAAATCTTGAATGGTCCATATTTCTTCATCTTGGTTTTGTTGTAAGTACCAGTAGGAAATCTTTCTTTTCTGAGATGAATTAAAACCAATTCTCCTTCATCAAAAGTCTTAAGCCTTCTATGTTGATTTGCATCCTCTTTGTACTTGTTATTAGATTCTTCAAGCTTGGACTTAACTTCTTGATGTATGAGTGAAGCTTACTCAATAAAGTTATCAGCCTTTGCATTTGATTTACGTGACTTGGGAAGAACCACCAAATCCAAAATATGATTAGGAACTTTAGAATAAACAATCTGAAAAGGTGTCTTACCTGTGGATCGATTGACTGAAGTGTTATAAGCAAACTCCATATTTGGAAGAAAATTGTCCCATTGCTTTTCCTTTCCTCCAAGAACTTTGGCTCTAATCATATTTCCTAAAGATCGATTAACCACTTCGATTTGTCCATCTGTTTGAGGATGAGCAAGTGGTACTATATTGAAGCTTAGTTCCCAAACGCATCCATAAAGACTTCCAAAAGTAACTCAAAACTTAGTGTCTTGGTCAAGTAATTGTCTTGGGAATTCCATGCAAACATACTACTTCCTTGAAAAATAAATAAGCAACATTGGAGGCATCTGTTGTTTTCTTGCATGCTATGAAGTGAACCATCTTTGAGTAACGATCAACAACCACCATAATGTAATCATTCCCTCTTCAAGATCGTGGTAAACCAAGCACAAAATCCATGCTTATATCCACCCAAGGAGCATCAGAATTGGAAGTGGAGTATATAAACTTGTGTTTTGAATATTTCCTTTAGACTGTTGACAAACCATGCATCTTTGTACGTACCTTTGAACGTCCCTTTTAATAGATGGCCGAAATAACGTTCTTCAATCAAAGCTATGGTTTTATCACGTCCAAAATGTCCTCCCAGGCCACTTCCATGTAATTCTTGGATTAAATGAAGACGCAAAGAACATTGGGGAATACATAAACGATTTCCCTTAAAAAGAAAACCATCTTGAATGAGAAAATCATCAACACAACCTATTGAAGAACCACACTTTTCCCACGGATTTCAAATTCTTTGTCGTCACCATATAGATCTTTCAAGAAATCAAAAGCTAAACTCTCATTTTTAAGAGTAACTAGAAGATGAGCTCTCCTACTCAAAGCATCAGCAACTTGATTAAGTTTTCCACTCTGATGTTTGATAGAAAAGGTATATTGATTGATAGTAGACGATGACCATCTATCATGCATTCTATTTACCTTTGCTGAAGTTTTCAAAAACTTGAGAGCTTGATTATCAGTGTTGACAACAAACTCACTGTGAATAAGATAAGGATGCCAATTCTTAAGAGCTTGAACAAGAGCAATTAATTCCAACTCATAAGTTGACCACTTCTTCCTTGTATCTGAGTTCTTTTCACTATAATATGCAACTGGGTGTCCTTCTTGAGATAAAACAGCACCAATACCAACAATAGAAGCATCACAATGAATCTCAAAAGGCTTATCAAAATTTGGCATGGCAAGAACAGGAGCACTACATAGCTTCTCTTTGAGTAAATTAAAACTCTTGTCCGCTTCTTCATCCATTCAAAAGTATCACACTTCAAACAATCATCCAAACCGGTGCAATTGTACTAAAGTTTCTCACAAATCTTCTATAGAATGAAGCTAACCCATGAAAACTTCGTACTTCACGTATAGATGTTGGAGTAGGCCATTCCACAATTGCCTTAACTTTAGAATCATCCACAGAAATACCAGTATCTGACACAATATAGCCTAAAAAAGTGACCTTGTTTGTAAAAAATGTGCACTTCTTTAAGTTCACATACAAAACATTGTCTTGAAGTGCCTTAAAAACTTGTGATAGATGTGTAAGATGCTCTTCTTCACTGGTGCTAAAAATTAAGATGTCATCAAAATAAACAATGACAAATTTCCCAAGAAAGGGTTGCAAAACTTGATTCATGAGGCGCATAAAAGTGCTAGGAGCATTAGATAAACCAAACGGCATTACCAACCATTCATACAAGCCTTCCTTTGTCTTGAATGCAGTCTTCCACTCATCACCTTCACGAATTCGTATTTGATGATACCCACTACGCAAATCAAGCTTTGTAAACACTTTGGCACCAGAAAGCATATCAATCATGTCATCAATTCTTGGTATGGGAAACCTATATGGTATAGTAACTCTGTTTAAAGCTCGACAGTCTATACACATACGATGTCCACCATCCTTCTTGTCAACTAAAAAGGCTGGACTAGCACAAGTACTTTTACTAAGTCTTATCAAACCTTTTTGTAATAAATCATCAACCTGACCTTGTAAAATCTCATGCTCTTTAGGACTTAGTCTATAATGAGGTTGATTAGGAATAGAAGTCCCAGGTATAAAGTCTATCTGATGTTGTAAATCTCTCAATGGAGGTAAAACATTTGGTAACTCAGCAGGAAATAAATCATTAAAAGAATATAACAAAGGTTGTACCTTTTCTGGAATTTCCACCATTGGTTTATCAACTTCATGAGAACTCAAAGAATGAGCTGGTTGTAAAGAATGAACAATGGTAGCCACTAATGCAATGGTCCTCTTATCTGTTTGATGTTTGATAGAAGTAGAAGATTGTAAAGGCCATAAAACCTTAGTAAACCCTTCATGAACAAAGGTATACGTATTGTCATAGCAGTTATGAACAACACGAATATCATACTGCCATGGTCTTCCTAACAATAAACTTGCTGCAGTCATGTTAATAACATCACATAAAACATAATCGAATAGCTGTGGGAAAGAAAACTTCACCAAACATTGATGGGTGATCTGCTGAGTGGATGAACCTTATTTATCCAACCAATGAATACGGCTTTGGATGTAGAGTAAAGGTAAACCAAGCTTTTCAACCAACTTTGCAGGAAACATAGTTTTCGGGTACTTCCACCGTTAATGATCATATTGCAAAGCTTCTCTTCAATGAGACAATGAGATTTGAAAATACTATGTCTTTGAGTAGGACATGGTTCGGTGATTAAAATCGGTCGAATCATTCCAAGAAAATGCGCATCATAAGTCTCATGTTCTTGAAGATAAAGTAATTCTTCGTCTTCTAGATCTTCTTCTTCCAAATTTTCTTCGAGTTTCATTAATGTAAGCATGAAACTTGCGACAATCACTAGAAGTATGGCCAGTTTGGTTGCACTTATTACATCTATCTCCTCTAAATTTTGTATAAGAGATTAGAGGATTTAGATAATGGTGGAAATTGTTGTTGAATTTGGTTACCTCTAGTATTAGGAACAACATCTCGTTGAAGATTAGACTGAGGTGGTTTAGCAGGATGGTATATGCATCATTGGAGGAGCACTGGAAGAACAGAGATGTTGTTTGTTGATCTTTGAAATGGCTGGCTTGTACCTTTGTCAGTTGGATCAACAAAGACAGTTGATCCCTTTGAATATGGAGCAACAACGACTGTTGATCCCTTGTCACCTTGATAACCATAAGAAGAATTATATGGTCTAGAAATTTTATAATAATGTTGATAACGAGCTTGACGAGGTGATGCTAACGGAAGAATTTAATACACGCCTTTCAATCTTTATAGCTTGTTGAATAGCTTCAACCATTGTAAATGCAGATTGTGTCATTCCTGTTGAATCGATTGTTCAATCCATCTATAAAACGTGCAACCAATCTTTGTTCTTGGTTTCGTTTCACTATTCTGACAATTAATGCATAGAATTCACTACATATTCCTCTACTAGTCTAGCTCCTTGTCGACAGTTTTGAAGTTTGAGAAATAGCTGTTGTTTAAAATCTTGTGGTAGAAATTTAGCTCTTAATAAGTCTCGCATTCTCTTCCAAGTTCGTATAGGAGGTTTGTGATACTTACGTCGATCATCACAAAGAGTTTCCCACCAAGCTGCAGCTCCACCTTTAAGTTTATATGCTACTAGTTTCACTTTAGAAGAATCAGGGACTTCCATAAATGTGAAAAACGATTCTACTTCGTATAACCAATCCAGCATATCTTCAATATGTAAACCACCATGAAAACTAGGAATATCAGCCTTTAATTTGTATTCTGGAAGATTTCCATAAGAATTCATATTAGACTTCAATAGTTTTTCGTCTTTCCATTGTTGTTCTAGGATGTCTTCATGTTTGTCTTCATCATCACTGTTGATATTTATCGTTGTATATTTTTATGAATATAACCTTCGATGGTTCGTGCAGATAAATAACATGTGAAACATGTCCAGGGATAGACGTATTTTGAACAAAGGAAGGTTTTATTTTCTTTGTTTCATCCTCTTCCTTTTCGCCAGAGCTTTTGTCTCCTTCTTCTGTATCATCGACTAACTCCGGTATATCTTCCTTTTCTAAACCAGTGTGTTTCAATAATTTGTTGACATAATCTCCTTGGAAAACTAACCTTTTTTTCCATAGTTTCAAACCTCTTTTCCAAAGTGTCAAACTTCTTTTCTAAACTACCAGTAATAGTCTTGACGTTTGTTTCAT
Organism: Papaver armeniacum; assembly: GCA_023531295.1. Taxonomy (NCBI): domain Eukaryota; kingdom Viridiplantae; phylum Streptophyta; class Magnoliopsida; order Ranunculales; family Papaveraceae; genus Papaver; species Papaver armeniacum. The sequence continues at coordinate 30,504 of JAJJWW010015800.1, forward strand.
GAGTTTCAAATTTGGTAGTAAGTTCAGACATGGAAGTTTTCAAGAGACCTTTGATTTCTTCAAGAGCTTTGGTAAAAGTTGCATCTGCCATTGCTAGAGAAGATTGTGTAGGGTTGTGGAAGTTCTTGTAAGTGTGTAAGGATCTGTTTCTAGGTAAAAACTAAAAACGCTGTCTCTGATGCCAACTAATGTAGCACAGATAAGGGTAACAAGGATAGTGTTTAAGTTTCGTCAGAAACTTAATTAAAAACTGATTCTAGGATCAAGAATTAAGAGATTGAATAATCAAAGTTGATAATAATATTGATAAAAGAGATGTCTCCCCTCGTAACCAAGAGACCTAGCCCTTATATAAAGCTTACAAGACAGCGATAAAAGGAAAGAGTTTAACATAAACTAGAAAAGGAAATACTTGCAAAGCAATCAAACTTAAATCGACGTAAGGGATCAACTGTCATAGTTGATCCATAAGCATTGGATCAACAATCATAGTTGATACAGAGAAAAAGGATCAACAATCATTGTTGATACAGAGAAAGATGTACTACATCAATTTGCTAATTAAGGTGTGAGTCTATTTTTAGGAGTTTTAAGACTTGGGGAGAAAGGATTTGTCTCCTATATAAGAGGGATTATATTATGAGTAGAAATCCATTCTCTTGGAGTATCCTCTCTTTATGAGAGTATTCGGGTCACAACCGTTATGTCCTACAATGGTTGGTGATGTGGAAAAATCTATGTGAGAAGAGTGACTTGTAGTGAGAACGGGTATGGGAGAAATCTAGGATTTTAGGGTTCATATGGGAGAAGCTAGAACTCATGATGTTCTTCATGTTCTTGTCTAAAGTCGAAGCAACCATGGCCTTAGAAGTTTATGGAAGAAGAAGAACAAAGGAAGAGGTAAAATCTTCGTAATATGTCTTGTTGTTTCTAACGTTTAGCGCTAGTGGGTTATATAACTAGTTCATTATATGATGTGTGACGATGTAATAATTTGTTATGATAATGAATATTTTCGGGGTGGTTTTGGCCGTGGATGTAGCTTACAAAGGTGAACCATGTAATCTTTGTGTCATGTGTGGTTATCTATTATCGTATTGATTATATATTCGTGCTAGTATTATCCGATCATGATAATCTAAAGATGTAAGTGGAGGATTTGAGCTAGTTATCTAAAGTAGGATGTTTCATGGAATTGACTTCTATGGAAGCATGCCAGTTCGAGATAAACGTAACCTCGGTTTCCCGACAAGTGGTGCGGTGAGCGTGGATAAAGATGGCAGTGATTCGGTAATTTGAACAAGAGATTTCAAAGAAGATAAATCTTGGTTCATAGCGGAAGGATATAGTTCGTGAAGATGATGAGAAAATCCAGGTCGAACAAAGAATAGGAAGACGTCAAGAAAGATTCGACAACTTTGCTTGATGTGACTATGATTCGTGTTGAAGGTGTTTTCTTTACAAGAGAAGATCTTTCGTGGGTTCAACTGGCGTCTGTAAAATATTGTCAGGGAATATTTTGAATCATGGTGGTGCTAAGTGACAATCGTTCATCAAAACATATGAAGATTGAAGCATGTTTTGTGTACATGGAGGATGACTTAAGATTGTTGGTTCTTGGAGTTGATAGTTTATGGAGATACGAAAATAAATCAATTGAATCAAACAGTGTTAAAGACATGAGATACGATCCTAATCCTAAGAAAAATACGGTTATGACTCTAATTTTTTGTTTTTACCTTATCCTGAACCTTGGAAGAAGTTGAAGAACGCATAACAGATAGTTTCACTGGTGCTTAAAAAAATAAAACGAGAGAGGATCTGGAATGTGAAATTTGAATTTTGAAATCGTCTCGAAACTCGATAGACCACCTAAGGATGATGAGAAGGACGGTTTATCCTTTTGGTTTCAGTAGAAAATTCGACGAATTTGTCCTCGGTTTATTTCTACTTTTGATTTTATAGCAGGGGCAATGTTTGTAAAAAGGGCCTAAATCACCTCTTTGCTTAATAATAGTATAAAGATTTTATGTGGACAAAGTACTCAAGGGCATTTCTGTCCAAATTGTCTACACTGTGCAATCGACATTATCATAGACAAAACACTCAAGTGGTCGGGTCCATGACAGTAGCAGCATAGTAAATTGGGTGGATGTATGATAATGACTGCTTTATCCTCTAGTTACAAAATGGAATCAGTTTCTTCATTAGTATGAAACTAATCTATCTTATGAAAATTAATTCATTAACTAAGAAATCATTTTAAGTATTCTTTGCAAGAATATATGGCAACTATAAATTTATTGATCAAATGAAAAGATTTTTTTTTTTTTTAGGATGAAAGGGATGTGAACTATATATAGCCACCGGTGAAAGATCGGTAAACTTACGTCCAAGGAACATCCCCGACGAGCATCCAATCAATCCCCTTCTTCATCTTCATAAATTGGTACATACTCTGAATTGTCTGTGTCAGACGTACACCGACAAACTTTGGCACTTGTGGGGATTAGGTAGGGGTAGGTAAGTGTTTCACCCCTAGACGGGTTAATGATAGCTACCCCACCTTCATCGTCAGCACCAGGCTCAGGCTCCCTCACCAGGTTAAAACAAGCTAAACCATTACAGTAACCAAGTGGTTCACATGGCTGATTGTAAATTATTGGACAAAATAACTTATAATTCAGAAATTCATCATGTCTATCCTGTTGTAAATTGAAAAAGCAATTTTTCAGTTGATAGTTTATGGAGACATTAAAGAGATTAAATACTAAATTCAATTCACTATTTTGTTGCTGAGCAAAGTGAGAAGCAGTAAATCGTGTATCATGTATAGAATCGTACCATAACTTACTGACGGTAGTGAATTGACCTCGAATATTTCCTCTTCCTCGGCATCACCCCGTATATATAACTAACAGAAAATCAACACAAAATTGGTTAAAAAGACCAAAATCAAAATTTGAGGTCGCCTTACCACTTGACTCTACTGGATATTAGTGTAAATGAAACAAGTGCAGAGTTTAACGAACACTATTTCGAGGTTGGCGCGGATGGATTTGGGGGGACTATCATGGATTCAGGGAATCCATTCACCACTATGCGTATGGATCATTTTGAGAGAGTTAAAGAATTGATGGTGAACTATTTCCTACATTTTGGTATTCAACTTTCTGCCCAGGCTCCTGACGCGGTTCTGAATACATGTTGGGTTATACCAGGAGGTTTCAGTAACTTTCCGACAATGACATTTCATTTCCAGGATGCGGATTTTTTTATTCATAAAATGTCTGGTATTTTTGTCTTATACCGAGATCAACACTTGCTATGTCTTGGTATCATTGGCTTGGAGGAAGGCAATGTCAATTCGTATGATGTTACTTTAGGAGCTTTGCAACAAACTAACAAGAGGATTATGTACGATCTTGCAACCGAGCGCCTCTCATTTAAGGAAGAGCAATGCAATTTGGGTTCATGATCGATCGACAAAAAATGATCTAATTACAATTTAGGGTTCAAGAATGAAATAAAAATATCTTATTTTAAATTTTATAAAGTTTTCTTGATCCCTTGCTCCCTGAGATAATTTTCTTGAATTATTTACGCCAAAAAGCCATTGTATCTTTATTTTATTTCGTCCGCTGAATTATACTTGTCCAGCCTTGTCACTACAAGCCCCCAAAGTATGCATCAGGATAAGATCCTTTGTCCACATTCAAAATATGGAAAATATATATCTGCCACCGGCTACAACTGTCTAACTCAACAGGACAACCATCACAACTTAAATCCCCTACCACCCACCAAATTTCTGTGAAAATTAGCCTGTCCACCAAAAATTCAGCTTTTTTTTTGTGGAAAGCTATAAATGAAGGTCTGCCGACCTATTCCATTTTACACCGTATCAATCTCACCAACTTCAACCAATCCCCCGTTGTAATAGTGAACCATAAACAGCGGAACACATGCATATCCACTGCCCAATAACATCAACTACCTTGAACAACCTGTTATCTTTTCTATCAACAACTCAAACCAACATCTTCACTCACATCTCCATACACCACCAATCAACCATTTCTCATATTTTACAATAAGCTAGCCATACCCAATCAATAACAACTATCTGCTTTCTCTTCTGGATTCTATGGACATCCATAAATGATTTGGTTTTCAACCAACACCATGCAACTCCAGATAGCATTCTGGCACAGACATGGAAGCAACAACAGGAATTCGAATGGGCAAAAAAGGTAATACCCCTTACTTTACCCGGAGATCCACCGGTTACAGCCACTACAGTAAATCCCAGATCAACAACAAAAATACTTGCAGGATGGAACAGACCGGAACTGGACTGGTTAAAGATCAACACCGATGGGGCCGTGAGGGACATCCAGGAATGGCTGGCGCATGATTTATTTACAGGGAGTTGGGTTCTCAAGTTGTGATGGCTCTCGCCCAACCTATGGGAATAACTACGACTCTAGTAGCTGAAACGTGTGGGAAACTCTTTTAGCTTCAAGGACAACGAAGGAAAGACAGTGGCAAAAGGTTATTTTCGAAACTGATTCGGAAAACTTGACGCGCTTTATAAAAACCGACACAAAAGCCCCGTGGTATATTGCATAAATGGTTTCCGAAATAAAACAAAAAATGAGACAAATTCCACAATGTGTCATTTAGCACAACCGATCCTATGAAGAGGTGCAACCAATCACAAGAGGGGAATCTATACTTGTAAGAGGTGCAACATGTTTTTAGCAGATGGGGGAACCGATCCTATATGAACATGTGCAACACGTTTTTAGTGATGGGGGAACCGATCTTATGGACATGTGCAGCAAATACAAGTAGTTACCATAAGTATGTGGGGAACCGATCCTAGTACCTAGTCAACCGAATTTTTGGAAAGCTAGTGTGACTATTCACAATACTCACATGGAGGTAGAACCAACACTTTTTTTGGTAGAACCGTTAAACCCATGATTCGTGATTGAGTGTTCTTAATCAATCACATAGTTCTTGAAAGTCAGATGAACCAATTCTAAACTTGTTTGGAAGTGTGGCAAATCGTTTTCAAGATTGTAAGTATGCAAGAGGACTTACAAAGTAAAGATGTCGACATTTTTTGAACATGTGCAGTAACGTTTATGTTTTATTGTTCAAAGATATTCCTTAATAGCTAAAGGAAAATCCCGGATCGAAATATAAGTTAAGAATCTTTTAATTAAGGTTGTTAATTTTATTTTTAGAAAAATGAAAATTGGTAATGTGCATTTACTAATTGGAGATTTTCTAAGAGATTTTCGGTCATCGTTTGGACAAAGCATTTCCAGGAATTATGGAAACCGAATCTGGAATATATTGCATATCTTGAGAATATTTTCGGTTTTGGAAATTCCTTGGTGTCCAAACTTCCTTGGTCTATAAATACCAAAGTTTTCATTTCGAGAAAACTAGTCCTCAGAGCCAGCAAAACTACCTAGTTGTGTTGTTACTGGTGGAACTGCCTATTCGGAGAGGAAAGTACCTAATTAGGCGAAATCTCTTATGGTCGTTCTGTTTAAAGACTTCTTTGGGATTAAGAAGCTCTATTAGTACTGTTGGTGGGAAACTAGATAATTGCGGTTTATTATTAGTTTTCGATTGATTTGACTGACTAACGGTTGTTGAACTTTGATTGCACCTAGTTTGTTTATGCTTGAGAATCTTCATTACGATATAAGATTCACTCAAACTAGATCGAAGTTTCCAAGGGGATCTTTAGATTGTTTGTAGATCTAAAGACGCCTTGTGATAATCCATTGTTAACAGACTCTGTTCTGTGCGTGATTGATCACAAGAGATTCAAGTTGATTGTGTGCAGGTGCTTATTGAAGATCTAAGAAGATTTGAAGACAAAGAAGACTTTGAAGATTTCTGATTTGGGTTCATAATCTTTGGTGTGCACAATACTTGTTTCGTTTAAATAGGATACAACTATAATCAGTTTATCCTTGTGGTAGATTGGATTGATTAGTTGAGTAGATCGGCATCAATACGATTCTTTGTGATTCAAGGTATTGATTGCAAAATCTAGGTGATTACTTTGGTACTCGTTAGTGGATAGATCTAAGGATTTGACAAAGAAGTTTATTGAGATAAACGGAAGATCCTTTTGTCGAACTCACATCACTTGGTTGAAAAGAGTTGATACCAAACCGATTTGTTGTTACTTTACTGTTTGGAATATGAACCAAAGGATTTGTTCCAAGTACGTGACTTATTCATTAGTTGGAGGCGTGGGAATACAGACGGAACTAGGTGAATTATAGGTTTAGTTGCTTGGTCTCAACTATACGAAGTTGGTTTTTTTTTTTTATAGCGGCTTAATCCTGAGAGTATTCAATCCTGGACAAGGTCCCGGGGTTAATCTGCATTTGCGGTTTCCTTGTTAACAAAATCTTGCTGTGCCATTTACTTTATATTTCCGCATTATAATTGTTGTTATAATTTAAAGTAAATCGCACAAATCTGAATTCCTAATTTCTTGATAGTAATCTTATTGTGTTTGGTTAAGTCCAAACCTCTTATCAAGTAAACATACTTCGTTGTTGTATTGTCTCGATCTCGTATCCATAGACGATCACACGAAGTTTGAACCGATTAGTTATATTGTCTCGACTCAGTCCATAGACAATCACTTTCGGAGAAAGGACTTATAGGTGGAAGAGTTTTAGATTGAGGTATATTTGGGTACCCTCGTCTTTTCAGCGGTCAATGATCACAATCAATCGGCAGTAATCATCTCTTCATATCACTAATAACAACCCATCTTGACTTCATTCTTCCACTGCTTCACCTCAGTTCCCAGCCCGAGTACCTTCTTAACCATCGCACAACAGAGACTGTCTCATCTTCTCGAGCTGTCATCTCAGCAACAACATCTACCTCCATCACCGATATTCGTCACTAACTGCAGATACAACTCCATCATTCATCTGCTCGAGTTCCATGTCCTTGATCTGGCAGCAACCGACAAGTTCTTTTCGCAGTGACTGCTGCTCCTACTCTTGAACTTCAAATCTCTTTTTTTGTTTGATTAAAAAGCCCTCGAGGTTTGACTATGTACCTCGGGGTTGAGAGATTTCACTATGTACCACGGAGTTGAGAGTTTAAGTTTGTTGATCTCTTAGAAACTTTATTGGTTTTCTCCACTAATTAGGAATCCTATTATAGTGGCTCCAAGGATTTGGTTTTGAGCGCTCCTATAGATTCAACCATCCTAAATGTGGATGAGGGAGACCTATTTTTTGATCAAAAATACAAAAATACCCTTTGAAAATCTAAATCTAATTAAATCAAAAACAAAACCTAAAAAAAAAAAAATAGCAAACCCACCTGTCTCTTCTTCTTCCTCCGTCGCTCTTCTTCCTTTCTTTTTTTTTTTTTTTTTCTTTTTTACTTCAACGACGATTAATCGTCAATTCTCAGCCAATAATAACTTTAGTTGGGTAAAAATCGAAAACACTAAAAAAATTTATTGCTTTTGATCCCATGAATATATTAGATTTGATTAAATTAGATATTGAAAATTAAATTCAGAATTGAATACGGTTGGGAAACATTGATTTTCCCAACAGTACGATTGATTTACAGTAGGTAAATATTGATTTCCTCACCTTATTAAATTTTCTATAGTTGAGAAAGTATGAACTCCCAATCCTAAGTTACTCTGACTTCGTATACGGGTAGGAAAATATGAACTCCCAACCGTATATTTTATATACGGTTAGGAAACCTAATTGTAACTTCAATTTTCAAAAAAAAAAAAAAAAGTATTCGAATTTTCGATTTTGATTTTCAAATATTAATTATAAATCAAATGATTAGTCCAATCTTACTACTAATCTTATCATTAATCTTGCTTAATTTAGTTAATCTAATCATTGACATTAATTAGTCATTGAGATAAGGGGTTTTGGATTTACTATTTGATGACCCGGTTTTTGTCATTTTGTGAGCCCTCAAAACCAAAATCTATAATAGAATTCTGAATTAGTCTGTGCTCCCTAAACGTCTTTGTATGTCATTCAACTTTTTCAAAAATTGTGCACCTCTTGAAGTCGTAGGCGGTGATCTGCAATCTTCCGCTCCATGCACTTTTCTATGAGCCATGGACGCCTCAGGTTATCAAGTCTAGATTAATAAAGAAGATGTTTTGACACCACATAAAAAAATAGCTTTTTGACTTGATTAAGTCGAAAAGTCAAAAGTTAGTTTGAATATTAAAGTTTATTTAGATTTTTAGAAGCAAATAGAATTTATTTTTTTTAATGTGCCAAAAAATAAATAAATCAATTTTGATTATTGAGGACGACTTCTACTTCAAATTCTACATCATCTACACCTCTAAAAAACTAATGAGCTGGGCACAAAGCCAGTCTTGCTGCAAAGTTGTTGCAAGCGGTGGTAAAGCTAGGATTCCATGTTGTAGTGGGCAAAAGGAAAACAAAAAAAACTTTGCGGGGGTAATTAAGAGATAAAATATAAAGAGGGTGTCAAGGATAGATAAGCCTTAGGAAGCTTTAAAATCAGGCGACTCTAGGATCTTCCCCTCGTTCATGTCCCATGGTTTTGCCCTGGTTTTGGTGGGACGGTCATGGACATTATTGGAGCAGAAATGATGTTCGAGTTATTTGATGGAAATATGTAACAGAGTATTTGAAAAGAAACAACAATCTCATTTACAATTAGCTTTAGAAATACATAAATACTTGAACTACTGGCATGAAGAAAAATATAATGATACAAACAATTCAGTCAATCTCCATGAAAGACCAAAAGCAACTTGGAAGGCTCCTATATGACTTTACAAAAGTAAAATTAATATAGATGCAACATGGATCTCAGATAATGCACCGACATATTTTTATTTAATTTTCAGAAATGATGCGGGTAGCTTTGAGCAAGGCAGAGCATGACCTATCTCATCATCAACTTCAGAAGAAGCAGGAGCTTTAGGACTTCTTCAAGCAGCTAAATGGGAAAGAGAGAGCAGATTTTCAAATTTCAATGTTGAAGGAGATTGCAAAAACCTTTATGACTATTTGAATGGCTTTCCATTGCAGATAACTTGGCAGACTATTACGGAGGAAGTAAAACAAGATTTTGTTCACACTTATTGGGGTTTTTCTTTGTTCCTAGACCAGCAAATAATGTGGATGACATTTTAGCCAAGGAAGCTAAAACTTTTGGAACAGCCCCCGGCTTGAATTATTCAAGCTTTAGAAGTAGATAAATCAAATGTTCGGGAAGTACCTGATCTCCCAACATACGACGGCTCTACTCTTGTAAGGGTTGCTAACTCCCCAAATTGGGAAGTGCTGCACTTCCCCCCACAAATTACCCCCATGAAGTGTCAAATTTTAACCCCTTGATCCCCTGGATTGAGATTTGTAAGGAACCCTTTCGTGTGGTGTTCGACCACTATCTCCATGACACCTCATGGTGGAAAATTTTGGGGGACATAAGAGGGGATAGCTAGCATTTTCGGACTTTAATCACACTGTCAGATATATACAACTGACATTACAGAATTTGTAGACAACAACGATGTAACAAAACAATGTGATTATGACATGAAGAAAAAAATGTCCTCCAAATTTTTTTCACGATGAGTGGTTGGGGTGTAAATTTTTTTATCAATTTTGAATCCACAATAGTATGTATTTTGGTAACCATGTGGTCCATCATCATGTTGCTTCATAATTCATATGACCATAAGGAGCTCCAGATAACCGTGATGCTTCAATGCACAACTTTAGTCAATGTTAGGGCTAACATGCTCGAGTCCTCAATACTCTCCATCAGGAATTGGAAATGTACATTCAGTTGTTGGGTACTCAAATAATTACTTGGCACCACGTCTGACGCTTTCTTACACTCTAGTAGGTGCATCTGTGAGCACATCGATACTCCAGTCTTTGACACCACCATTTTGTTCTTTGTGGCATGAAAGATGAAAGAATGTATATCATAGTACAATGATGTGTTCATTGGGTCCTAAGCAATTGTTATTTCAAAAATGACATCACCGAGTAACTACGGCAATATTTGCTTTCCATCAAAATCCAAAAGACATAATGAACAAGTCAAGTAAACTCAGCTTCCACTTCATGCAACAAGTTTACCTCGAAACGTAATCAAAACAGTGAAAAAAAGAGAGAGGAGAGCCACAAGTTGCGGTACAATGACAGGAAATGTTTAATTCAACAATCCTGCTTTATCTAGATCTTCCTGCAGACAACTGCAATTCTTATGTCCATGAAGAGAACCAAAATTGTTGGTTCTACTCTGCAAAATCTTCATTCAATGCAACACTCAGCGGAGGAGATGAAAAATAAGCAAGAATCCAGTGTTTACTTTTCAGTGTTCACGTAAAGAGAACTAAAAGTTTCTTCCACCTGTATACAGTGAAGAAGGGGATACGGTCGTAGGGGATACGGTCGTAAAGTGGTAAATGCCGTTTTTCTATCCTGAAGTTCCAAACTTACCCTTCTACACTTACATGTTGCTTTTCCTAAACTCACTTTTAGGAACTTTAAAGCTTTATTCTAGGGAGTTCTCAAGTTTTGCACTTGAATTTCTATAAAGGGTCTTCTAGCTACTATAACTTTCCGACAGAATAAGATTCGCTCGCTATCCACTAATCTTCTAGTGCATTTGAGGGTTCAAGGAACAGATGACCCGGTTCACCACTTGCTTTACGAACTAAGGTGTCTACATTCGCTTACTTAGACTCACCTATCAACTGCACAGTTCTTATACTAGATTCAATGCAATTATAAGAAAAATAAGAACTCGACTCCGGGGAGTTCTCATTAAAGGTTTCTTTGTGATACAGACGCTAAAGCGTGTCTAGCTGTAGAAACTTCTAATAAAATTAATATATAGTCTTGATGCTAGAAGACTCATTATCCCATCGTTCTTTCACATTCCAAGGGATGACTTATTACTTCAAATATGCAACAATAACAACAAGGCAACAAGTGCATCAAAGCGCAACATAAAAATACTAAATGGTTAACTGATGGGGTCAAAGATCAGATATAGGCTTCATGGGTGTCGAGAAGACTCACCATCCACATTCTGATAACTTAGTTTACTTCTTGCTCAGAAACTAAGGAATCTTCATTCTTTTACTTTATATCACCTATCTACATTCTTCAATCCTGAATCACCTATTTACCCACGTGGAGGATCCTTAAGTTAAATCCATATCATTACATCCTTGATCACAGAACAATCAATTACAGCTATTGTGTACTATCGTAACAAGCAACTTTCAAATACAATGCTCTACAAAAATTTAGCAGCTACAAAATTCAATAAATCAAAAATGCGAAAAACCTTATAAAAAATTGCGATGTTTACAGCAAAAGGGCATGGATAACTGAAATTGTTTTACAAATCATTGGCAACAGAATTCAAAAATGCGATAACTGAATCAATTTTTGAAGAGAAGGGGTAAAAATACATACCAACATGAGAACTTTAGCGAATAGAGAAACAGTAACGGCAGTAAGAACAACAGGCATTTTAAGTGTATCTAAATAAGCCATGATTCTGGTACTTCAACTAAAAACTCATCATTGATCTTAAAAGAGGGTAATTTCGTCAAATCAGTGATATGTGCAAGTGGCCGAGATATACTCAGCTTCAGTTGAGCTTCTGGCTGTTGTTGGTTGCTTCTTAGCACTCCATAATATGGATTAGGACCAAAAATCACACAAGCCACACCAGAAGATCTTCTATCATCTAGTAAGCCTTCCCGATCGACGTCACTAAACCCATGAAGAACTTCTAAATCTTTCCTAAACAGCAAACCATATCAATAGTACCCTTTAACTATCTTAAGATCCTTGGAATTGTTGTGCAGGAGGACTTATATTTGACATACTTGGTTTACAGATAAAGAATTTTCCATGTTAGGTATTGTAGGCTACTCACAACTGACCTGTACTCGGTTGAATCAGCAAAAATCTCACCATCAATAGAACTGAGCTTAAAGTTAGCATCACAAGGTTTAAACCCAACCATGTTCATCTTAGTGAGAAATCAAGATAGTACGTCCTTAGTTTGACAAAAATAACGGCCACGACAATTCCTTTTCACCTCAAGTCTCAGAAAATATAACAAGGGGCATCCAAATTTTTATTTAACTGGGAAAAAAATTCCCAAAGTAGTGGTGACGAAATGCCAGTAAATAGAATTTGAGGTGTCACAATGATATTCATCAACATATATACACTAATAGAACTAGATGACCGCTACCACGGTGGGATGGCCGACCGAAAAAATACCACGGTGGGATGGCCGACCGAAAAAATTGACGTAAAACTAAATTTTGTGTTCACAATTTAGTTCCGTCGTAGGGTGAAAATATTATTTTTCCTGAGACGGCACGAAGGTATAATTTTTCCAAACACGACGCAAAAATATCATTTTTCCAGACAGGTAGGCCATGGTATACTTTTACTTTGCAAATAATTTGGTGGTGATTCAACACCATATGTTGTGCTTTTCATTTTAAAATTAGTTGTTTTTTTATACTTAATCAATCATTTTATTTTTCTTGTAGTTTTTTCAATTTTTTAAGATATGTCTAATTTTAAGCTATGCCTAATTTTTAAGGAGAAAAGATACAAAATTTGGAGAATAATAAAAAAAATTGAAAAACAAAAATTTGATATCATTGTTTGTGCTCATTGCGTAGCTAATTTAAAGGGCTTTCCAAATATATAAAATTTATAAAAATACGACTTGTAGTTTGAAATATACGAGGTTTTTAAATATATAAAACATGCATTTACTGTTGTGCCCTTTCTTTTTGGTTTATTTACGAAAATATCTAATACCTTATTTCCCCTCCTCTTTGGTTTATTTACGAAAATGTCTAAAGGAAAAAAGGTAAAATTTGATTTAGAGGGACATCTTAGTCTTTTCCAGGTGTCCGGACCAAAATTCAATCTTTTTTGTGTAATTGAATAAAATGTCACGCTTCACATTGACACAAAGTCACCATATATAGAGTCCTCCCACGCTTCGCTCGGTCGGCCTAATGATGATTCTAGGTCCTACTTTCAGCACAAATAACGATGAGATAGCCTTAGAAGCAACAAAAATTAGATAAAGATATCAACCAGTTTAGCATGCCAGGTTCTTAGAGCTTGCTTAAGTCCATAAATAGGACTTATGCAATTTACATACATACCAGGATCAATAAAGCCAGAAGGCTGAGCCATGTAGCTCTTCCTCAAGATCACAATGTAGAAATGCATTGTTAACGCCGGACTGAAAGAGAAAAAACTAATCTACTAGTAATAAATTTGACCACTAGACTGATAGTCTCAATATTTCTTATTGATGAAAGCCCTTAACAACAAGTTTAGCTTTGTAGACAAATGACCATTTCCAAGACACAGCACAATTCATTTTCTTAAGCCCCGTTTGGGATTGTTTTTTTTTCAACCAAAAGCACTTTGTAACAAATTTGTAACAAATTTTTATCAAAATTTGTGTTTGGTAAAAAAAAATTAAAGTGCTTTTGGAGAGAAGTACTTTCATTTTAGGCCTGCTTTTAAAAGCTACTCAGCACGAGCTTTTAAAAGCTGGAAAAACAGAAGCTGTGGACCCACATAATTCGATTTAACTGATTCTATATTTTAACCTTGTTAATTTATTATAAAGACAAGTTTTAACCTCAAAATTTGTACATTTGACATTAAAATTCACATTTCATTTTATTTCTCTATTTTTTTCATTTTTTATTTAAAATAATAAATACAATAATAATTAAAATTATTATATAAAATAATAAAAATTTAATAAATATTAAAATGAAAAAAATAATAAATTTAATAAATATTTTCAATAAGGTTTTTTTAATAAGATGAAATGTGATACCATAAATATTTTTTTTGAAATTAAAATAATAATATTTTCATAGCAAACCATAATCATAATTTTTTTAATTAAATAAAAAAAAAATAAAAAAAATAAAAAAATATTACTTATATTATATTAAATATATTAAAATTAGATATATAATTTATTATAATAAAATTGTATTAAAACTAATTTTTGAAATATGTCCATTTTCGTCATTAACACATCATCAGCACTTTTAAATACCAGTTTACCAAAAAGAATTTACAGTTTGTTAATTGCATATTGCTTTATAAATTATAGTTTACCAAACGTCATGCAGATTTATTTCCACAGCACAGCAACGCAACGCACATCACAGCACAACAGAAAAGCGCTTTTCTAAAATTCACAGCAATACCAAACTAGCCTTTAACTAGAGATATTGAAGAGTCTTACCAAGACCGGGGTGGAAGTACGGTTGGCATTGGCTTAAGCAATAGCGGTAAGTAGACAAAATCAGCAACTGAATGTTCGTTACCCGGAGAAGAGGGATGACAGAGCTCATCATATCTTCTGGTTCGAATATTGTATGCCCAAATATAGTTTCTGCAGCCGATTGTAACAACATTACTGTCCACTGGGTTGAAGCCAAAAACTTTAATTAGGTTAGCCCATTTAATACCGAGATTTGCAGTTAATTTGGTATTCATTTCAGCGAAGAGATCATGTAAATCAGTACTGTCGTGCAACAAATGGAAGTTCCCCTCCTGGATTACAAAGACACACAAAGTCTCTTCAGTTCTTAATCGACCAAAAATGATCGATCCGTTTGATACCCCAAGACACCGAGTGAAACAAACTCCCTTGTCAGGAAGCTCAATCAACCTACATTCACGATTAATTTCGTCCAGATTGTACACTACAATTCTACCATACCAGCCCATCCAGTACAACACATTCCTATGGATAATTACAGCATCAGTGGGTAACCTATCGGCGCCACGTGGAGGGAATCTCAAAAACCCATATCCAGGGAATCTCAAAGTGACACCAACAGGGCAGAAAACCTCATAGAAACTCCATCTACCCAAATAAAAAGAAAATACTTGAATGTTAAATTTGTTTACTTCCTCTTGCCACTGTGGTATACGCACAATCTTGAATCTTTTGGGTAAGGCAGAACAGTCACATTCGAAACCAGATAGAGTTTCATGTCTTTCCATATCAAGTTGATGTGGTGTAGGAGGAAGTTGAATCCATTTTTCAGTAAGTGGATTACAGACAAAATGAGTTGTGTTTCTAGAATATAGAATTAACCCATTACTTGATCCTAAGAGGCACAATGTACTCTCGCTACTGTTCGAATTTGGTACGAATTCAAAAGAAAACTTAGAAATTAACTGAGAGTGAGAATCACCAAGATATGCAATTGACAACTTTCTAAAAGATTTTTGTTTAAATATGTAGTATCAATATTAATATATAATATCAATATTTAACATACTACATATCAATATGACACTACATATTAATATGTAGTGTCAATATATAACATACTACATATCAATATGTACTATATTAATAGTAAAAAAGAATATATTACTCGTAAATTAAGTAACTACTCTACTATACTAGTAGTAACATGTGTACTAGTGAACTTGTATACTAGTAGTAACTAATACTACTAGTAACATATTAATATGTAATATAAATGTATAACATACTACATACTAATATGACACTACATATTAATATGTAGTATCAATATTAATATATAATATCAATATATAACATATTACATACTAATATGACACTACATATTAATATGTAGTGTCAATATATAACATACTACATATCAATATGTACTATATTAATAGTAAAAACGAATATGTTACTCGTAAATTAAGTAACTACTCTATATTATACTAGTAGTAACTAGTAATATACTAGCAGTAACTAATACTATACTAGTATACTAGTAGTACTAGTACTATACTAGTAACATATTAATATGTAATATCAATATATAACATACTACATATTAATATGTAGTGTCAATATATAATATATAATATAATATGTAGTATCAATATTAATATATAATATCAATATATAACATACTACACTAGTAACATATTAATATGTTACTAGTATAGTACTAGTTACTACTAGTATAGTATACTAGTTACTACTAGTACATATTAATATTATATATATATATATATATAATATACTACATATTAATATGTAGTGTCAATATATAATATACTCAATATTAATATGTAGTATCAATATTAATATATAATATCAATATATAACATACTACATACTAATATGACACTACATATTAATATGTAGTATCAATATATAACATATTGCTACTAGTAACATATGTTACTACATACTACATTTGTTCTATATATTATATATTAATATTAAATTGATGTGGTGTAGGAGGAAGTTGAATCCATTTTTCAGTAAGTAGATTACAGACAAAATGAGTTGTGTTTCTAGAGCATAGAATTAACCCATTACTTGATCTTAAGAGGCACAATGTACTCTCCATCTACATTCATTAATTGGGTACGAATTCAAAAGAAAACTTAGAAATTAACTGAGAGTAAGAATCACCAAGATATGCAATTGACAACTTTCTAAAAGATTTTTGTTTGAATATGTGAATTAGCATCTATGGGAGTTGAAATTTAGGACTGAAGAGGTGCGAATTCCATACCTTGGGGACACATTTGAACTTAGAAATGAGTTTGATAGGAAAATAAGGGAAGATTTGAAACCAGATATCTTCTGTGAAATATGTGGTTTTGTTCATAACTTTGTTGCTGGATGACGATTCTCCACACAAAGACATCTCTGTACCTCCTCAGTTGACTTACTCACACAAACTGACTTAATCTCAACTGTTCTTAACACAAAGAAATCTCTGTACCTCCTTTAAAATCAAACCCTATCCTCAATATCAACCTTATCATCCATAGATCATAACACTCTCAAAATATCAGCATTCCATACCAATCCCTAGAATTTTCAAAAAAACATCTCAAAAATTTCTTCACAATCAGTACAAATAACAGAACCCCCCACAATCAAATCAATGTGTCTTCAAAACCCCTAACTCCAAACTCAAACCCTCAAATTTTACCGTTTTTACCAATCTTATTCAAAAAATTAGAATAAACAGAAGGATCACACAGCCAAATTCAAAAGTAGGAATTACTATTTAGTCCAATTTTTCATGACCCTGTTAATGGCTAGTCCACCCATGAAAAACATTTACTCGTTAGTCCAAAGACATGTTTTTGGAATAGATTATTTACTCGCTAGTCCAAAAACTTTGTGGAGATTATAAAGTGTGTTTTCCAAATGCCTAAAACACCCTTACAGATCTAATTAGTATCAACACATGTAAATATTACTAGTAATATGTTACTACATACTAGTAGTATCAATATGGTCATACTACATATCAATATGTACTATATTAATAGTAAAAAAGAATATGTTACTCGTAAATTAAGTAACTACTCTACTATACTAGTAGTAACATGTGTACTAGTAAACTAGTATACTAGTAGTAACTAGTAATATACTAGTATACTAGTAGTAACTAGTACTATACTAGTAACATATTAATATGTAATACTCCCTCCGTCCCACTATTAAGTGACCTAGTTCAAATTTGCACAATTTTTAAGGCAAGGAAGGGGAAAAGTATTTTTAAGCACTTTTTACAATTATACCCTTATGGATAATAAATAGTGGAATTTTGAAATGATTTATCTCTCAAACTACACCACGGATGTTCGCAAATTTCGTACCATTGTAAAGCATTTTAAAACACCTATGTAACGAATATAAACATGAATATCAAATTATGCATATTTCTAATATTTTCTTATAATCAATTAAAAGGATAATTTTAGGAATATCTTCTTGTTTAGTGATATAGGTCACTTAATGGTGGGACAAAATCTAAAAGTAACTAGGTCACTTATTAGTGGGACGGAGGGAGTATCAATATATAACATACTACATACTAATATGATACTACATATTAATATATAGTGTCAATATATAATATATAATATACTACATATTAATATGTAGTATCAATATTAATATATAATATCAATATATAACATACTACACTAGTAACATATTAATATGTTACTAGTATAGTACTAGTTACTACTAGTACAGTATACTAGTTACTACTAGTACATATTAATATGTAATATATATATATATATATAATATACTACATACTAATACGAGTGTCAATATATAATATACTACATATTAATATGTAGTATTAATATTAATACATAATGTCAATATATAACATACTACATACTAATATGACACTACATATTAATACGTAGTATCAATATATAACATATTGCTACTAGTAACATATGTTACTACATACTAAATTTGTTCTATATATGTTATTACATACTACATGTTAATAATAGTATACTACTACTAGTTACTAGTATTAATACTAGTATGTTACTACATACTACAAGATGACATATTAATACTAGTATACTACTAGTTACTAGCAATGAATACTGCTGTGTATTTGATCAATCGATCTCCTTCAAGACCGCTAGATGGAGAAGTAAATAGAAAAGGTATGGAGAGATAAAGAGCCTACTCATGATCACTTGAGAGTGTTTAATTGCAGAGCATGTGTTCATATCCCAAAAGATCAAAAATCAAAGCTTGATGACAAAGCAAAGAAATGTGTGTTCCTAGGCTATGGAACAGAGAAGTTTGGTTACAGATTTTGGGATCCAGTTGACAAGAAGGTTATCAGAAGTAGGGATGCAATATTCCTTGAAGACCGGACTATTGAAGACTTTGAGAAGATTGAAATGCCAAAGCTTCAAGATGACATGACCTTGGATCCAAATCCAGTTGTTTCTATTCTTGAACAACATGATGATGATGATGATGATGGTAATGGTCATGAAGATGAAGCTCATGAAGATGTTCCAGTGGGTGATGTTGAGCAAGAAGTGCAACAACAACCAGAAGCTGAGTTGAGAAGATCCAGCAGGACCAGAATACCTTCAACAAAGTATACACCACATGATTATGTGATGCTCACAGATGCAGGTGAACCAGAATCTTATGAATAAGCTCTTAGTGTTACTGAAAGTTAGAAGTGGTTGAAATCCATGAAAGAAGAGGTTGGCTATTTAGATAAGAATGACACTTTTGATTTGGTTGTCAAGCCAGAAACCCAGAAAATTCAGAAGAACAAGTGGGTGTATAGAATCAAGACTGAAGATGGTAACTCACAACCAACGTACAAAGCATGCTTAGTTGTGAAGGGTTATGAGGAGAGAAAGGGTGTTGACTTTGAAGATATCACCGGTGGTGAGATTTCCTTCTATTCGGGTTGTCTTGGCAATAGCCGCTAGTTTAGATCTTGAGATAGAACAACTAGATGTCAAGACATCATTTCTTCATGGTGAGCTGGAGGAAGATGTGTATATGGCACAACCCGAGGGTTTTGAAGTCAAAGGAAAAGAGAACATGGTGTGCAAGCTAAAGAAGAGTCTATATGGTTTGAAGAAAGCTCCTATCAGATGGTACAAGAAGTTTGAATCGTTCATCAAGGAACATGGATACAAGATAAAAACTTCAGATCATTGTGTATTCATTCAAAAATTTGATGATGGTGATTTTCTTATTCTTTTTCTATATGTTGATGACATGCTTATTGTTGGCAAAGATAAGAAGAAAATTGACAGGTTGAAGTCAGATTTGATCAAGTCTTTTGCTATGAAAGACTTGGGTGCAACAAAGCGTATTCTTGGAATGGAAATCACTCGCGGTAGGAAAGCAAGGAAGCTGTGGCTATCACAAGAAAGTTACATTGAGAAGGTATTGTAAAGATTCAACATGGACAAGGTTGATCCGGTAAGTTGTACACTTGCAAACCATTTTAAGTTAACTCGTGATCAATGTCCTGTGAATGATGTTGAGAAACGGAAGATGGAGAATATTCCTTATGCATTCGCAGTTGGTAGTTTGATGTATGCAATGGTGTGTACAAGGTCGGATATATCTTATGCAGTTGGAGTGGTAAGCAGATTTTTATCAAATCCTGGTATGGAGCATTGAGAAGCAATGAAATGGATACTACAATATCTAAGGGGTATTTATAATATTTGTTTGTGCTATGGAGGTGACAAGCCAGAGTTAGTCGGTTACACAGATTCAGATTTGGTAGGTGCTCAAGACAGTCTCAAGCCGACATCGGGTTACTTATTTACCTATGCAGGGGGAGCTGTGTCTTGGCAATCCAAGTTACAAAAATGTGTGGCATTGTCTACTACAGAGGCAGAGTACATTGCATCTACGGAGAGTTGCAAGGAGATGATATGGATGAAGAGGTTTGTTAGAGAACTCGGTGTGAAGAAACAAAGGTTTATCGTTTACTGTGACATCCAGAGTGCCATCCATCTCAGCAAGAATTCGAGTTTTCACTCGAGGTCCAAGCACATCAATATTAGATATAAGTGGATACAAGAAGTTCTTGATGAGAAGGTCTTGTATATTGAGAAGATCCATACAGATGACAACGGTTCTGATATGATGACAAAGTCGCTACCAAAGTACAAGCATGTGTATTTCTGCAGTAGGGTAGGTTTGGCGGTGACGGGTACCTTGCCATAAGTCGTGAGGGGGAGATTGTTGGGCCTGTTCACTCCTTATGGGTCTAGCAGGCTAGACCTTAACAAATCAATGGGGGAGTGACAAACAAGTGTCCTTGTTATGTTTCAACAAGAGTTATTTTGTAAAAGGGTCGTATCTTTTTGATCTAATTAGGGTCTGGGTCCTAGAACATGCACTTGATGTATTTGGGTCGTTGACTGACCAAAGACCGTTAGAAAATAGTTAATGGACTTTTTTTATTTCACCAAACACCTGGACTATCAGTGTCTAGCGTTGACTGTTTATAAATCGTCTAAACCATATAACTCTCTGCTCCTTTCCATCATCTTCCATGTACGATGTCTGCTGATAAAAAAAAAATTGCTCGGAATACTCCAAATAATGGAACAATTTGTCCATTAGCAAGGGCGATTTGAAAAATTCTACCCCCAAAGTTGGCATGGATCAACAATAGTCATCTTATCAACAATATTCGTCTTATAATCCTATAACAGGTGCTGGCACTTTTGTAAACAAACCTTGATGATAATGCAACAGAGAACTATCATGTAAAGACGCATTATGAGACTAACACACTCGACGATCTATTGGTAATGAATGAGCCTATTGGTTCTATACATGACACAAGTACACTTGGAACTTGTTTCATTTTACTGGAAATTCATAAATCAACTTAGGTAATTACTGAACTCAGTTTGTTTATTTGCATGCCTTGTGGAATGGAGTCAAAATGAATCCAAACAAAGGGTAAGGTTTAAGTGAACCAGTTATCTATAAAAATATTGTTCATTCATTATGCGTTACAGATTCATGGTCAAGAATCTGAGAACCACTGTATCTAGCAATATTGTGTTAACTATTCTATACTTCTCCATACATAAACATGTCAAGATATGATGGAAAAATCATACATTGTAGGAGTTCTCAAGTCTATTGTGTTTCCCCTTTTCAAAACGCACTTAACATGTTTGATGAAATGTCATCGCATAACATGTTAAGTAGCCAACCAAAGTTAACAAAAGTTAGGATATAATGTCATTTGAAAATTTTATAAGGGCATTTTAGTAACTAATTGGACGGTCAAAGTTAGTCCACGACCCTAATGCATCAAGTGCATCTTTTACGACCCAGACCCTAATTAGATCAAAAAGTTACGACCCTTTTACAAAATAACTCTTTCAACAAAAGGCATCAGGAGATGTTTCTTTTGTTCATGAGAGTTATCTTCTTCACATTTCGTGAAGAAAAGAAAGAGATGCAGTAGAGAAAGAGAGTGAGTGAGGGAGAAAGGTGAAGCCACCATTTTTGGTGAGATTTAAGTTATCTTGAAGAGAAGAAGAAAGGGTTTCTGTCAAAGATCTGTTTGGTTCGTCGTGGTGAAGATTGTTCCATCAATTTCCACATCTCTTCAAAGGGGGAAAATTCTAGGATTTGTTCAAACCCTAGTAGTAAGTAATCTTACTCTTGCTATTGTCAAATTGATAGTGAATCTCTTCTTATTGGTGAATGAATTGTTGATTCATCCTTTGGGGTAAGTGTAATTTAGGCAAATTGTTATCCAAGTGCTATATGCACCTTGAAGAAGAGTGTATCCCCAAATTGGGAGAATTGTGTGTAGCCCATTGTTTTTTATAGTGGAAGATTTTCCCGTGGTTTTTTACCCTTCACCTTGGAGGGGTTTTTCCACGTAATTGCCGGTGTTGTGTGATTGCTTCTTATATCTTCACAGTTGTGTTATTTCCGCATTGTGTTTCATTGCTTGTGTGGTTTTCGTATTGCACATAGCGGCTCAGATTTTATAAGTCTCCCCCAACAGAAAAAACTAACTGCTTTAACTAAGTAAAACTTATCTATTTAGAATAAGCAGAACTAACTAGGTAAAGCTTATCTTCAACATCTTGACGGGTCACGAAGGCATCCTCGCCGATGTTTGAGTTCATAATTCATAGTGAATGTTTCATAAGCAAGATGACCAGATGTTTCTTGTCCGAACACGTGTCCTTTTTTTGTACGTACAAAATCCATCTTCGTAATGTCTTTAGTCACACTCCGTAAGATCTTCAAAAGAGGGATACGGCGATATGTACTCGAACCTTCCTGATCATAAATTGACGGATCTTCATACAAATATTCATTGCAACTGTGACATCGAGCCAATATAACATTTGACTTAAAAATAAGAATCAAAGGAAAATAATGAAATATTTGAAGCCAAAGATCCTCTGACAAATATGCGTTGTTTAGGGATTGTTACATAGCTTTGCTGTTGGTGATGATTCTTCAAACTGATTCCTGAAATACCAAACGCCTTATATAGAAGACAGTCATGGGATAAGGCTAGACTACTTTTACGGTTATCAATTTTTATTTTTATTTTGATGATCTGGGCTAGTGGTCCCTAGACTACGTTCAAATTCCTTAAATTGGATTTTAGGGTTATCGATGGAGTGGATCATGTTGGGCCTTGGCATAAAATCTTTTCTGTACGAAATCATGTTTTTAGGGGCGTGAGCATGGATCGGTATGGGTTGGATTTTGCCTCGTCCACATCCAATCCAATAGATGACGAATCTCAAATTTGGCATCCGCATCCAATTCATCACCCAACGGATGCACAGACGGACGGATTGGAGGCAAATAATCTAATGAATTTTTTTATATTTAAATTTTAAACATAAAACTAACAAAATTGACTTGAATAATGACCGATCAAGGAATAAAAAGATAAATATATGATTTAATTTTGCGTCTTAGTCTCAAGCCGTAAAAGTTTGATGAAACAAAATGATGAATAGATAAATTAACTATATGGCAGACTATTAAAAATCTTATAACTATTTTTAAATTTATCAGATGAGGATATCCAACTGATCTTTAAGAGTGCATCTGCATACAATCCAAAATCCAACTGATCCCAAAAGTTGTATCCGCATCCAATCCACTAGTAAACGGTCCAGGAATCCATCCGTAAAAATACAGTTGGGCCGAATGGAAACCACGGATTTCTGGACAAATGCTTACTCCAAACTGATGCATATTCAAATATTTTGAGGGATACCTAATGGTGCCAAAATAGGGTCACTCGGTAAAAAAAAACATCACCCCTTACCCAACCATTTTTGATAATGGCATAACTATCCTTACATGATTATGATTAGATTTAATGGTAATGATTAATATTGTTAGCGTTATATATATTAGTTGAAAAAATCATATTTTTGTGAGAGAGTTTGGGGTTTTGAGGGGAAGAAGAAGAGAAAAAGACCTAGATTTTTGAGATTATTGTAATTTAAGATGGGTGATTCAAATGACGAAATAGAATCTTCATCTCGTAAGCAAAATAGAATGCATAGGTATACTTTTAGATTATGTTTAATGCCCTTTTTATAGGTTGAATTCCTCAAAAAAAATGAATTTTCACATACAAATTTGGCAACCATGGAGAGAGGTTTGGCTTATAATTGTCAACCGAACCTACTTGTGATGAGCAATTCACTATTAGTTACTAGCCAAACCTAACTGGTATAATATATATATATATATGAACAATTCTGCTCATTCGAAACATAGTACTTGTTGGCCGAACTTCAATTTTGATAAAAAAAAAAAACTCAAGTTGAAGTTTCGACATATAAACCAAATAGCGAATCAGTCGAACAATTTTAAATAACAAGTTCGACTTTTAAACTAAGCATAAAACAGTTGAAACGACATACAACCCGACAAAAATACGGCTTTTACCTTATTGTATGGTTAAATTTGATTCTAAAATAGAGTTATTAGCAAAACTGGACTCTGACTATGTTTTTCAAAGAAAATACTTGTTCAATTCTATCTTCATATTATCTAATCAGCCGAACTTGCAGTTGGTTAAATATATTAAACAAGGTTCGACTGATAGAACTGTTCTTAAGCACCTTCATGCTGACGATCAAAGTGAAGTTCGGCTGATAATTAGTCACAATTATAAACTGGACTTCACTCTGTAATCACAAAAAATAGGTTATTTATTTTTATTTTTCATGATTAAACCTATTCTATCAATCAAAAACAACTAAACAAGAAAAAAATTATAGAAAATATCTTTTAATCCTCATTTCAGGAGTCGGTTCTTCACTCGGTTGAATTTCAATTTCAACACCTCAACTTCTTCTTGTTCTTCAATTGAAGGATTAGAAAAAGACTTTGAATGCCTACCTGTTGTTTATTTCTTTGAGCGGGTCAATTTATAGCTATGCTTAATCGACGATCAAAATTTCATGAATCGATGATTAATTGTGGCGATGAAAAAAATATCGATTTTGATTTTTGATTTTAAAGCTAGAGAAGTAGAGAAGATGTCTTTAGGTTTAAAGCTGATTTTTCATTTTTTACATGAGTTAAGGTTGAAGGTTATTTAAGTAATTTAAGTTTAGGTTGAAGGTTATTTAAGTAATTTAATCTAATTAAAAGGTAACCCAAGCAAACCTTAGATGGCGGTGATGGGTTTTATTCATCCATTTTTAGGCTTTCTTAGAAACCCCCAATGTGGTTAATGAACCGTGTTTTGAACAAGGGAAAGAAACCTATGATGTGGTTTCGTTCTAGGGATGATTTCACGCTTCAAAACATTTGAGTACGCTTCAACCTATGATTGTGTATTGAATATGATTGTATGTACTAGATGCGGGTGGATCCAAGAATTCGTACTTAGATTTTTTTTTATTTAATAAAACCGGATTTCTATTTTATAATATCTTAAATCTTGAGACACATATCCTTACACGTTCAAGTGATCTAATTGCAATGTGAGAACCACCAAGTGGCCTAATGGTTCTCATGCTCTCCTAGACCTTGTAATTACTAGTGTACTGGAAAACCAATTCTCATGTACTGAGATTGTACAGACAAGATTGGACCGAGACTTGGAAAGTTAATAATAATTCTCAAGAATCAAGCCTTCATGTTCATGAAGAACACCGCATAAAATCGACTAAACGATTCAATTAGATTAATATTCAGATAGTCTTTCTATTACATACATCATTCACTACCCTAGAATCTACGGCTAGATAGCCACCAGGTGGTCCAATCATAACCCACCATCACAACTAACTACTAATTACCACTACTAACAACACAACACTAAATACCAATATTACTGGAGAAAGACACAATTAAGACATTCCACTCTCCTTGAAAACATCCGTGTCTTCAAGGATGAGAGCCAGGCACTAAAAGTTGGAGAGTCAACGCCTGATGGACGATATAGATAGTAGTTGTCGCACACCTCCAGACGATAAGCCCAATCCGCTCAACGCCATTAAAAACCCATGTGAGGCCCATAAAGTTCCCACATCAACCTCTTCTGTCCACTGCCCTCCTGGTAGACAGTCGCACAGTCATAATTATAACTCTTTAGTGTTCATTTCCCCAAAGCAAACCGTTCCTTGGCTTCATAAGTAGAGTAGGCATCCATGAAAAAATTGACAAGGAACAACACACATGGCAGTAAACGTAGAGTTAACCTTTAGGTGCTTGAAAACTTCAGCGTGGAATGAACAGGAATTCTCATCAGGACACAGTCGAGATTAGTATCAGAATGTGCTTCAAGTGTCCATCTTGAGGAGACCCCCAACTGTAAAGCAATTAGAAGTTCCATCATCTCATTTAGGTAGTTGGTTGTGCTCAGAACAGTTCGGCTAGATACATCCATCAAGTGTGTGGAGGTGTTTGAAGCTACGAACAGCAAATCCATCCAGGTAACCCCAACCACAGTGCTCGAGATTCCAACTAGGATGACACCTGAGATAATTTGCTTGTAAGCTTCAAATTTACAGGGCGCTTTCCCATAATACCAGAATGTTTTCATGAGACACAACTGGTGTAAAATTCATAATAACCCACCATTCCAGTGCACTCCATAGACCTGTCGAGAACGATTTCCATTTCCAGAAGTGAATCATTTCCAACACATTTCGAGTGTATAGCAAAGTGAGTAAGGCCTGAGTGATCACCACTCTTTCATAATACACTATATTTCAATAACCATCTCATTGGTTGACAAGATCGACTCAAGAATCGATAACAGCCATATAAATCATGCTGCGCATAGTGCAGGTAACAGAGAACAACACCTATGACAGGGTTCAGAAATACCTGGGTACACTTTTCGGGAATGCAGAACTCTTAAATAGGCAACAGCTAATGCAAGGAGAAGCTTACTCTTAAGAATTTAAAGCAGCTTCCTGGAAGTATGAGCATCAACATAGAAGTATATTCTCGGAAGCAAGAAAAATCGCCTATTACTTTGAAGATTTCAGTCCCTTGGGTGGATGACATAAAAACTTCATGAAGCAATCCATGAAAATAAACTCCACCTTCAGTAAAATTCCACACAACACTGTCAAACACTTTACGTACCAAACCATCTCATCAACAATTTCTCCCTTGTGTTTATCCCAACAATTCAAACACTCAGAAAGAACATATCCAAACCTTGGAATCAGCTCAAAACCCAAATTGCCAGTGAACTTATCTAGGAAAATCAATTTAAGAAGTGCAATCACAAGAGAAGTAACTGCATCAAAACAGACTTCAAAATCACCAACATAATAATAGTACCCATTAGTGGTTTGAAATTCCTTCCCACGATCAGATACTCTACCAGTAAAATTGAAACAAGGGTAAGGAGATTTCTCTAGGAAATTGGTGATTGGTGACATTATTTCTCGAAACAAACAATATCCGTTTTAATCATTTTCTCAAGTATCTGCCAATCAGTACAAGAAACACCACTAGACCATGAATCTGACCAGTACCCATGTTTATGCATCAACTCTTGAACAAGTTCTCTATAGTATCAGTCCAACAATTTCAAGCGCACAAAATTTAGAACACCTTTCCCAAAGCTCAATATCTTTCCCACGATCAAAAACTCTACCCATTTTGAGTTGCAAGAAGAAATCAACTCCACCACCACTCAGATTCACAGCTTTACTTTCAGGCATTTTATCAAACAACACCTGCAAAACCTTTACCTAACCTTTTCTCTCTTAGTGGAGAGGGGCATTTATAGGGAAGATACGTGGGGTCTACCGTCAGAGGCCGTTTGAACCTTATCTTCTTGTTCTCTGTGCTGATCCCGCTGGTGTCTTCGCTCTGGACCGATGCCCCCAGCGGCTATACTCGATGACGATGGGTCGATGCTTTCTCTTCCATAGATTAGTTGATATTCACTAAAAAACCAATCTGATTTGTTAACCAGCTCATGAGAACAATTGCCGCTGTCATTGGCCGTTAAAATTGAACAGACATATATTGCAAAAGGAAGTAGTTATATCAAAACCAAATTCACGAACACCAGCCAAATAAGAAACCCCTTCATGAGTTTGAAATATTTCCCACGATCGAATAATAACCAAGTATAATCAGGAAGAAGAGAGAAATATTTCTTACAATTTAGTTTGATGTGGTTGCTGCTTATTTCCTTCAACTGCTCGCAATACTCCACCATCTTGCTAGCAACAATTTCACATGAAGATCCCTTGAGATCAAAGGAACTGCTCAAATTAGTGGGGGGTTTTCCTTCCTGTGGATCTAGAATCATTGAATCTTCCATTGCTTCAAAAAAATACGAAGGACTAATCTCATCGAGAGAACCCATCTCTTCTTCTTCTTCTTTTGATGGTATTGAAGGTTCATATGAATCCATAATTGATTCAAAAATTGATTCTAAGAGTGAATCAATTACCATTTTTTCGGTGAAAATTTCTTCCTCAATCTGCTTAGCTTCTCGAACACCAAGGATTGACTCCAACTTCTTCTCAGCCCTGTTGATGAGCTTCAACGTTGGTAGACGGTTATACTCCAGAGTTGGAGAGTCATCTTCTCGCCTGTGAGTATCATACAACCATCGAAGATTAAGTAGATCATCCCTTACTCTCTTTTCTTCCTTTGTTGCAGCATCAAGCTCCACCATGGCAGAAACACCAAGGTTGGATCGAGACTTGGAAACTTAATCCCGATTCTCAGGTTCATGAAGAACACTGCCTAAAATCGACTAAACAATTCAATTAGATTAATATTCAGATAGTCTTTTTATTACAGACACAAGACCATATATATAGCTCTCATTTACTGCTAGATAGCCACCAGGTGGTCCAATCATAACCCACCATCACAACTAACTACTGATTACCAATATTGACAATACTAAATACCAAAATTACTGGAGATAGACACAATTAAAATATGGGGCACCCCCAGACACATAAATAAATACTCCTACTATGAAGCACAAAAATTACATCGTACTTTTCATTGGCCAAATACATGTAGGCAGCAATCCTGGGTCATTGGCTGGTTGAAGTAAAGCCCCAAATTTTAACCTAATAAAATGATATCCGAAAACCATACAGCTAAGACAGGTAAAAAAAATATCCATGAACTCAGCCAACAAACTACTTAGTGGAGCAAATAATTTATCAACTTAAATCAAATCTAAGAATATAAAACTGTGGTGGGAAATTTAAGAAAATGAACAATGGCTTTCATACAATATACTCTCGTCTCTTACGATACTTTTTAATCCAAGATTAAAAGAATATCACTAATTTAATCTACTATGAAGGATATACCCACAACTATAATGCTCAGTATGTTGTACCAACTATGTTGCTTTAATTTATTTTCAGAAGAAAAACAAGAATATTAAAGAGAACAATCTAGAGATATATATGCAAACCCTCAAATTAAACAAACAGAACAATTTACCTTAGATTTTTATCAACCCTACAATTTACCTTTATTTTCAGTTGATAATTGTTCTTGTACCAATCTAGAGATATTGAAGAGTCTTACCAAGACCGGGGTGGAAGTAAGGTTGGCATTGGCTTAAGCAATAGCGGTAAGTAGACAAAATCAGAAGCTGAATGTTCGTTACCTGGAGAAGAAGGATGACAGAGCTCATCATATTTTCTGGTTCGAATATTGTATGCCCAAATATAGTTTCTGCAGCCGATTATAACAACGTTACTGTCCTCTGGATTGAAACCAATAAGTTTAATCAGGTCACCCCATCTAATACCAGCAAAATTTGCACTTAATTTGGCACCCATTTCAGCAAAGAGATCACGTAAATCAATATTGTTGTGTAACAATTGGAAGTTCCCCTCTCGGAGTTCCCAGACACACACAGTCTCTTGACCCTCTTCAAGTCTTTTTATTCGAGCATAAAAGATAGATCCGTTTGATACCCCAAGACAACGAGCAATACAAATTCCCCTCTCAGGCAGCTCAATCAACCTACATTCTCGAAATGTCTCCAGATTGTACACTAAAATCTTATCCAGTACAACACATTTCTATGGATAATTACAGCATCAGTAGGTAACCCATCCCAGCCACGTCGAGGAAATCTCAAAGTGCCAAATCCAGGGAATCTCAAATTCACACCAACAGGGCAGAAAACCTCGTAGAAATTCCATCTACCCAAATCAGAAGAAAATACTTGAATGTTAAATTTGTTTACTCCCCCTTGCCACTGCGGTATACGCACAACCTTGTATCTTGTGGGTAAGGAAGAACAGTCGCATTCAAAACCAATAAGAGTTTCAAGTCTTTCCATATCAAGTTGATGTGGTGTAGGAGGAAGTTGAACCCATTTTTCAGTAAGTGGATTACAGACCAAATGAGTTGTATTTCTATCACATAGAACTAACCCATTACTTGATCCTAAGAGATATAACGTACTGTCACTACAGTTAGAATTTGGTACGAATTCAAAAGAAAACTTAGAAATTAACTGAGAGTGAGTATCACCAGGATATGCAATTGAAAACTTTCTAAAAGATCTTTGTTGAAATATGTAAATTAGCATCCATGGGAGTTTAAATTTAGGGCTGGAGAGGTGCAAATTCCATACCTTAGAGACACATTTGAACTTAGAAATGAGTTTCCAAGAAAAATGTGGGAAGATTTGAAGCCGCCAGATATCTTCTGTGAAATATGTATGGGTTTTCTTCATAACTTTGTTCCTAGATGATGAATCTTCAGACAAAGACATACCTGTACCTCTACTGAACAAAACCTTGATATTAAAAGAAAAAACCTTGTTGAATTTACACAGAACACTATCTTCAAAATCAACCTTATCATCCGCAGATCATAAACTCTCAAAATATCATGGTTCCATGCCAAACCCTAGAATTTCAGAAAACATCCCAAAAATTTCTTCAAAAGCAGTACAATTAACAGAACCCAAAGTATATTCAAAACCGTAACTTCGAAATCATCTCTTGATCAGTCAATAAACTCACAAAATATCAACATTCCGTATCAAACCCTCAAATTTTACCTTTTTCCCCAATTTAATTCAAAAAATTAGTATAACCAGCAGCATCACAGAATCAAACTGAAACCCAAACTTCAAAATCATATATTAACCAATTAATTCCCAGAATATCAACATTCCATATAAAACCCCCAAATTATACCTTTTTTCCTAATGTAATTCAGAAAATCAGTATAAACAGCAGGATCGCACAATCAATTCCAAAACCCTAACTTCAAAATCATAACTTTATCATCTCTTAACCAATTAATCCCCAAAACATCAACATTCCATACCAAACCCCCAAATTTTATCTTTTTCCCCAATTTAATTCAAAAATCAGTATAACCAGCAGGATCAAACAATCAAATTCAAAACCCTACCTTCAAAATCATAACTCTCATCTCTTAATCAATTAAAAGCGAACCATACATACCTGCAGGAGTCTTTCTTTTCCCGAAAAGAAAACTCTATTGAAAGATTTCCCCAAATTAACTATCAGTTGTTGATGATTTCGAACCGCGATTGATTAACTGATTATAGATTTGTGATGAATCCTGATTTTGATCTTCTTCTCTGTCGATTTTCTAAGAGCTTGATTTGTGTGCAGAGTGGAGCTGGTGGAATTTGGGAATAAACCGGGAAGGAGGAGATCACTTTTTCTTTTCCTAATGGTAAATTGGTAATGTATCAATTGTCTCTGAGGCACGGCCCTCCCATAGGATCGGGTAAGAGAGGGCCTGTGCATGGTTTGGGTCTAATAGCAGCTCCTATGGTAATGTTCAAACTCAAAATTTTGTTGAGCCACGTGGATGGTCAAACGGGTTTCTCCAAAATGGTAAAGCAGGTCAAAATGAACAGATTTAGTTTTCTGAGGCCCACTAGTATTTCTTTTTAATATAAAATGTTTTGTAGGATAAAGATGAAAAATAAAATATAATATTTAAGTGAGATAAAATAGGATGAAGTGAGATAAAACAGGGTTAAAAACCTGGCGAGATTGGGGTATACTCAAACTAATTGGGGTATACCCAATTTTAAAGGGACACTTTTTGTGGGTTTTAGGGAGTCATAATGGGTAAGTTACAAAACTACCCTAACCCATTAATAATCTTAATTACCCTAAATGGGTTTTTATTCTCTTCATTTCATCTTCTTCTCTTCTTCTTCTTCATCTTCATCTTCATCTTCCATCAACCAAAGCCATATAAAAATCTTCAACTTTGATTTTCCAAAAAATTGTTGACTCTACCAGCGAAAAGAAGACTATAAATGATGTTTAAACTCAAACCCATCATTGTGTTGTGTGATTTGATTGTTATATTAGGTTAGAAATCGAAAATTATGATTTCTGTGTTTTTGGTCGGCAAGGTCGTAACATGCATATCTGGCCGATTTTTCATAACATCCATGGCGGCGACTGTAAATTTTAAACAGTAGTCGGGGTATTTTGAATACCTTGCTTAGGCCAAATACAAATAGGAAGGGTATTTTTGAATACCTCGCCGGCCAAAAACAGTAGGAAGGGTATTTTTGAATACCTTGTCGGCCAATAAATTTTTTATGTCATCTCTGTATGTCAAAAAACAAAAGTCGGCAAGGTCGTGATGAAGATCATGTCGGCCACTTTTGGCGGCGAGGTCGACGATGAAGATCTTCTTGAGGCCACTTTTGGCCCAAGCATGATCTTCATTAGTCGACCTTGCTTAAGCTTTTTCATACTTTTTTAATCGAAAGTGTTGATTTATTCTTTGATTTTGAGTATGATTTCATATAACAGATTTGCAATCCCCTTTTTAGAAGTATTTCGGTTGTATGCTTCATTTTCGTTGCAAGAGATATTCTCAAAAAAAAAAAAAAAAAAAAATCATCAAAAATCATCCGACAAAAGTTCAATAAAAACAAAATTTCATAACTTAAAATTCATAAGTTTTAATCTATTCAATCAATTTAAACTTTATTAATTAATCTAATCAAAATTTTAGTGTTAATTAAACGAGGGCAATTTTGCCATTTTGAAAATCCAAGGTTAAAGGGTGGCTTGGTTTTACTTCAAAATGACCCTATTTTGTCTTATTGGGTATACCCCAATCTCGCCAGGGTTAAAAAGTAGTAAAATAATCAGGGATTGTACTTCGCGTCAATCCAAGAGTCGCGGGCGTCAATCCAAGTGTCTCTTGCGTTTTTTGCATGAACGCGCGTCATCTCTTCTGACGCCAGCTTTGGTAGAAATATCACACGTCGTTACCACATACGCGTGCTGGATGTTCCGATTCGATGTTCAAATCAACAGATTTGTTGATTTGAACATCCTTTTTTCATGTTTGTTCATTCCATAGTGGCAACAAAATGAACAAACTCCAAATTTGCTCATTCCTTGAGCAGACTTAACCAAACTGGACTGGCCTTGCGGACCGATTCAAAATGTCATCCCAACAACATGTGACGTTAATATATTCATTTAGGAGATATTGTAAAAATCATGCAATTAGATCCAAAGGTTGAACTTAAAAATTGGTTTTACATTTATATGGTTTTTTCATGTTAGATTAAATGTCACTTACCCAAAAATATATTACGAGAATTTTTTTCAAGGTTTTCTGTGGTTAGTATAGCAGCATTGCAAAAAAAAATTAAAGAAAATATAGAATCTAGTTCTTTATTGAGCGGATTTAGCCAACTCCAACTACAAGCCAGAAGGTAAGTATAGATCGGCTTTTATTGGTAACATCTTTTTGCCGGTTATACCATTACTATCTTTGCATCACGGATGAGATAATTTATTTTTAATGTGGAAAATAACTTGGTTAAGATGCTACCACTATAGTGCAATGGTAAAGTTACTGGTGATGATACTAGTATTAGTATCGTGTCCATCACATATACCAGTATCTGAGTTTGAAGCTCGTTAGCACCAAATTTAAAGAGTTAATTACTAAATAATTAACTTCAAGAGTGATAAAGTAACCAGACGGAAATTTAATTATGTATTTTGATATTAGGTATTAGGTGTTTTCTGTGGTACATAAATCATTTTATACGGAGAATTTTGTAAGTTCAAATAAGATCTTCATTGGATAACACCGTACATGCATCACAAATTTAACCACTTTGGATGAACATCCAAAACCCACACCCACAATGTGTTCCTTCAGTCTAGTTTTCACATCCACTACCCACATTTTGTTCTTTTACTTTACACCACGTTTGGTTGAAAAATTGGATTCTTAGGAATTTAATTATGGGTAATTGAATTCCAAGGAAAGAAATTCAAATCCAAATATAAGTGTTTGGTTGAGGTAATTCAATTACTTTTTTTTTTACCATGGAATCAAATTCCGTTGCACGATTAAATCGATGCAATGGATATCTATATATCATTTTTTGAGGGAATTGGATTCCTAGGACTCAAAATTCTCAATTACATAGAGTTGATATGTGTTGTTTGGTTCAAGGAATTGGCCACATTCCTCCGGAATTGGATTACCAAGAATTCGATTCCTTGAACCAATCATGTTGTTATAGTTTTCTCAAATACCTCATAATGATCCATCTCTGAATCTGCAAAACGAATATAAACATGCCCCTTATTTATTTTTAGACATTTCTCTTATTTCCCTAGATTCAAGAGTGGTACATTTCCCTTATTTATGGTTGCAGAAAATACAAATGAACAACTTTGAAGGGCGATGATCTCTCCTTATCTTTTATGCCTCCTGAGGTTTTTTTGCAACAAGATCGTGGGCCTAAATACTCCTAGGAGCATTATTTCCCCGACCTTGCCATTCATGGTCACTCAGCTCCATAATGGAGGGTGACGTCCCTTTATACTCCCCCTAACTTCCCTTTGAGGAAGCTGACCCCTCACTGATACATTTGAACTCTGCAAAGTACAATCAATTTTTTGTCGTAACCACTTATCCCTTTGCCAATATGGCTCATGGTTACAAGATCACACCCTAGGGGGTTTCTTGGGAACCAGGTGTATTGTAACAAGGAATTGATAGTTGGTAATGGACGGTTATGCTCCAGACGCCCTGGGCACTCATAGCTCAACAGTGTACCTCGACGCCCTTGTCTAGGTAATTTCTTTGAATTTTCTTTAAACCAACAAACTCCAGGTAGTGTTTCTAGCGCCAAAATGTAGTAGTGAGAAATCCCACTACTAACACCCCTTAAGAATTTGAATAAATCTAACATATTAATAATGAAAATGAATATTAAAGAGGTAAAATTATAAAATGGACACAAGGGTTTTTTACATGGTTCGATCAATGTGATCTACGTCCATGGTTATTCAATATGATTGTAGGAATTACATAAGGGTTGCATTTAGAATCTCCATTAATGGGCTTTTGGGTAGAGCTCTAGATCTAGTTTTGGGTGATGGAGGAAGAAGATGACTACAAAAGATAAGGTTGACCTCTCTTTACAAATGTGTGTCATTTTGTCTCTCCTGCCCTTTTCTTTATATAGGTGTTTACATAGTGGAGGACAGATAATAAAGCCCATATTTTCGGATCTAGCATGCGTTATTCTCGCACACTCATATTGGATCGTCTCGCACGTGCTACGTCTTCTCACGCTCGTGCTACGTCTTCTCGCGCGCTAAGGATATGAATGAATCTCGTGCCCTAAGAAAATGTGTTGTGCGATATTTTGGCCCTACAACAAGGGTCTCTTGATGACTCTGGAGAAAGCTGAAGACTCTGATATTTAGTTTGAGACGGTTTATAACCATTTGGTGTGTAGGTTTAGGGTATGGTACCAAGTACGAGGGCAGTGATACTACATCCCGGAGAATTCCAACTTTGTATCTCCAGATAGAACTGTACAACAAGTCAAGGCTAATGTAAATAAGGTGAAGCTCGATTGTTTCACATCTGAAGAGTTGGCATCACTGAATCTGAAATAAGGTCAAATCTCAAATGTGATAATTTCACATTTTCAACTTCCATTTTGATGCTCTTGGTCGACTCATGTGTTTGGTTGGAAAAGATTGGTCTCAGAGTTTTGTTGCACACCTCTTTTCAGCCATTGAGTAAGAAGGTATAGTGATTTATTCTTCATTCCTAACTTTAATCTGTTTTTGAGTTTTCAGAATCAGTTCATTAGTGGCTTATTTCGGCAAAATTAAGTACAATGCGTATATCCTTGGTACAGATTTGGATTTTAAGCCATGACTAATTTTTAATTTTTGTGAGTTGTGTGGTCAAACGTGTTTTTTCATTAGGGAAAAATATCGTTTGGTCCCTTTTTAGGTGGTCCCATTCTGTTTACTCCTTTGAGAAATCACCTTTTCCACTTGGTCCATAATTATTTAAAAATATTAAATGGACCAAAGTACCCTTCCGTGTTGATTTCTACTTATTTTTTGTAGCAGTTCATTCGTCAAAATGAACTCCTGTTAATTTTTACTTAATTTTTCAGAAAACATATAAACCAAAGTTCATTCCAGAAATGAACTCCTGATAAAAACCTATATAAACCAGAGTTCATTCCAGAAATGAACTCCTGATAAAAACCAATATAAACGAGAGTTCATTCCAGAAATGAAATCCTGATAAAAACCTATATAAACCAAAGTTCATTCCAGAAATGAACTCCTGATAAAAACCTATATAAAGCAGATTTCATTCCAGAAATGAACTCCTGATAAAAATCCATAAAAATTAGAGTTCATTCCAGAAATGAACTCCGTCATCTTCATCTTCTTCATCAGCAACAACAACTCATCTTCATCATCTTCATCGTCTCCATCATCAGCAGCAACAACAAACGAAAAAACATCAAAAATATTCATCACAAACAGACTTCATTCCATAAATGAACTCCGTCATCTTCATCAACAACAAAAACTCATCTTCTTCGTCTCCATCATCAGCAGCAACAACAGACGAAAAAATATCAAAATCTTCATCACAAACCAGAGTTCATTCCAGAAATGAACTCCGTCATCTTCATCTTCTTCATCATCAACAACAACTGTTCTTCATCATATTCATCGTCTCTATCATCATCAACAACAACAGACGAAAAAAAATCAAAATCTTCATCACAAACCAGAGCTCATTCCAGAAATGAACTCTGTCATCTTCATCTTCTTCATCATCAACATCAACTCATCTTCATTATCTTCATCGTCTCCATCATCAACATCAACAATAGACGAAAAAAAATTAAAATCTTCATCACAAACCAAAGTTTATTCCAGAAATGAACTCCGTCATCTTCATCTTCTTCATCAGCAGCAGCAACTCATCTTCATCATATTCATCGTCTCCATCATCAACAACAACAACAACAGACGAAAAAAATCAAAATCTTCATCACAAACCAGAGTTCATTCCATAAATGAACTCCGTCACACTACACCAAATTCCCGAATTAGTAACAGGAATTCGTAACGTCTTATGGGCCGTTACAAATGGCCGTTACAAAAATTTCGTAACAGACTGTAGCCGTTACTAAATTTTAAAAAAATTTTAACAGGGCCAAGCCGTTACGAAATTTTTTATAGGCGTGCCACTCACATGCTTGGTCACACTTGGGTCGTAACACCTTGAGTTATGTGCGCGTGCAATTCACATGTGTGGTATTATGTTTCATCTACACCATGTATTCCTAAACTAATATCTATACCCTTCGTTCTAGTCTCGAGATACACCTCAATCATAAAACCCTAAAATAATATATCTACCATATTTCTTCTTCTCTATCTCTATCTCTTTTTCTTTGTGTTTATCTCCGCCTCATCTTCCCTCTTCCCCTCTCTCTCGATCTCTCTACACAGGAAGAAAAAACAGATACTCAAAATCCTGAAAAAACAAGATCGAAGAGAATCTCATTCTTCTTCTTCTTCTTTATGTTCTTTGTTTTTATTCTTCTCAGAATGAGAAATTTTTCATATCAAGTAAGCAGAAATCTAGGGTTTGAGTCGAATTAAAGGATGTGAAGATTCAGATGACGGTTTGAATGGATCTGAAATTGAAGATGGGTTTGATTCAGGTGAGGTTTTCGGTATTGTAGATTGTGAAATGAAGTTGAGGATTCTGAAATAAGGGTTCTCATGGTGTTGCTCTTGTGAACAGTGGAGAGAAATTAGAAGATTGAAATGGGTTGAAGGCTGTTGTTGAAGATGAATCACTAGATAACTAAGGGAAAAAACGTCAAAAGTCCATTCCACATACGTATTAGGTAGAATTTTCTTACTGATATTAAGGTATCTCATAATATATCCTGCACATATTTTTGGTTTTTCCTCTTATTTGACAGCAGATTTGTGAACTTTTCGTACTACAAGAGCTTATCCATTCCCAATATAATGGGTCACTGAGATATTTGAATATTTTGTTGTATTGCAGGTCAACCGTGTCTCCATGCGTCCAGAGAACATGAGCGAGAAGGAAATTGATGTTCTGAAGAGGGTATACAATGTTTTAAAGATATATTTGTCATTTTCTTAGAGAAATAATATTACGAATCGTAATGGTTTGCTTGTCCTTGAACTTAAGGTGATATTTTGGATAGGAAATACAACTGTTGGCAAGTTTTTTGGTATCATGATTGACTTGTTTTAAATTTAATAAGAACTGATTGTGTGCTAAATTTGTATTCCCTCCAATAGGTTTTACCCTCATCTATTATCTGTGATTCTGTATGCTTACAAAGATTTGAATATCAACACCCCCATATCTGGTGTTCCATTTGAAGTCATGTCTATCTCTAGCTTAGTTCGTCTTCTGTCTTGTGTTGGCGAGTTTGTTTCATTCATGGAAAAACCGATTCATTTTCTTTATTTATATATTTCACAATATTGTTGGAGTTTATCTTATTGTTTCTCGTACCCTGGTATTGCTGATCTTTCACTTCTTAAGTATCCTGAAATAAAAGCGATAGATCCAGTGTATGCTTTACCTGTTAACAAAAATGACTCAGCCTAATAAGCAAACCCTGGTATTAACAACTTCCAATACAGTCAGTCTTGTTATATTGACTCAAACAAGCGAAAGCTGAGTTGATAATCTTACATCTTTATGGTTTTTACTCTCTTCTTGGGCTGAGGTTGAGTCTTGTTGAGATATAAACCGTGTTGTTTGTTTAACTTTCTTTGGTTCGGATAGCTGTGGTACAAGCAATTTTCTTTGGGGGTAAAAGCAATTTTCTTAAGGTTTGAGCTTGCTGCAGAGGGGATGAAGTCTCAATGATATCGGTGGGTGAATGTTCTGAATATAATACAGCATGCATGGAAAAAGAACTGCACAATCTGGTCATGTATGATACTCCATTTCTATTTGTAATTTTTTTTACTAGTATCTTCATTTTGAAGCTTAGATTTTAGAAATTTTGTTATAACTTGTTTGCAGGCAGCTAAGTTAGGTGGCTTATATGTTGATGATGAGTTGCCAGTGGTACTTGTTTGACTCTACATATGGAAAAGGTGTTCGGTGGCTCATATGTTGATGATGAGTTGCCAGTGGTACTTGTTTGAATCTGCATATGGCAAAGGAGTTTGATTAATGGATATCCTATTTACTTATCATCTTTTATGAATTTCAAATTATTGTCCGTGAACAAGAATTTTTTATGCACTATCTCAAGATTTTACTTTTTGGTTCCTTGATGGAAGAGTTGACTTGTTCTACAGAAAGCAGACGGGGAGTTCACATTAAAGCTTGTTTCCTTTTTTCCAGATATCAGAGTGTAATGGAGGATTTAGATGGAATGATGAAGAATAAGGATGAGTTAATAAAAGGGCTATTTAGACTTTGGGTCCCGACTTTATGACCGTCTTTGAGTTTGGGTCCTAGCAAAATTTTAATTAGAGTTTGGGTCTCATGACTTAAGTTGACCGTCTTGACCGTTACAAAAATAATTTTATTTTTTAGTTGAGTTATATTCGTTAACACCGTC
This sequence comes from Papaver armeniacum, assembly GCA_023531295.1. NCBI lineage: Eukaryota > Viridiplantae > Streptophyta > Magnoliopsida > Ranunculales > Papaveraceae > Papaver > Papaver armeniacum. Next base: position 70,354 of record JAJJWW010015800.1, read on the forward strand.
AGTTAGTGTTAGCACGTGAGTTTCATGTGTAATTTGAAAACACATCTAATACTTTGAGGAATAAAACCAAACACCCGATACCCATCAACTGAAACAACATTTGAAGATCAACATCAAGTGTATAACGAGCAGGTAACTCTACTATTGTTGCTGCTACAAGCATACACATCGCACAATACCCACTACTAATACAAGTATACAAACTCCAACCACATAAAAAGATAACAATTTTATTCGGAAACTACAAGGGACGAAGATGAAGGTACATCTCAATTGCGTAATACAGTTTACGTCTTGACCCAACAGCATTAGTATCCATATTTTTAATATCATCCAATCTATTAAGCCAATTTTGAACAACATCTTCGATAATAACCGCGGCATCAATTTCTTCATCACCATCAGATTGCCCAATCACATAACCCCTAATTTGTTTCACTAGTAACACCTAATTCCTTCAAAGGGGTCTCGGAATCCTTATCCAAGTCTCTAACTCCATCATTAGATACCCAATTGGATCGAACACTTATAATCCCCACTTTGTATGGTTATTCAACTTTCCATCACCACCATCCAAGTTTTCTTCTGTAATGCCGTTAAAGTTCTAATCTTTGATGATTTAGGATCTTTAAGAAAATAAGAAGGACGATGATATTGGAAATTGTTTTGCGCATTATTATGATGATTTTTCCCTTGTTGTTTTGCTGTTCTACTTAGATGACACTCATACCTGGATCGATGCTCGTTCGAAACATCAAAAGCAGTAACTTCTAACAGAGTAGGAAGGGGTAGCGTTAGTAAATAAAACAAATCCAAGATTTTAGTTGGTCATTTCCATATTTAACAAATATTTATAACTGTCAACACGGTCAACTCAAGTCCTGAGAGCCAAACTCTAATTAAAAATTTTCCAGGACCCAAACTCAAAGCCGGTCACAAAGTCGGGACCCAAAGTCTAAATATTCCTTAATAAAAAGTCGTTTCGTTGGCATCAAGGTAATATATGTTGTCCTCTTTGTAGTTTCCTGTAAATCAACTCCTTGAAAGTTGAGATAGAAAAAATTAAGTGCAGAGTTGGAAAACAGCTACTTAGTGATGATGTTTTGCATAGAATTCTGTCATGGTGTTTCATTTTTTCAAAATAATATATTTATAGAATGAATTCTTCGCATCTTAAACTATCTGATTTGCTTCTGCATGAAGGGAATTGTTGTTTGGGTAGATACTTAGCATATTGACTTTTTGTACAAATAGAAATTGAAAATAAAAGAATGGATTTTTTATGTGTATAGGCAATTGCTTGTTGTTTATAGGAAGGCGACGAGTTGAGAAATAACTCACAGAGTTGACATTTATTGACTTGTATTGCCATTGTATTTGCTTTCCCAAACAGTTAATTATATAGCAAGAACCCTCTATATCTGCAATTTTCGAAAGTGTGTGCCTATGTGATTAAATTAGTAAATACTTCGGTATATCAACCTTGTGTGCTAACAATCCAGTTAAAGTTTAACTGAATTGATGACTACTTTAGGTTTAATTTGTTTATAGAACTCTTTCTTCATTATCCCTCTATGCTGTCATGTTGGCAAAATCTCGTGGATAAATGTATCTTACTATATTACAGGATTTGCAGGAGCAATTTGGACCTGATGGTGTTGCTCAACAATGAATGGAGCTCTTCCATATGACGCTAGAAATGATATTTGATCCATTACAAGGGGCGTACCGAGGTCAATAACTACTTTAATTCTTGAAAATCGTGATAATTATATGAAAAATTCTTTCATTTTTTGATCCTACCTTTAAGGTGTTTTATGAAATGACCACCCTTGATCAGCAGAACTATTTTTTAAGTTAAGCTTTGTCCATAACCAGTGAATACTCTTCTATGGGGTGAGATTGTATACCACCATAGATGGACGTCTATATTTATGCTTCAGTTACTTAATTATTGACAGGGTTCCATGATCTTTATAGAACAATAACCCTCCTTGAAAACTAGCAAAGCTCCTTTTTAGCTCCTATTGAACTGATAATTTCATATTTCTAATATGATATATGTTATTGTGAACATGATATTGATACTTCTGCTGTGTTTTGTTTTGTTGATGTTTCTTTATTTGAACTTGAAGACCAAGTACAGGGATCGGATAAATCTTCCACATGCAACAAAGATCCTAACTTTTAAGAGTGCAGTAAAATTAAATTCGTCTGGATATTTTGTTGTAATATTCTATACTGGATTGCTCTTAAGAAAATTGGAGTTGGTAGTCTTGTCTAAAAAGACTTCTACTCTGTGGTATGCGAAGTTGGCACTATTCGTACTGAAGCATGAGTAAGCTTGCAATACAAGGGCTTATCATTTACTTCTTATTTTTCGTTTGGTTTATTTTTTGTTGGAGTTATTCGTTAGTTTGATCTTGGTATCACTCCTTTCTCTTTTGCAGCCACAACAAAAAGTGGTGCTATCAACAGGGCCAAAAGAGGTGATGAATACAATTTCCATTGAAAATTTGTCTATCCCTACTTGGTTCAGTTGGTTGTTGTTACATACATCCCCTGAGTTGAGATATTGTAAATGTTTCTGTGTATGTTTGATTTTAGAAAGGACTTGATATGAAGGGCCACCGAGACCAGTTCCATCTCGAAAAGTGGAGCAGCTGAAGTTAGAGGAGACTCAACACCTACTGTAACACATTCCGCTTTTTGTTCTCATACTGTGTACATACTTTCTTTCTTATACTGTTGCTAACTCAAAGAGAGCTTTTTTTTTTTAATCCGAAACTCAAAGAAGTTAGCAACAACTATTTCTAATTTTGTTCTCATATTGTGTACATACTTTATTTATAATACATTCCGCTTTTTCACGAGAAACCAGAAGATAAATGACTTACTAAAAGAGTACAATGTGGAGGTGAAGGGCGCCTTCAATTATTCAGCTCGAGAATAAGCTGGACTCCCTCGTCATTGGTGAGAATTTACTGAATTCCACCAAAAGAAATTTGTTCTGCTAAACTTAAGAATATCTTAATTTTATTTGAGTGAATGAGTTTTCTGGGTTCCATATCTGTGTGCCTAGGTACGATGATTGCAAAGAGTTGCTGGACGAGAGAAAGCAACTTTCAGAGGTATGCCTACTCGGATGCTTGTTACTACGAATCCTTAAAGGACTCTCTTCTTGAATTTCACGGTGGGCCTTGTAAAATATTGTTACAGGTTCATGATAAGCTTGCGTGCATCATATCTATGGAGAAAGAGAATTCAAGTTTGAATAGTTAACCGTATTGAATACAGTCCTTGTGTCAAATCCCTTGAGCCTCCTCTAAGGTAATCTGAAAGATCTTTCTCATTGTATCATTCATATTTTATCCTAGCACTAGGACTTATAGTCTAGAGTTTGAGTTAGAGTTTACATATCTGCTATATGAGCTCATATTGATATCTCAGAATCTTAGCTGTTGAATGTTGTTCACCTATAACTTGAACAAACACTATCCTCATCATAGTTATTTGGAATCCATGGACTTGGATTGGCTCGCCTTGTTTGTGCCAGTTGCAGATAATCAACATTGGCTACATAATCAGATAATTTGGATAGACAAAGTTGCAGGAGCATCATATTTTTGTCTCCCTTTATTTTCCAGCAAAGCATCAGTGACTTTAATTGATTCTACAAATGCATAGGGTATTTAGCATAATATGCCATGTATAGTAATATCTTGTATTAAACACTTTTATTTGCTTAACTCAATCACAACATGCTGTAACTGGCTGGGCGACACTGCCAACTAAGTATGGCATGCATTGCACAAGGGACTTATCAAAGAAATTATGTACTCTATTGCCTGGTTTTGTGATTGTAATTTAACATGTAATGGTCTGATTTCCTTTTTGTTTTTCTTAACTCGTAGTTATGATGAAAAAGCTTCGAGGGAGAAGATTTTGCACAAGTTGAAGCTTCAACACATGCAACTCTACCACCTACATTTCAGACAGTTCACGGTTGATACGTTAAAAGTTCCTTGTAGCTCTTCTTTTCTATAAGTTTCACTATCTGTTATAGACTTATAGTATGTAAACATCTATCAAGTGAACCTTTCATGTATTCCCTTAGAAATTTGATGCATAAAAAAAAAAAAAAAAGCTTGGTACTTTGAGAAATTTCAGTTCTTTTGTTATATTAATCTGAAATGAATTGAATGAATGTGATATGAATAGATTGAAGAAATTGTTGTTGAGTGTGGATGATGAATGTATGCAGGTATTGAATTTAGAATTCCGGCTTAGTTCCGGCAGAAAATGAACTGTCCGTCAGCCTTGACCTGGTCAAAATTAGTGAATATTGACCAATTTTGACCAGGTCAATTTTGACTGGCAGTAATTTTTTTGTTGTTACAAAAAAGTTCGTAACGGCTCGTCAACGTTACGACATCGTTGTTACAAAAAAAAATTAGTAACGGCCCGGAGCTGTTACCACGTGGCAAATTCGTAACGACTCACATTTGTTACGAGGGCCGTTACAACCAAAATTCGTAACTTCGACAAAGCCGTTACAAAAAATATGTAACACCCACTTTTGCAACAGGCAAGAGCCGTTACAACCCGTTTTAGTAATGACTTGGTTCTGTTTATAATCCCAGAATTTGGTGTAGTGTCATCTTCATCTTCTTCATCATCAGCAGCAGCAGCAGCAACTCATCTTCATCATCTTCATCGTCTCCATCATCAGCAGCAACAACAAACGAAAAAATATCAAAATCTTCATCACAAACCAGAGTTCATTCCAGAAATGAACTCCGTCATCTTCATCTTATTTTGTAGATCCGAAACTTACCCAAGCATGTGAAGATGATAAAGGTTCATCATCATCATAAATAGCAGCAGAATATTCAACCTCACCGTCTTCGTCATCAAAACAACATCAAACATCAAACAAAAAAACGCAAAACCTCATCGTATTCATCATCATCATCATCATCATCGTTCATCTTCTTCATCACTAGCAGAGAAAAAAATAGAGAAGAGAGAATCTTTCATCATCATCTTCATCTTCTTCATCACTAGCAGGAAAAAAAATGGAAAAAGAGAGAAAATAGATGCGAAAACGAGGAGAGAGAAAGTAAATCGAAAATAAGATATTTTCTAGGGTTTTTTTTCTATATATGTGGTCCCAAAAGGATATTTTTGTCACCACACAATGACAATCACATCATCCATGACGTCATCGTAGGACCAAACCATAATTTGTAGGACCAAACTATAAAATATATTTTAAAAAAGGACCAAACAGACAGTTGACTAGGTCAACTGGACCAAACTCTCTCTAATATATTATTTTTATGACCTAATGGTATTTCCTACTTTTCATTATTCGAATTAGTATCACCAAAGTGATACTATAAGAATAATCAAGGAGTTTTAAGAGGATACATACGGTTATTGTGGTTTAATTGTGACCCATTCTGATATTTAAGTGTGAGTTAACCCAAATGTATGTTTGGTTATGGTTATAGGAAGCAAAAGAGTTTACCATGCTTCCCAATTTTGACAACCCAGCAGACGTAGCTCCTCTATCACAGGGAAGTAATCAACACAAAAAATCTTGGCCCGTAAAAAAAAAGTAAAATAGATGAAGGACCAAAAACGAAAATCAGTTTAAGAACTAATTGAGGGAAGATAAACTTTTTTATTTTTATCTCCGCTGAAAATCTTTTAATTTCAACAACTTTAATATACTAAAAACGTATGATTTTGGTATGTTTAAATACGAACACATGGCGTCCCGTTATTGGCAGGCGCACAGTTGTAGAGGATTTTTTGGTGTAGAGTAGAGGTGTAAATTGGGCTGTGTCAGCACGAGCACAACACGCTAAAATCTGAGCCCAGCCCAGCCCAACACGTGATTTAGCCCAGCACGTTAGTTTCATGGGTTGTGCTGGGTTAGCCTAATCGGCGACAGCACGGCAAGACAAAGACGCAGCGGACGCGGATAAAGCACGTGGCTAAAGACAAAGACAAAGACGTTATGAAAGCACGTCATAGAATGCGAGGAGTATACCATATAACAAGGCATAATACATCATATTTTGTGTATATTTCACAAAAGAGTCACTATTCTAGCTAGTTTTTGACATTTTATCTTTGGCTTATTTTTATAACAACACATATAACACTTAAATATTTGGAAAATATATTCCAATATCGTTGTTATAATGTCGTTACCTATATTTGACTAGAACATTAATTTACATGACAATGATCCAATTATATACTTGATGCGCTATTTCTTTTTATTGAATAAACTTGTTAATTTTACTTGAAATAATTTCAAATGATGTCTATTTAAATTCTCGTTGTAATTTCCTACTTAATGTATACATTAAGTGATTTCAAATTGTTTATAACACGTGTGCCAACACGGCACAACACGGCACGTCACGTTTATTCGTGTGTTGTGCCCGTGGGCTGTGTTGTGCTTAGCTTTTGACTAGTAAAGCACAGCACGACACATCACGTTTAAATCGTTGGCACATCACAACACGACACATGGCACGTGAAGCACGCGACTTCGTGTGAAGAGTTGTGCCGGGCCGACACGTTTTACACCTCTAGTATAGAGGATCCGGAGCCGAAAAATTAAATTGATATTGTATTATTTAACGTAATTAAATTTGATTACTTTATGGAGCTGAAATAAATGCATTCAAGTAACACCATACATTCTTTTGAAAACTTAAGAAAAAGTTATCATAAGATTTTGGATGAACCCAACCATCTTGAGAACGCGCTTCGGATTTTGGATGAACCCTCCCATTTTGGATGAAATAAGTTCAAAAAACATACACTCCGGATGAAATCTTTTCAAAAGAGGCAAGATACATTTAGTTAAGGCAAGAAAAAAAGAGAAAACGATAGTATTAATTTATTTATTCCATAATATGGAAATGAATTAATTACTAATTGTCATCCTTTATTTATTCCATAAATGCAAAGATCTCTTCTCATTTAAACGAAAGATATCGATAAATTCTGCTTATTAAGATTCCTTATATAGTTTATACGGAATAAATTTACCTTTAAAGCACGGTTTGGACAAACTTATTATAAATAAACTTGTGAATATATTTTAATTCCCAGATCAAAATTTCTCAGAGTTTCTATTCAGTCAAAAAAATCAAAAACAAAAATGAGTCGAAAATATGATGCATCTTCCATCGTTTTTATAATAACAGTCGTTTACATTTCATTACTTCAAAACTTGGCCATTGCAGCAAAGCCAAGAGGGTTTAGCATGAAGATGATCCGCAGCGACTCTAAAGAATCACCTCTACATCCAAGATATGCTAATTTAACACAAGCAGAAAGATTTCGAGGACTCGTCGAACAATCCAAAGCTCGAGTACGTCACCTCGGATCAGTAAGAGCTGCTGCTTATAATAGTAGCAGCACGATGAATCCTGATATTGTACGCGCACCTGTTTCACTCGTGATGAACGCAGGCCTTTATCTGGCACTGGTAGGTATAGGTACTTTTAATGGTCAACCACAAACTTTCAAGAATTTTTATTTAATTATCGATACCAGTAGTGATTATATATGGACTCAATGTCGTGGTGGCCATCATTATTTCTATCAAGATGCGCAATATTATGATCACGAAGGTTCGTCTTCATATCATCCTGTCCCTTGTGAGGATCTCGATCAGTGTGTCGATGATCATTGCGATGAAGACGGCTTTTGTATTTACCAACAAGAATACTTGTTCGGAGCACAAACATCTGGCGAGCTTGCTCGTGAAACACTCACTATAAACTCAAATAACGGTGACCATCCCTTTGAAAGTGTTGAAGATATAATCATCGGTTGTGGCCTTGACCAAACGGGTTTCGGACCACTACTTCGTGTTCCTCAGCGTGAGGGTGATCATCCGTGGGATGGGCCGATACCTGCACCTGGAACTGCTCCTATAGCAGGATATCTCGGTTTAGGACAAGGAGGGCCCCCTGGTCTTTCCTTTGCATTTCAGTTAGATGATGATTACAAATTTTAATACTGCTTGGAATCTTACGATCTTCCGGGTGCTGAGGGGTCACACACGTATTTAAGATTTGGTGCAGACACAATAATTGGCGGAGGACCTGAAGTACATACAACTCCATTGATTCAAGACGACGCCGCCAGGTCGCCTTACCACTTGGTTCTAAACGATATTAGTGTAGGTGAAGTAAGTGCAGGGTTTGAGCCACATGATTTCGAGATGGCAGATGGACAAGGTGGGACTATCATAGATACAGGGACTCCATTCACCACTATGCTCATGCCTCATTATCAAAGAGTTAGACAACTGTTCGTGGACTATTTCCATCCATTTGATATTCATCCTGTTGTTGCTCCTCCTCAAGGTCCGCCTTTAGATACTTGTTGGGTTATACCAGCAGATTTCCATAACTTTCCGACAATGAAATTTCATTTCCAGGATGCGGATTTTGTTATTGAGCAAATGTCTGGTATTTTTGTCTATCTCGGAGATCAAAACATGATATGTCTTGGTATCGTTGGCGACGAAGACGATATTGCTCCATATGATGTTATTCTAGGAGCTATGCAACAAGCTAACAAAAGGATTATGTACGATATAGATCAAGAGCACCTCTTATTTAAGGAAGAGGAATGCAATGTAGGTGCATGATCGATAGAGACAACATAATGCTTTGAACGAAATAAAAGTATTTTATTTTAAATTTTATAACCTATATGATGATTTGAATGAAATTATTTTACTTAAAATTTTTATAAATTTTTCTTAATTTCTTACTCCCTGAGATGATTTTTTCGGAGTTGTTTGTGAGAAAATGCTACTGTATCTTCTTTTGTGTTTCGTCGATATGCTGAAATGAGCCTGTCAAACCTTGTCATGACAGGCGCCCCAACGCTTTTCAATTGATCATGTATATATTGACTTCAAAGAAGAAAGATAAAAGGATTTGGATTTGGAGTACAGCTTTGTAGTAGTAAGCCAAGTGGAATATATATTAGCTCTGGGAGAATCAGTGATAGAAATCGATACAAGGCATTCTCCTCTACATTTATCTATTCAGGATATCCTTTATCGCCCCACCCTTGTTTGTTTAATCCTTTTGTATGCCTCTAATCTCTTTGTTTAATCGATACAAGTTTACGGATCTTCACCGTTCTGTATGATGTCGATTTGGTTTCCTGTGTTTCATCTTTTTGTTTCACTATGAAAAGAGCTTTTAAGTTTTTCAGAAATAGGATTGCAAGTACACAGTTTTCCAGCTACAAAAAAGACTGGTAACGGATTCTATAACTTGCGATCGTGCAAGGAGAGAACACAAATAATCAGTACTAAAAATGCAGAAGAGATATACAAATGTAGCCCTATTAGGTTCTATGTGTAGTATATTTCATAGCTTCTCTGTAGGCCCTGCTAAGACACCTGATTCAAAATCATGTAAGATTGGGAATGCCAAGCACGCTTTCTAAGGACTCAGCGCGCGCGCACACACACATCTTAGATTCTTAGGCTACATACCAGATTTTCATTTCTTTTGTAAGCCTGATGTGTTCAGGTCAGCATTATGTACAATGCCAAAATACAATCAAGGTCAGCATTATGTAAGACGCTAACATAGTCATTCTAAAACTTTAACTGAGCGCAGATTTTGAAGCAGTACCATTACCAGATACCATGAACTGATCAGAATCTACCTCTTTTAGCCGGTACTTCAACTTAAACTCACTTTCAATCCATTCCCTCAAGCACAACACTGGTTGTGTACCTGCATAGGGAAGACAAACCCTTTGCTTATCTATCTCGTCAGCTATTCCACTAAAAATCTTGCTATGTGAAACCGAGGTTGGTTGGATTACAAGGAAATCTCGGGCCATTACAGATAACTGTGGGTATCTTGACGATTTTTCTTTCCACCAGTCTAAAACATGTGTGGTAGGAGATGGAGGCTCGGACAAATACTGGCTGAGCTCATCTGTATATATGGTCATGTCCCGTGCACTGTACCCCTTTGCTTGTGTTGGACAATGGGCATTCATGTAATTCTTCATAAAATAGCTTTCTGAATTGAGATTTTCAGGGATAAACTCGCCCTTAATCCTTGGATCGAGGATTGCAGCCATATAAGTGCAGATGTTATGTACATGGCTGTTGTAGCTCCTCCCTTTTTTTGCCATGTCTTCAGCACCAGTCTTTAGCCAGTCTGGGGTGTCACAAGAATCCATGATAGAAGCAACCATCTTAACAACGTTATCCATAGAGATGATACCAGTCCGACAGCTGGGTCTTTGGTTGTGGATATGCTGCTTCTGATCTGGTGGAAATGAGCAAGGTATTGGTGCATGATACTGACAGCAACTTTGTGTTGTTATATATAGGTCGGTGATTTTTGAGGTATTTTAGGTAACTCAAAATCTAGTTGGCAAAAGAAGTTTTGGTTTATCCCAAAACTTAGTCGGCCAAGAGTTTATGATAAACTCTTATCTGTTTACTTGATCCTAAAGTTTAGTACCTTGATAACTAAGTTAGGAAACCCTAAACTCGTAGGATAAGTAATATGTCTACTATATAAGGAGGCATAGGTTATGCGTTTTAGCGATGAGTTCTCAAGGAAATTCTCATCGGAGATGTAAGGAATTCATCCCACCTTTTGGGGTGGATGTGAGAAACCAATAATGGTGGACGGAATACATCATTATGGTGCTTATGGAATGCTTATCGATGTTGGAAGATATGTCGTTATGGAGTATTCATATGAAGAAGTTGGTAAGACATCTTGTTAATTAAGAAGAAAATCATCTTGGTGGTGCTGGATTAGATTATTGGTGTTGAGCTAAAGGCGTCCATGATAATCTATGTCAGGGTGTGCAGAGAAGATCGTCTCGTTGTGATTGATAATGCGGTTGTTGATGGTGGGTTTTAGCTTAGGGTTAAAATCGTAAAACTGTACAACTGACATGACGTCACTATGACCATTTATTGAATCGATCAGCATGCCTACGTCAGAATTACCACGGTACCTTTTTTTTTCACGTGTCATGTTCCACGGCAGAACCCTTAACATGACCGACATCATCTATGACAAACCCTAATTCTCATGCTAAGCGCCAAGGCATGACAACCATGCAAGACGCAAAGATTGTGCCAATGGAAAACCATGCCGCCCACATCTCGCGCCAAGGCATGCTAACCATGCCGCCCGGCACCACTTTGTTCCAATGGCAAACCATGCCGGCCGACGTCTACCGCGCCAAGGCATGCCAACCATGCTAGCCACACCATGCGCCAATGGCATGCCAAACCCTTGACCCCACCATGCCAAGCCAACCGTACCTTGCCTTGGCCCCACCATGCCAAGCCGTCGTGCCAAACCCTTGGTCCCACTATGCCAAGACCATCCGCACCATTTTTTTCCTTGGCCCCACCATGCCGGCCTTCCCTATTGCGGCTACCAAAACGAAGGCGTGCGACGATCAACGACCACCCTTTCATCCTATATGCAAATCTTAGCCGTCCAAGGTCGCCAAGCAACGCATGGTAACCTTTGGCCCAAAACCCTAGTTTTGGCCACGCCAACCGCACCTTGCCTTGGCCCCACCATGCCAAGCCTTCCGTGCCAAACCCTTGGCCCCACTATGCCAAGACCATCCGCGCCATTTTTTTCCTTGGCCCCACCATGCCGGCTTCCCTATTGCGACTACCAAAACGAAGGAGTGCGACGATCAACGGCCACCCTTCCATCCTAGATACAAATCTTAGCCGTCCAAGGTCGCGAAACAACGCATGGTAACCTTTGGCCCAAAACCCTAGTTTTGGCCACGCCAAACCGCGTCAAAGCATACCATACCACATGTGCCAATGGCATGCCAACCACCTTGCCGCGCCATACCATGTCAGCCTTCCCTATGCGGCTACCAAAACGAAGGAATGCGACGATCAACGACCACCCTTCCATCCTAGATGCGAATCCAAGCCGTACAAGGTTGACAACAACGTATGGTAACCTTTGGCCCAAAACCCTAGTTTTGGCCACGCCAAACCGTGCCAAGGCATACCATACCACGTGTGCCAATGGCATGCCAACGACCTTGCCGCGTCACGCCACACTGGCCTTCCCTATGCGGCTACCAAAATTAAGGCCTGCAACAATCAACGACCACTTTTTCATCTAAGGTGCAGATCTTAGCCGTCCAGGGTTACCAGCTAACGCATGGCAACCTTTGGCCCTAGTTTGATCACGCCTAAACAAATCCAAAACCCTAACTTTTGGCCGCGCCTAAACCAGGCCATAGTAAATTCATATTAAACTGTTTGGACTTTTTGGACACTTTGGACATTCTTGGAAATTATATTAAACCCTAAGGAAGGGTGGTCATATTAAATTTAAACTGTTTGTAGGGAAGGACGACAGTCACGGTACTGTCTCAGCCCCTCAGGTTCGTACACTGACATAGAAGTCGGTGGCCTGAGTCAACTACAACCGATTCGTCCCTCGTCTAGAATGGGAGGTAAGATTCTAAACACTGTGAATCCCTTGTCAGCGGGTTTACCAGATTCCTTCGTATGTATATATGTTTAGGAACTGAATACAGACTTTAGTTTCCTAGTAAAGGGCAAGGCCAGACCATACAAGATAAGGGTTTAGATTTCATCACCGTTCTTTTCTTGCCCGCCATAGGAAAACGAAACCAAACGCGAACCCAAGCGTAAAAGTTTGATTATAAGGAGACCGATAAGTTAACGAGCTTATAGGAAAGTTGTTCAAAATGACTGTATTGGGTATTTTGTTAACTTACCTCGAAGTTCAGGATGATAACTGTAAGTTGATCGCGTCGCCTTGTAACCCAGGGAAACGTTTTTCCAAGGTATCAAAGCTCCTCTAAGCTTACCTTGCTTCTAATTGAATTACTTAATTTATTCGGATCTTTCTAAAGAGGTTTGCTAAAATTATTCCCTAGTTGCCTTTCGGGAGATTATAAGTTTTTTCAGAAACAATCTAAGTTATACCATCATGATTTTGTTTTCTAGAAATCACTAGGTTTGATTTGGTTGAGTCGGCCATGTTCGTGATTGCTTAGAAACCCCTCTGATTTAGGAAATTTTTATGCCGCAACGTACAAGAGACGCTCTAAGTCGTTTTATTAGTGCGAAATTTTGTAGTTCTATCTTAGGAGACAAGGATCTTGAATACCTTAATCTAGAGAATCTTGTTTTTTGAAAAATCAATTTTTGAACGTTCGTTTCTAGGAGAGAAGAGTATCCCTAATACAGTTGCTCTTAGTATTTTACGGGAAGGAAAACGAAAACCCTTTTTTCCATGTTAGGGATCTCGAGGAAATATGTAGTACTCTAAGGATTAAAACCCTAGATGACGAAGCATTGAAACTTAACTTATTTTCATTTTCCCTAAGAGATAAAGCCAAATCTTTCCTATATATATAGTTTGACTTTCGAGTTAATTGAAACATATGAACAGTTTACCTCTGCCTTTCTCAATAAGTTTTTTCCCTATACGTAAGACATCATCTATTAGGATGCGAATCTGCATATTTGCTCAACAAGAGGGAGAATCTTTGTATATGTATTGGGAAAGGTTTCGATAACAAGATGTCTTGGGTGACCTTTCTGACCTTGTTCAAGAAACACTTGGGTGGAAGAAAGACGAAACCGAGATAGAGTTTTGGTTGGCTGCTGGTTATGACCCGAAAGAACCACATAAGAAACCTATCATTAAAAATCTATTGTTGAAGAATTTGAGGATGAAGTTTGGAGGAACGCTCGCAAATAAAAGGGAAGGTGAGGTGATAGATGAAACAAGAGCTAGGAGTAATATTCTATTATACCATTCCATCCAGTTCGACATATGGATAACTACACTAACAATGGCTAACCGCTAACCTATTAAAGGCACGTCGATGGAATCTCAAAGTGCCTATCCAGGAAATGTCACAATGACACTAACAGGGAAGAAAACCATATAGAAATTACATCAACCCAAATAAAAATAAAATACTTGAATAATAAAAAAAATTTAATCCCCCTTGCCACACCGGTATACACAAACCCTTGTATATTGTGGGTAAGGAAGTACAATCGCATTCGGAACCAGTTAGAGCATCAAGTCTTTTCATATCAAAATGATGTGGTGTAGGAGGAAGTTCAATCCATTTTGTTGTGAAAGACTTGCAATCATTTCATTTCCGGATTTGAAAGTACCAAACATAATTTGACATTTTAGTTATGAATACAAAAGTTTACATGTTTCCAAATGCATATCACTCAAATATCCTCATAAAGTTTGTTGTTATATTATATATATCCAAAAATCTCTTAATTTAGAATACAGATATATATATATGCGTGAGTAATATATATTATATATGTGGTATCACATATAACATAAAATCAAATAAATATGTCTTGTTCTTTGATATTGTATTAGTTTCATGTTATATTTATTAGATTGAAACATCATATTTGTTTGCAAATTTAAAGTAAAAGCTTATGTAAAAAAGAAAAAATATAGATGAAAGAAGCTTTACCTTGACGTAGTTGTTTTTATGTTCATATATAATAAGTTTACACAAAACCCCTCATAGATCAAAGTGCGTAATAACTTTACACACAACTCTTCACAGATCTAAATCTCTCATTTGTGCAAGTTCTGAGTAAATCATAAGAGTTTATGAGAATAGATTGAAACAACAATATGAAAAAACAAGGCAACAACATTTTTTTTTATTCCTGATCATTTCGTCGGGTTTGGTCATATCGATTTCATGTATGTTTATCTTTTCCTGATATATTCTTCTCATCTATCTTGTCTGTTTTACCAGTTTGTTAGTAAGCATGTGAAAAACAAATACTTCTAGTGTTTAGGGTTTTGTTCAATACTCACCTTTATATTTGTATGTACAACTGGAGGTAGTAGTGGTGGCAGTGGTGGAGGAGTTAATGGCGGCGTCGGCGGCAGCGGCGGTGGTAGTCGAGGAAGTGGCGGCGGCGGCGGTGGTGGTCGTGGTTACTACGGATATTATGATCCTACTAGTGGTCGCCATTGTAGGACCAAGACCGGGAAGTGTAGTTCTGCAACAAGTATCATGATGAACAAGCATACCGGTAGTGAATTCCAGTTATTTGTCACGCTCGCTGTAATTTCCCTACTTATGTGATTCTACGCAATTCTCCCATTTCATCAAACTCTGTAATCCTTCTCGATTTAATTCAATTAATTGTTGTCCAGAGATCGAATGGTTGTTATATGCGAGTTCATTCTTCTTGTCATGCGGACGCGCGTGTGACAACGTGACTCGTATTTTATTAACGTTTTTTTCACTTATATTATGAGAGTTTTTCTAGGAGTAATTGTCGGAAATTATCGAAGTGTTTAAGGATTACTTGTTACGCTGATATTTCACATTTGTTTTTCAATTTGATTAGTTTCCTTATTAAGGTAAAAGGATATTTCTGTAATCATATATATATATATATATATATATATATACATAATTAGAACTGATTATAGGTTTTTCGTATATAAAAACTTAATGATGAATTTTTAATAAATAAAAATAATAATTTGGGTTACAAATAATTTTCTCCATCGATAAAAAATGAAATGGCATCGATAAACACTCCCTAAATTTCAGGAAACTTTCCTAGACGGGCCCGGATCATATAAATACCCACAACTGAAATATAGTCCACTTTTGCCTATACTAACCTAGACTACAGTCGCTCGCTAATTGTTTTTCTTCTCAAAACAAATAAGGAGTTTCGAACCTGAAGGAATGCTAATTGCTTTTGTTCTCAAAAAATTACGCTTATGGAGAGTCTCGAACCTGAAAAATCAGTGAAAATATCTCTTTTTTAAAACAAAGGGAGTATGTATCAAACCCTTTAAACCCCTAAGTCATATAAGGCTCCACGTCGCGCGGTGAGAATACCCACCCTTGGGTGAGCGTCCCCGCCCCCTTGAAAATTCTCCATTCCACTATTCCTCAAATTATATGAATGTAACACTAAACAACTTTTTCGGAAAAAAAACAACGGCAGAAACATACCGGAGAAAAAAGCATAAGATTACAGACTCTCTTTCACGCCGAAAAGAGAAAATTGAAGCAAACTAAAACCCTAAACGGCGCGCGGGTTATAACCCCAAAGGTGTCACTATCCATGTACAAAAACCCCAATAAAACAAATTGTTCACAAAAACCCCATTTAACATAAACTGTCTATATTACCCTTCTACTATTTAAATCACCCCAACAAAAATAAAAATCAACCCCACCTTTAAATTTTATTATATTATCACCACGAACAACAACCCACCACCAGCAACACCACCACCGAGCAACCACCACCGCCCGCCGTCGCCGCCGCCACCGACCACCACCGCCGCCGCCACCGACCACCACCGCGCCACCACCAGAAAAATGATGAAACAAAAAATTGGTTTCATCAAAATAAGATGAAACCAAATTTTGGTTTCATCATAAATGAAAGGAGAAAGAAGAAGAAATGAAACACAATAAGATGAAATCTTCCACCATAAATCAACTGCACCGCCCCCATCGCCACCACAACCATAATCACCACAACCACTACTACCATTACCTCCTTAACTAAGACTACTTTCAACAAAAAACATTCCACAATAATATGAAACCTACCACCACCGTCAACTGCACCACCCTCATCGCTGCCACAACCACCAGCACCACAACCACCACTACCATTACCCCTTCAACTACAACCAGTTTCAACAAAAAATAATCCACCTGTATCCCACCATCAAAAATTGCCTTCACAAATATCAAATATTCAACAAAATGAAAAAAATACGATGAAACCTAATTAGGTTTCATCAACTTCATCCAATTCATTACACTTTTAACAATCCAGACATACACCTCTTTAATTGTAACCCATACTAGTCCTTTATGCAACACCTGAAGCTCAACTACAACTCTCATTGCATTAGCACCACCCTTACTCAATTAATACATTCTTTATCACTTCCATAACTTCGGTTAAGGCCACCACTACCAACATAACTTCTTCACCAGTACCTGCAATATAAGTACCAGACCCTGCTATACACATTCTCCCAATTCAAACACACATATAATCAAAATCACCATTGTACATATAATTGAAACCACATGTTGTCATTTCACCAACATAACTTCAATGATGAAACCAAACACGCCGTCTTCTAAGTCAGGCTGAATAAAACTAGACAAAAATCAGGTGAAACCAAAATTTGGTTTCATCATAAACTTAATTTTCATCATTAAAATCTTTGGTTTCATGATAAAAAATAGGCAAGTTCATGATGAAACCAAATTTGGTTTCATCATTAGTTTACTGTTTTCACTAACCAAAACTGTCAGAATTTGATGAAACCAATTTTGGTTTCATCATATCGGTCATTTCCCCAATACAATATTGATTTCGACATTGAAGATGTATCATCATTTGCTGGTGATGAAACATCAGAAGGTGGTGGTGGTGATTGTAGAGGATTGAATGAGGAGGCAGAGGTGTTGTTTGGAGCAGATTCGCAAGTACCGGTGTTGATTGTAGATGAGGTGTTGTTGGTGGTTGATTTGAAGGTATTGGTGGTGGTTTTAGATGATAAAAGGAGGAGGCAGAAGTAGTATTGGTGGCGGATCTGATATACTGGTGGGAAAAAAACAAAACTAAGAGGAGGCGGTGTTGTTGATGGAAAATCAGTAGACGGAGATGAAGAAGGTGAAGATGGTGTTAATGGAGGAGACGGAGGTGATGATGATGTTAATGGAGGTGATGATGATTTTAATGGTGGCGGATCTGATGATGGTGTTAATGGAGGAGACGGAGGTGATGATGATGTTAATGGTGGCGGATCTGATGATGGTGTTAATGGAGGAGATGGAGGTGATAATATCAATGGTGGCGGATCTGGACACATCTGTTGGTTTGATGGTGGCGGAGCTACTGTTGATGATAGATCTGAACATAAAGAAGGTGTTCCTGGACGAAATAGAGGTGTTCATGTAGGAGACGGAGGTATTGCTGCTGCTGGTGACGAGGTGTTGCTGCTGGTGTTCGTGGAGGTCTATTGTTGTTGTTGGTGGTGATAATGGTGGGGCGAAGGAGATGGAAGAAAGAAAAAAATGAGAGAAGAAGAAGAAGGAGAAGAAGAAGAAGAAGAAAAGGTAAAAAGGGTATGTTTGGGTTTTTTTTAAGTAACAAAAACTAAATTTATTCATTATTATTGGACTTGGGGTTTTTGTGCCACTTTTTTATCAAACGGTTTTTACTTGTTAAAAATAATATGACCAGTTTTTTCTTATCACTAGTTTGTTCACCTAGGGGTTTTGTCACTAGTTTTGAACCCTAAAACCACAACATAATGTTTGACAGATTTCGGTTCTCCTTCTCTGTCGATTATCTTCTTCCTCTTTCTGTTCTCTTCTCTGTCATTTCAGCGGCACCCTTAACTTTTCCTCCTCATCGGTATTTCTCTCTTCTCTCTCTATTAATCGATGAAAGGAACCAGGGGTCGAGATGTTGTAATGAAGAATCAGTGAAGGAGATAAGTTTAATGGTGTTAGGGTTTGTTGAATCTTTTGGATCTAATATTTGTGTTGATTGCTGCATGAAGTTACGGATAAAAAATTAGGGTTTGATGTGAGTTGAGAAAAGTTACTAATAATGATGATGAGTCGATGGAGGTGTTGATTGAAGAACGGAACAATAGTAAAGAAATAGAGTTAGGGATTTGTTTTGAGATGAGGTTCTACACAATCGAGGCAGATTGCTCGAAAAGCAGCACAGACAAAGTGCTCAAATCTGCATACTGATTATGAAAAATCCGAACATACTTTCAATTACTCTTCTTCAGTTGATCTCAATGTATCTAATGGTGATAGCAACGTTCCTTCTTCTACCGTCTCTGCTTACCTCCAAAAGATGCAGCGAAGTCAACTCACACGTTCCTATTTTCTAGCCATGGCCTGCAGTGTTTAATTGGTATGAGGATGGATTTCATGATTTGGTGATTAGCAATTAATAAGGTTATGGTGTCTATTCTATTGGATGGATTTCATGATTTGGTGATTAGCAATTAATAAGGTTTTTGTTCGTCAAACTGTAGATGGTTTTCTTATCCTATGCAACTTACAATGGGCATCTAAAGAAGATTTCATGTGTTGAAAACTTTAAATTAGTTGTCATGAAAAAATAAGTTGGACCAAGGTGCGTCTCAACTAGCATCACAAAATTTTCTTTTATGGCTTTGTTTAATCAAGTGCAATAAGAATATGGTGTTCTTAGAACTTTATTTTGTTGATTTTTTTTCGTTTTCTGCAATTGGTGACGTCTTTGCAGTTCATGCAGTGAACGGGTGATAAATCTAATCGCTTTTTTCCTGGTGGATTTCCTTTCTTGCAATAGGCGTGAATCCAATTATGATCGCATGCAAGCTATAATATATAGATGAGGACCAGGAGGTGATGATATTAAGAATAAATTCTCTGGGTTTTCTTCGATTTTAACAAAGCTTGCGACGAGGTTATGAAATCATTTTTTTAGAAGGCTATTATTGGGGCGTCACATTCCATTAGAGGGCGTCACCTAATAGGACAAAAACGGGTCACCCGTAAGTAATTTCAAAAACCCCTTATCTCAAATAATTGTGTAATGACCAAACAACCCTTATTTATTTAGTTAATTTTAATTAAATTTAGTTATTATCTAATTAATTTAAGAAGATGAATTTTGATATATATTTGTAAATTCTGGGACAAAGTTTAGAACCAATGGTTGAAAATCCAGTAGTACACTCTAAACTATCTCCCATGGGTTCAATTTCGTTGAAAACTAGCTTAAGAACGATAATAAATTTGATATTTTTAGACTTTCATGGCAAATTACGGTTGGGTTGGGCTTTGTTCCCACCACAATTCAGTTTTACGTCTGGGTTTGGAAGAGGGTTTTGCTTTAGTCCAACCGTAATTCAGTTTTACGCCTGGGAAATGTAGTGCATGAACCTAGGCGTAAACCCAAAGTTGGAATTCTTCAAAGCATCCATGATAAATTACGCCTAGGTTCGACATATAGAAAACCTGGACTTCCAACATTACGCCTGGGAAGTGTAGTGCAAGAACCTAGGCGTAAACCCAAAGTTGGAATTCTTAAAAACATCCAGGAAGAATTACGCCTAGGTTCTACATATAGCAAACCTAGACGTCCTAAATTACGCCTGGAAAATCAACTAAACCTAGGCGTAAAATTGGAATTACGCCTGGAAATCAACTGAACCTAGGCGTAAAATTGGAATTACGCCTGGTAAACAACTAAACCTAGGCGTAAAATTGGAATTACGATTGAAAAATCTAGTACCGTACCCAGGCGTAACACTAGCAGAAAGTAAATAAAATCCTAATTTTACTTCGATTTCATTCGATTTAAGCACAAAAACGGGTACAAAAAGATGGGTTTGTTTGATTATTACCTTACATACACCATGGGTTGTTGTTGAGGAGTTTGAAAACATAATTCTTCAATTGATTGAATCGGTGGAATGAGTTGAGGATGAAGTTGAGGTTGATTGAGTTGTTGATTACCATCACTAGGATCAGTTTTCTTCTTCCTTATCTATTTTTAGTAGTTTTAATTGAAGGGTAATTTTGACAAATTGTTATGGAATCAAAATATCCCTTAACCAAATTTTTGGTCACCAAATATCCAAGTGAAGCCCCTCTAATGGAGTGTGACGCCCCAATAATAGCCTTCTTTTTTTATCCTCCTACGGTTTTCTTTCTTTTTGACCTTCTTACTACATTTTTTTTGTTTATATGCTATCTACAAAATCATAAAATACAAGGAGTTTTGTTACAAGATAACATGACTTTTTATCCCATCGGAGTGATGCCATGGGTAATAATACAACTCAATGTTTAGTTTGTGCAATTGAAATTTGTAAGTTTATGCATGCGATTGTATGATCAGATTTATATGCATTCTCCCTGGGATTATAGTTTTCTTGGATGGTGTTGGCTAGGTGATATGCATGGTATAATTTCGTATATGATTCATTGAAGACAAAAACGAAATCTAAATACACAATTCTTTGGTTATAGGTTTTACTTGATTGGGTAATGTTTAAGCCTGCTCTTTGGTAATATATAGTCATATACCTATAGTGCTTAAGTGTTTATGTATGTTTCTGCGTCTGTGCTTTAGCAAATGTATATGCTACCAATTTGATGCATTACTGTAAATGCTGACACTTATGCGTCCTCCAAAGAGAGGAAGGATGATGGAGTAAGCCTCAATCACTGGATTATCTGGCCAGAACTGCCGATGGACAACCTAAGGTACAGATTTTGGATAAGTAAATTGATTTTTCACCCACTGGAAGTGTAAATGAACTGAAATGCTGCCATCAAGTGTTCGACAGAATTCCCAACCCAGTCTGCCTTGGTTTTGTATAACCGTGAGTCATGACTAGGTCCTGACCATTTGCCGTTTTGACTAACGGGTCTACGACCCAAACACTATAACGGACAAACTTAGGACCAACCACTAAAGGGTACCAAAATCTACGACCCAAACACTAATTAACTCAAAAATATGTTGATCATTTTTTTTTTTTGCCGCAACAAGTGATACCGTTCCACCATTTAGAACCTTTTTCATAATTTTATTAATGAGGATTTGTATATTTCCATCCTTTTTTTGTTGCGAATTTAGCTAAGCAGGTATTATCATTTTCTTTTGTTCCTAACCAAATTAAGCTCCTTATTTTGGACTAATTTAACTAATTTAGTTTGTTCCAAATCAAATCAGGACTGGACGGGGCAAGGTGTAGCCGAGCCACACCAAATCTAATCGGGACGAGACGAGGCGAAAACGAAGCAGAGCTTTACCAAATCAAAAAAACTTTTATTAATGGGGATCTGTATATTTTCCATCGTTTTTTTGTTGCAGATTTAGCTAAGCAAGTATTACCATTTCTTTTGTTTCTAAACAAATTAAGCTCCTTATTTTGGGCTAAGTTAGCTAATTTAGTTTGTTCCACATCAAATCGGGACGGGGCGAGGCGAAGCTGAGCTTTACCAAATCAAAAATATGGTTAAAAGAAAAAGATGCCCGATGCGTAGCACAGGCATAAAATCTAGTTATTACTAGATGGGAAAAAAACGGTTTAGTCCAAAAACGCGTGGAAAAGTACGGATTAGTCCATCCCGAGTTAACTAGGTGCAGTTTAGTCCAAACATAATTTAGAGTATGGGGAATACACATATAACCTTCCCGATTTACAATTTAGTCCAAATATTTATAGTTTAGTCCAAAATGAATCATGATGATGTCAGCAATTTTAAATAATATAAAAAAAAATAAAAATCTTTCGAACCGTTTGTCCAAAATTCGCAAACTTTATATAGTCGGAAAGCTCTTTCCGAGATCTATAAAAAGAGTATCTATATGACTATATAATTTTTATTTTTTAAAAAATCTTGGTTTACACTGGTGTACAAACATGTACACATCTACAAAAATTCAGAAAATCTAAAAACAAGACAAGGTACGCCAGTTATGCACCACACGCAACTTAAATCGTCCACCTAAGCACCAGTAACAACCATGATACAAAAATTTGTACTTAAACTCATAGCAAGAGGAGAATACAAAAAATCGCCCATCTACAAAACCCGTTCATTGTTCTTCTCCACTTTCTTAAGCTCCCTCGAAAAGTACCTGAAAACATAGCAAGCATTCTATTAAAATCATCTCATGTTATCGAAAAACAACAACTTAGGGTTTTATCAAGAATTAGTTTTTTTTTGTAAAAATTATATACACACCTACAAAAATCCAACATTCATTCCCACAAAATAGACCATATATTACAATGGTGTACAACTATGTACAAGACTAAAAAATCCAACTAATCCAACATCCATACACACAAAATAGGTCATCTATATTATTGAGATTGTACAGTGGTGTATAATGGTGCACACACCTATGAAAATCCAACAAACCAAATCAAGTACATTTTATATATTTCAATAACAAAATAGATGCAGTCAGATTCAAGTGTCAATCTCAGAAAAACAAGGAGAAAATTAAGGACAAAACTAAACCTATAACTGGGAAATCATCAAATTCTTAATACCGAAAAACAATAGCACAATTCTGTCTAAGTTCAAATTCGCACAACAATATGAACTGGTAGTGCATAATACTATACTCAAGTTCAAATTCACACACCTTGGGTAACAACTACAACATGCCACATATATATATCTCATGCAACATACTACACATTGGGATTAATTCTAGTGGGAAAAAAAAGAGAACATGTTCTCGTAAAAATACCCCAAATTTCTACTTAAGAGTCATGCCGCTACATATATGCTAGCATGTGTACAACTATGTACACATCAATCAGCACGTGTACAATTATGTACACTACTGATCAACACGTGTACAACCATGTACACATTAGTAATTCAAAAACAAAATGTGCAAGAAAAGAAGCTAGGCATGACAGTAACAAACCTTCATCTTCATGTGACCGCTTGTTCCCCTTTTTATATTCCTCGAATCCCTACTCCTATCTTTCACGTCTAATGTGATCGTTATAAGAACTTTTATTGCAGATTGTAGTGAGATCCCACTATCCATATGAACACCCCGCACTAGTGTACTATGAGAAATAGGTAGGTAAAGGTCATCTCCGCTCATTTGAATATTTTTTAGTTACCTATCATAACACCAGAAATAATAAATAGTGACCATGATATATACACGCAGAGCATGCAGATCGAGAAATAAGTACAGTGCCTCCAAATATCGGCTTGCTCCTCCTCCTTAGGAAGTGGACAGAATGCACCAGAAATAGAAGTGAATTTAACAAAAAAAAATAATCAAACACACTTTCAAAAACGTCAGGGACCTTTGGATTGAATCCCTCTAAAATATGCTCCCTAACAACATGCAGTAGTGCTAGAAACAAAATGTTCTGAAAGTACATCCAGGAAAACACTACTGAGCCTCGGCAAGATATGCTTCTTCAATATTTTGGCTTCGAGAACTGAAAAATTAGTGAACAGAAATGCACAAGTGATACGAAACCAATCATCTATGAGAAATTCTAAAATGAAACAAGTATGGTTAACACTTTTATAATCACGATGTTATGTTGTATGCATCTTAAAATTATATTCATCCTTATAAGCTAGATTGTGTGTGTGTGAGAGAGAGAATGCCTTCTCAACAACTACTGGGTCTTTCACCACTATCTCTGGACTGCATGTCTCTCCCTGTAATTTACATCCCTCAAAATTGTAAAAAACACATTCTGTTCTAAGATTTACAATAATAAAAATGATGAGTAACATTCTGTTCATTAAGGTGCACTATTATGCACTAGCGAATATTCTAGAGAAGGCTAGAGGTTATAGTGTCGGTTAAGTGTTCCCTATAAAATAGGTCAGTAGTCATTTTGGTAGAGTAATAATTGAGTGGAAACCCAAAGTGGGTATTAAGGTAAGTAGTTGAGTGAAAGCTAGTGTGAGTTTGTAAGAAAGTGTAAGGTCAGTGTACGACCAAACAGTTTTGGAAATTAATAAAGTTTTTTTCTCCAAATTCCAGTTGAGAGAGTGACTGTTTTGTGCGAATTCTAAACACTTTCGAAACCCATTTAGCCAGCCCATTAACCCCAAAATCATTTCCAACGCCCATTAATCCCAAAATCATTTCCAACAAGCCAAGTGGAATATATATTATCTCTGGAGAATCGGTGATAGAAATCGATGTGGTCAAGGCATTCTCCTATACGTTTATCTATTCAGGATATCCTTCATCGTCATCGCCCCACCCTTGTTTATTTAATCCTTTTGCAATCCTTGTTTGTTTAATATTTGAGTATGTCCTAAAACAAGGTTATTTGATCCCAGAGTGACAGTATATCAAGAATTTTCAGAGCATCTACATTTTGGTACATACCTAATCAGAAGTTTACGGATCTTCACCGTTCTGTATGATGTCGATTTGGTTTCCTGTGTTTCATCTTTTTGTTTCACTATGAAAAAAGCTTTTAATTTTTTCAGAAATAGGATTGCAAATACACAGGTTTCCAGCTACAAAAAAGACTGGTAACGGATTCTATAACTTGCGATCGTGCAAGGAGAGAACACAAATAATCAGTACTAAAAATGCAGAAGAGATATGGTTCTATGTGTAGTATATTTCATAGCTTCTCTGTAGGCCCTACTAAGACAACTGATTCAGAATCATGTAAGATTGGGAATGCCAAGCACGCTTTCTAAGGACTCAGCGCGCGCACACACACATCTTAGATTCTTAGGCTACAAACCAGATTTTCATTTCTTTTGTAAGCCTGCTGTGTTCAGGTCAACATTATGTACAACGCCAAAATACAATCAAGGTCAGCATTATGTAAGACGCTAACATAGTCATTCTAAAACTTTAACTGAGCGCAGATTTTGAAGCAGTACCATTACCAGATACCATGAACTGATTGTTGGGCCTGGTCACAACTTATGGTCCAATAGTCCAGGTGTATCCACTTAACCATTTAAGGGAGTTTAATAATATGTTCCTATGTTAGGTTTGTTGGGAAATGGGTTCAAATAGAGGATGAAATAAACACAAAGAAATTGTTGTACTCAAAAGCTTTCAAGGCTCATACGATTTCTTTTAGACAATTATTTCTACCCTCCCAATAAATTGGCGATTACAACAGGTATGTGAAATAATGCCTTCAGGATACAATGAAAGCCCTACAACGGAAATTGAATTCAAGGTTTGTACCCCTTGATTCAATCAAGAACACATGTAAACAAGATTTCTGATGATGCTTTAGAAAAGAGAGAAAAACAGATAAGGTTTTTTTCGTTTTGATGTTTTTCAACGAGTTATGGGAGAAGCCATTTATAGGGGTTTTCACATCTCTTCACGAAACGATGAGTCTCTTCATCATCAGGCATCAATGGCGTCTGTTGGATTTGAATATTCTGGATACGTTTGTAACGATGAGTCTCTTCGACCACAGCCTGGGGGGCTACGCCCCCCAGGACCCCCCCTTGGATAGCGTTGTTGAAAATATTCCAACATTCTCCCCCTATTTTCAAAAACCATAAAACAAAGTTAAAAAACTTTTAAATCGAGTGATCGCATCACCGAAGTGATCGCCTACGTACCCGAGTGGGATCAAGCCAACGTAGTTCAAGCACAATTGAGACTAAGCATCATCGTTGAAATCAACACATAAATGATAGGTATCTTTTGGATTTGAACCTTCACTTAGTGTAAGAAACTCAAAGCCTTATCGAGATTCTATGGTGAAACCAGTCTTGAACCAAGTATCCCTTATGATAAAACCAGAGGTCTCCACACATATTGATTTCATAAATCATGTGTTACAGAGCCAAGCACATTAATGGCCTTGTGCTTATATCCTTATTCATGAGTCTTCTTTAGAGAACGGTCTTCTTCTCTTAGGAAACGACCGATTTCCATACTCATATAGGTAAGTCTCGAAGGTGTTTCGCGATACACCTTTTACTAATCACAGATCTCATTAAGGATTTACATCCATCCTATTTTCTTCGTAACCCAGCACTAATTAGAAATGGGAAGTTTTATATTAGTGCTCCATAATCTACATCCATAACTTGTTGGTACCACATTGAACCTTGTTTATCTTTTTCAAAACATAGGTTGGGTTTCTGCTATGGGAGATCAAACTTCTTTCACAGAGCTTAGTCCCATTTCTTTACTTTTTATTGAAACCACCGAACTTGGTAGACTCTTCGTAAATGGGTCTGCAAAATTCCTCTTTGATTCAATAAAGTTAACCGTAACCACTCCCCTCTTGAGTAGTTGCCTAACCATTTGATGTCTAAGACTTGCATGTCTTGACTTTCCATTATAAGTCTTATTTGAGACATTATAGATGGTAGCTTGATTATCACAATTAATCAAGACCGCCGGAGTTGGCTTCTTCCAAAATGGAATTTCCATAAGTAGGTTCCTAAGCCATTCGCTCCTTACATGCATCCGTTAAGGCTATTAATTCGACAACATTGTTGAATCGAAATACAAGTCCGCTTCTTGGAACTCCAAGACAAGCAGCACCCCTAATGTAAAGATCCATCCAGGGCGTTAATTTGGACTTGGCCTCTACATCGTTCCAGTTAGCATCGCTGTACCCTTCCAAAGTGCGGTGGGATAGCCTTGGTAATGCAAGCCAAAATTTATTGTACCTTTCAAGTAAGCCATAACTCTTGGCTGCTTTCCGAGTGTTCATATCTGGATTACTTGAGAAACGACATAACACCCCCACGGCTTGGGCTATGTCCGGTCTTGTGCAATGCATAGCATACATAAGACTTCCAATGACACCGGAATACTCAAGTTGTGCATGAGTACGTCCGGGTGTTCTTCTTTAACTTGATAGTATGGTCTAAAGGAGTAGGTCTTGGATTGTCATCAAAGTGACCATACTTCTTGAGAAATTTCTCAATAAAATGAGATTGGGTTAAAGCCAACACATTTCCCTTTCTTAGGATCTTAATTCCCAAGATTACATCGACCTCTCCTAAATCCTTCATATCAAAGTTAGAGCTAAGAAACTTCTTTGTTTCTTCCACAACCAGTATATGTCGATCCAAAAATAAGCATATCATCAACATACAAACAGAGAATTACACATCCGTAACTATCATTCTTACTATAGATACATTTATCCGCATCATTCACCACAAAACCATATGACAAAACCACTTTGTCAAACTTCTCATGCCATTGCATGGGATCTTGCTTCAAGCCATAAAGAGATTTTACTAACTTGCAAACCTTCTTTTCTTGGCACGGCAATATGAAACCTTGAGTTGTTCCATATATATTTCTTCTTCCAAATCTCCATTTAGGAAGGCGGTTTTGACATCCATTTGATGAATAATTAACTTGTGAATAGAAGCAAGTGCTATTAAACAACGAATAGATGAGATGCGAGCAACATGAGCATATGTATCAAAGTAATCAATTCCATGTATTTGCTTATAACCCTTAGCAACTAATCGGCTTTGAACTTATCAATGGAACCATCGGCATTCATCTTTCTCTTGAAAATCCATTTACATCCAATAGGCTTTACGCCCGGAGGTAAATCACAATATATCCAAGTACCGTTGGTCAAAAGAGAATTCTTTTCATCATTGATAGACTCTTTCCAAAAACTAGCATATTTGGAACTCATAGCCTCAACATAAGTTTTAGGGTCATCATCAACATGCATAACATATTTGGTAACACTAAGAATTCTATTCTTATTACCTTCTACAAGATATGTTATAAAGTCTAGACCAAAATTTTTCTCTATTCTTGATCTCTTACTCCTTCTAGGTTTGATATCTTCTATGGGTTCAGAAGTATCCTCCATGTCTCGAGTAGGAACAGAATGATCATCATTCTCATTAGTCTCTTCAGATTCTAGACTAGGTAACAATGTGTTCTCCATGGGTTGCATTAGAGAACTGTTCCTATTTAAGTTCTCAAAGAATTCCACATCTACAGATTCTATAATCTCAAAAGTGTCAAGGATTAAAAATCTGTAGGTGATACTATTAAGAGAGTATCCCACAAAAGCACATTTATAAGCCCCTGTTTCCCAGTTTTGGTCTTTTAGGATCGGGCTTTCGAACATATGCTAAGCAACCCTGATTTTAAGTCTCTTCAAGTTTGGTTTCCTCTTAAACCACAATTCATAAGGAGAAACATTCTTATTTTTAAAAGGAACTCTATTCAAAATATAACATGCAGACAACATAGCTTCACCCCACAAATAATTAGGCAAACTAGAACTTATAAGCATGCAATTAACCATATCAATCAAAGTTCTATTTTTCCTTTCAGCCATACCATTTTGTTGAGGTGTATAAGGTGCGATAAATTGATGAATTAAACCATGCTCTTGACAAAAGAATTTAAATTCATTAGGAAAATATTCACCACCACGATCGTAACGTAAAATCTTAATTTTCGGTCCTAATTGTGTCTCTACTTCTCGCTTTGTATATTTTGAACATGTCAAAAACATCATCCTTAGATTTCATCAAATATGTATAAGCATATCTAGTACTATCCTCTATAAAAGTGACATAATACTTATTTCCACCACGAGTGGCGTAACCATGCAAATCACCCACATCACTGTGTACTAATTCAAGTAAGGAAGAATTTCGTACTACTGAGACTTATGGGAAATTCTAGTTATCTTTGCTTGCACACATATTTCACATTTTGAAGCATGATCAAAATTGCAATCGTAAATCAAACCTAATCGTTTCATGTTTCTAAGAGAACCATAATTCACATGACCAAACCTAGCATGCCATAAATTACAGAGTCAACAATATAAGCAGAACCATTATTTATTAAATTAAGCTTAATCATCCCATTACAAGCATATCCTTGTCCAACAAACACACCATTTTTGGACAATACAAACTTATTAGACTCATAGGTCGTCTTGAATCCCGACCTTCATAACAATGTCGCCGGAAACAAGGTTCTTTACAATGTCGGGGACATGTAACACATTAGTAAGAGTAATGAGTCTTTCCGAAGTAAACGAGAGTTCAACAAAGTGCCTTTCCCAATGACTTTCTTTGTGTTGGCCGTTTGCGGAGACAACTTCGTTTCCTTCTCCACTAACCGGTTCATATGTCTTGTAAAGATTTCTATCCTTACAGATATGGACGGTTGCACCATTTTCGTACTACCATCCACCCCCAGTTTCAGCAACAACATTGGCGGCTTGCACCACAATCACAAGTTTGTCATCGACCATATTTGCCTCCTTTTTTACGGTTCTGTTGTTGTTTCTTTTTGAGACGACAGTCCACGAGCAAAATGGTAGGGTTTGTCACAGAAGTAGCAATTGCCCTTCTTCTTACTCTTCTTGTTGGGATGATGCTTCTTAAACTGAGTATCATTCTTAGGTTTCAAGGAATTCGGTATCTCTACGCTATTCACCTTAGAATGGTTTTCATACTGTGGACTATCCTTAAGTTCTCGTTTACGAGAGTCCTCTTCTATTCGAAGATGACGCTGTAATGCCTCTAAATCATAGTCAGTCTCAGCATGCTTAAGTTTGTTCTTATAACCATTCCAAGAAGGGGGAAGACGAGAAATAATAACCCCGACAACAAACGCAGAAGGAAGATCAATTCCAGCATCCTTAAGATGATTAACAATGAGTAAAAGTTCACTGACCTGGGCAATGATTGACTTACTGTCAGCCATCTTAAAATCCATGAAGTTGCAAGTCAGGAATTTCTTGTTGCTTGCTTCAGAAATCTTATATTTGTTGTCAAGCGCAGTCCATAATTCCTTTGCAGTAGCAATACTCCGATGTGCATTGTAAGCAGGAGTTTCCAGGGCATTCAAAATATGACCACGACACATTAAATCATCTTCCTGACGCTTCTTTCGTTTGGTAATCAAATCAGGAGTATCTTTGTCTGACGGTGCAGGAATCGCCTCCAATCCATCTTCAAGTATGTACCACAACTTGATGGTGATCAGGAAAAACTTCACAGTCTCTTGCCAACGAGTAAAATTTTCACCATCAAAACGTTCCAGTCGAGTCAGGGTTGGGTTCATCACTTGCAGGGATTATGCAGTAGCATTCGAAGTTGAAGATTCACCCTCCATTGCCAGAAACTAATTGTCTAAAACTGTTGGAAAATGGGTTCAAATAGAGGATGAAATAAACACAAAGAAATTGGTGTACTCAAAGGCTTTCAAGGCTCATACGATTTCTTTTAGACAATTATTTCTACCCTCCCAATAAATTGGCGATTACAACAGGTATGTGAAATAATGCCTTCAGGATACAATGAAAGCCCTACAACGGAAATTGAATTCAAGGTTTGTACCCCTTGATTCAATCAAGAACACATGTAAACAAGATTTCTGATGATGCTTTAGAAAAGAGAGAAAAACAGAGAAGGGTTTTTTCGTTTTGATGTTTTTCAACGAGTTATGGGAGAAGCCATTTATAGGGGTTTTCACATCTCTTCACGAAACGATAAGTCTCTTCATCATCAGACATCAATGGCGTCTGTTGGATTTGAATATTCTGGATACGTTTGTAACGATGAGTCTCTTCGATCACAGCCTGGGGGGCTACGCCCCCCAGGACCCCCCCTTGGATAGCGTTGTTGAAAATATTCCAACAAGGTTATAGCATTAGGCATCAGGAGAAGTTTATCTTCACGGGTGTTATCTTCTCAAGTTGTGAGAAAGAAAGGAGGTAGAGAGAGAGTGGGAGAGAAAAAGAGGTAAAGCCACCATTAGAGTTGATTTTTTTATGAGATCTTGAAGTTAATCTTTGAAGAAGGAGAAAGGGTTCTTAGCTAAGGATCTATTGGTTAGTGTATTAAAGATTGATTGATCAATTTCCACAACTCTTCAAAAGGGGAAAAATCTAGGGTTTGTTCAAATCCTAATAGTAAGTATCTCTTACTCTTGATATTGTCAAATTGATAGTGAATCTCATCTTATTGGTGAATGAATTGTTGATCCATCCTTAGGGGTGAGTGTAATTTAGGCAAATTGTTATCGAAGTGCTATATGCACCTTGAAGTTGTTGTTATCCCCAAATTGGGAGATTTGTGTGTAACCCGTTGTTTGATTATAGTGGAAGATTTGCCCGTGTTTTTTTACCTTCACCTTGGAGGGGTTTTTTCCACGTAATTGCCGGTGTTGTGTGATTGATTCTTATAACATCATAGTTATATTATTTCTGCAGTGTGTTTCATTGCTTGTATGGTTTTCGTATTGCACATAGCGGCTCGGATTTTTTAAAGTCTCCTCCAACAAGTGGTATTAGAACCAGGTTGGGTTGAGCTAATCCTGTGCAATGACAGAAGCTAGCACTAGTAATACAATGGTTATTTTGACCGGTGAGAACTATGTGATATGGAAGGCGAAGATGGAAGATTGGTTATATTGTGAAGATATCTATGGTCCAATAAAGAGCAAGGGAGTAAAGCCTAAGAAGATAGAAGATGAAGTGTGGAGTGTTGCTAATTGTAAAGTTGTTAGTTTCATTCTACTATGGGTTGATGATTATACTATTCGTCATGTGTTTAGTGA
Source organism: Papaver armeniacum (assembly GCA_023531295.1). Lineage (NCBI taxonomy): Eukaryota > Viridiplantae > Streptophyta > Magnoliopsida > Ranunculales > Papaveraceae > Papaver > Papaver armeniacum. The sequence continues at coordinate 102,578 of JAJJWW010015800.1, forward strand.
GAAGCTAGCATATTCTTTGTGGACAAAGTTAGAATAGTTATATGATCAGAAATCTGCTTGCGACAAAGCTTTTGACCGTGACAAGTTAAGAAGTAAATCAAAGTCTAGAGAAGACGAGGATTATTATAAGAATGGTTATTATTCAAATGAATGCAGGAAGCCGGATCAAGAATCAAGGAAAGGGAATGTAAATGATAGAAAAGTCAATGACGTTATAGTTGTGGTAACAAGTAGTGATATTACTTCATTCTCCGATTGTAATGAAGTATGTATGTGTTCTGCAGTTTCCGATTCAGAGTGGATAGTGGATTCAGGTGCATCCTATCATGCTACTCCTCGAGAAGACGTGTTTATCTCCTACAAGGCTGGTGATTTTGGTTCAGTCAGAATGGGAAATAGTGTTGCTTCGAAGATTGTAGGAATGGGTGATGTGAAGGTCGAGACCAGTGTTGGCTGCACATTGGTTCTCAGAAATGTGCGATATGTACTTGATCTTCGTTTCAATCTAATGTCACCGGGAGTGTTAGATGATGAAGGGTACAACAATCACTTAGGTGATGGAAAATGGAAGCTAACCAAGGGCTCCATGGTTACTGCAAGAGGCAAGAAATGTGGCACATTATATAAGACACAAGTGAAGGTGTTGAAAGGTGAGTTGAATCTTGCTGACAAAGATTCAATCTCCAAGTTGTGGCATAGAAGACTTGGTCATCTTAGTGAGAAGGGAATTCAAATCCTCACCAAAATTCAAGTCTTGACAAAGGAGAAAGGTATGCAATTGGGTAAGTTCACTCATTTTTTAGTTGGTAAACAAACTAGAGTTTCTTTCATAAAGTTTTACCCAAGTGTAATTCTGGTATTCTTGATCTTGTTCATTCGACGTATGTGGACCTTTAAGGGTCAGAACACTTGGTGGTTCTTTTTACTTTGTTACTTTCATAGATGATGCTTCAAGGAAGGTTTGGTCATATGCAATCAAGACCAAAGATGATGTTTTTCCTGTGTTCAAGATGTTTCACAACATGGTGAAAAGAGAAATAGGTAGAACCTTGAAGTGCCTTTGTTCTGACAATAGGGGAGAGTACACTGGGACATTTGAAGAGTATTGCAAGAGCATGGGTATATGTCATGAACAATCAGTACCGAAGACTCCACAACATAATTGTGTTGCATAGCGGATGAACCGCACTATTCTTGAAAGAATTAGGTGCATGTTATCTCGTTCCAAGTTGCAGAAGCATTTTTGGGGTGAAGCAATGAATACTGCTGTGTACTTGATCAATCGATCACCTTCAAGACCGCTAGATGGAGAAGTGGCATAGAAGGTTTGGAAAGACAAAGAGCCTACTTATGATCACTTGAGAGTGTTTGGTTGCAGGGCATTTGTTCATATCCTAAAAGATCAGAGGTCAAAGCTTGATGACAAAGGGAAGCAGTGTGTGTTCCTAGGCTATGGAACAGAGAAGTTTGGTTATAAATTTTGGGATCCAGTTAACAGGAAGGTTATCAGAAGTAGGGACGCAGTATTCCTTGAAGACCAAACTATTAAAGACTTTAAGAAGATTGAAAATCCAAAGCTTCAAGAAGACATGTTCTTGGATCCAAATCCAGTTATTCCTTCTCTTGAACAACGTGATGATGATGTTGATGGTAATGGTAATGAAGAAAAAGGAAACAATCATGAAGATGAAGCTCATGAAGATGTTCCAGTGGGTGATGTTGAGCAACAAGTGCAATAACAACAACCAGAAGATGAGTTGAGAAGATCCAGCAGGACCAGATTACCTTCGATGAAGTATACAACACATGATAATTTGATGCTCACAGATGCAGGTGAACCAGAGTCTTATGAAGAAACTCTTAGTGTTCCTAAAATCCAGAAGTGGTTGCAATCCATGAAAGAGGAGGTTGGCTCTATACATGAGAACGACACTTTTGAGTTGGTTGATAAGCCAAAGAACCAGAAAATTCTGAAGAACAAGTGGGTGTGTATAGAATCAAGACTAAAATTGGTTCTGATATGATGACAAAGCCGCTACCGAAGTACAATCATGTGTATTTCTGCAGCAGGGCAGGTTTGGTAGTGATGGGGGAGATTGTTGGGCCTGGTCACAACTTATGGTCTAATAGTACAGGTGTATCCCCTTAACCATTTAAGGGAGTTGAACAACATGTGCCTATGTTAGGTTATAACATTAGGCACCAGGAGAAGTTTGTCTTCACGGGTGTTATGTTCTCAAGTTGTGAGAAAGAAAGGAGGTAGAGAGTATGAGAGAAAGAGAGGTAAAGCCACCATTAGAGTTGATCTTTTGGTGAGATCTTGAAGTTAATCTTTGAAGAAGAAGAAAGGGTTCTTAGCTAAGGATCTATTGGTTATTGTGGTGAAGATTGATTGATCAATTCCACATCTCTTCAAAAGGGGAAAAATATAGGGTTTGTTCAAATCCTAATATTCAGTATCCCTTACTCTTGCTATTGTCAAATTGATAGTGAATCTCATCTTATTGGTGAATGAATTGTTGATCCATCCTTAGGGGTGAGTGTAATTTAGGAAAATTATTATCCAAGTGCTATATGCACCTTGAAGTTGTTGTTATCCCCAAATTGGGAGATTTGTGTGTAACCCATTGTTTGATTATATATAGTGGAAGATTTGCCTGTGTTTTTTAACCCTCACCTTGGAAGGGTTTTTCCACGTAATTGCCGGTGTTGTTTGATTGCTTCTTATAATGTCATAGTTGTATTATTTCCGCATTATGTCCATTGCTTGTGTGGTTTTCTTATTGCACACAGCGTCTCATATTTTTTAAAGTCTCCCCCAACAATGATCAGAATCTACCTCTTTTAATTAGCCGGTACTTCAACTTAAACTCACTTTCAATCCATTCCCTCAAGCACAACACTGGTTGTGTACTTGCATAGGGAAGAAAAACCCTTTGCTTATCAATCTCGTCAGTTATTCCGCTGAAAGTATTGCTAGGTGAAACCGAGGTTGGTTGGATTACAAGGAAATCTCGGACAATTATAGATAACTACGGGTATCTTGACGATTTTTATTTCCACCAGTCTAAAACATTTGTGGTAGGAGATGGAGGCTCCGACAAATACTGGCTGAGCTCATCTCGTATATATGGTCATGTTCCGTGCACTGTACCCCTTTGCTTGTGTTGGAAAATGGGCATTCGTGTATTTCTCCATAAAATAGTTCCTTTCCTCTTCCAGATAGCTTTCTGAGTTGAGATTTTCAGGGATAAACTCGCCCTTAATCCTTAGATCGAGGATTGTAGCCATATAAGTGCAGATGTTATGTACTTGGATGTTGTAGCTCCTACCATTTTTTTCCATGTCTTCAGCACCAGTCTTTAGCCAGTCTGGGGTGTCATAAGAATCCACGAAAGAAGCAACCATCTTAACAACGTTATCCATAAGAGATGATACCCGTCCGACAACTGGGTCTTTGGTTGTGCATATGCTGCTTGTGATCTGGTGAAAAGGAGCAAGACTGATAGCTACTACAATCTAGAGGCTCTTCATGGTTTCTTATAACAACACCCATGGATTTAGAGGCCTACACACATGGTAATAAATTAGATCATATTTGTGCTCCACAATAAAGTCCTCTCCCGAGATTAAAAATGGAAATAATTTCTTCGTAGATGCGTGAACAATTATGAATTACTCTTACAACAGTTTGCATATGGGTATGCATACTGTGCTATATCCAGACAATGGTTAATTGTTGAAAACTCTCATTTCAATCATTGAAACATTCTTAAAAGACGGGAAAAGCTATCTCACACAAACTATTAGCTTCAAAGAAATTTTCAAGTGATCGAACGATCAACACGAAACATTCCGAGTCTACATTAAATGACTATCTCACATAAATCATGTAAGATGTTACCAGGTGATTTTCACATGATCATCTTTTGACTTTCGTCAAGAATAATGATGAACGTTGTTAAAGCAAAAAACTTTCTAACACATATTCCGAGAAAGATATAAGCGAGTTAAACTCATCTCGAAAGATATGTGTATAATATAAAGTTTATATAGCTATACGACTTTGTCTCAATAGGAGATAGAATAGAATAGACATTCTTAGTGATAGATGAGTTCAAGTCTCCACATACCTTTTGTTGATGAAGTTCCACAAGCTCCCCTTAGTAGTTCCTCGTCTTCAATCGATGAAGTCGTGAAGTCTAAAGCTCAACTACACATTCTATCCTAATCTGAGACATAGCTATAAGTAGATCTAGAAATCAAGAATTATAGTTTTGACAACTAAACTTGACAAACAAGCTTTAGATAGCAACGCTTGCGAGTTTGACTGAGCAGTGCTCTAACAATCTCCCACTTTGTCAATTTTTGTGGAAAAACTATAAATATATATTTTGTTTATTAGAATTACCTTATATAGTTTATTCAGAATAAACATTTAAATCTTGGTTTTGAGAAACTTGTATAAATAAACTTATGAATTCAGTCTAATTCCCAACTCAACATTGCTCAGAGTTTTGTTCACTCAAGAAAATCAAAACCAAAAATGAGTCGACAATATGATGTATCTTCCATCATTTGTGTAATAACAGTTGTTTGTATTTCATTTCTACTAAACTTGGCCATCGCAGTTAAACCAAGAGGGTTTAGTATGAAGATGATTCGCAGCGACACTAAAGAAAGGTTTTGGGGACTCACCGAACAATCCAAAGCTCGAGTACGTCACCTTGGGTCAGCAAGAGCTGCTGCTTATAATAAAAGCAGCATGATGAATCATGATATTGTGCACGCACCTGTTTCACTCGTGATGAACACATGCTTTTACATGGATCTGGTAGGTATAGATACTTTTAATGGTCAACCACAAATATTCCAAAAATTTTATATTATCGATACCAGTAGTGATTATATATGGACTCGGTGTCGTGGTGGAAATAATTATTTCTATCAAGATGCGGAATGATCAGGAAAATTTGATTCATATCATCATATCCCTTGTTAGGATCTTAATGAGTGTGACCACGATCATTGCGATGAAGACGGCTATTGTGGTTACCAACAAGGATACTTGTTAGGAGCACAAACATCTGGTGATCTTGGTCGTGAAATATTCACTATAAACTCAAATAACGGTGAGCATGCTCTTGAAAGTGTTGAATATATAATCATGGGTTGTGGCCTTGACCAAACGGATTTCAGACAAGTACTTCTTATTCCTGAGCGTGAGGGTGATCATCCGTGGGATGAGCTGATACATGCACCTGGAACTGCTCATATACCACCAACATTGCTTTAATCCCTAAGGTCCCTCTGGTTGAGTTAGTTTCCCAAAATGGACCCATTGGCTTATGTAATTTCATTTATAAAATCATATCTAAAACCCTCACCAATAGACTCAAACCTATTATAAATAATATCATATCTCAAAATCCAAGTGCCTTTGTCCCAAAAATAAGCATATCTGACAATATCCTGCTAGCCAATGAGGTTGTCTATGTTGTCAACCATCATAAGAAGAAGGAGGGCATTGCTGCAATCAAGCTTGATATTTCCAAAGCTTATGATAAGTTTGAATAGTCTTTTATTAGTAAAGTGTTGCTTAAAATGGGTTTGTCGGATCACTGGGCTATTCTAATTCATCAATGTGTTTCTACTATCTCTTATTATGTTTTATTGAATGATAGTCCTACTAGCCTTATCAAACCTGAGAGAGGCCTGAGACAGGTAGACCCTCTCTCTCACTATATTTATATCATCTGTTTTGAAGCATTATCTTCTTATATTGATAATTTGACCAGTAAAGGCTTAGTTGAAGGAATTAGAGTTTGTAAGAATGCCCCTTGCATGACACACTTCTTTTTTGCTGATGATTTCCTCTTGTATTCTAAAGCTATTGACAAAGATTTTAGAAATATCAAAGACTATCTTCAAAAGTATTGTTTAGCCTATGGACAGGAAATCATGTTTGATAAATCTGGTATTTGTTTAGTAAAAAGTTGCATGCATCTCTTATGAACCATTCATCTAATATTCTGGATATCCATATAACAAAGATCTAAGGGAGAAGTATCATAGCACCCCTATATCTTTTCATACCCCTAAGATCCAGACCCATATGGGTATTCTCCAAGGGGTCGATGCTAGGATTACCTCTTGGTTTCATAGACTGTTATCTCAGGCTTCGATAACTACTTTGGTTAAGCATGTTGGTCAGGCCATTCCTCTATACCAAATGGGTGTTTTTCTTATCCCCAAGTACCTTTGCAAAAGATGGATTCTCACCTTTGTCAATTCTGGTGGGGAGAGACTCTTGACCCTAAGGATAGAAAACTGCACCTTCTTGGATGGGATGCTTTATGCTCCCATAAGTCTGAAGGTGGTCTTGGTTTTAGAAAATCTGAACTTACCAACTTGTCTATGCTAGCTAGAAATGTGTGGAAAATCATAGAGAACCCTGACTGCCTTTTAGGTACTCTGCTGAAAGCCTTTATTGAAAGCCTTTTAGGCATCTCCAACTCTCCTAATGCTGATTGTCCTGCTGATACCATTAAAGTGATGATTAAACCCTTTATTTCTTGGATTGTTGGGGATGGTAAATTTATTGACCCATGGTGTGATAAATGGATCCATACTTTAGGTTTTTCCACCCCTAACCCTTTGGTCCCTCCTGACCCTTGTGTTAAATTTTCTTATTTCATTGATGATGCTACTAGATCCTGGAATTTAGACAAACTAAATACTCATTTTGATGATGCTTCTGTTCAGAAGATCATCACCATTCCCTTAAGCCAGTTATGCACTCGATATGAGGGATTGGGAGCTTTCAAAGAATGGCAGATTTTCTTCGAATCTGCTTACTTGGGATTAAGAGGCTCTGGACCCTCCCCTAGTAATAAACTTTGGAACTGCATTTTGAAAATAATGTCCCTCATAGTATTCAACTCTTTACTTGGAAAGATGCTAGAAATGTTTTACCTGCTAAAATTGTTCTTCAAACTAGAATGCCTATGCACTCTGTCACCTGTAATAGATGTTCTGATCCTCATGAATCTATTATGCATGACCTTGTTATGTGCCCTTTTTCTAGCCATGCATCTTTGGAATATCATTGCCTTCTGTGCTAATACTTCTGCTTTTTCCTCGAGTTTTATGATTAATTGGCTAAATTTTTGGTTGGTTGACCCTATTTCTAGAATTCCTTCTGATAGACACTAGTAGAAACAATTTCGTCTTTAGAAACCTTCAGGAAAATCATGTTGTTGTCATCCATAGAGCTAAGGCTATGCTTCTCAATGTTAAAACCAGAGTTCAAAACCCACCTAGTCATACCATTGCCTTTAGTGACCACTAGGTGCCCCCTACTTTTGGTTGGATTAAATGTAACATTGATGGTGCTTATGATGACATTAATAAGGATAATGGTGCAGGCTATGTGATGAGGGATTTCTCCAGCAAGAACTGTTTCTGTGCTTCTATTGTTTTTTATGTGGAATCTGCTGAAGAGGCTGAAGCTAGAGTTATCTGGGATGTTTTGAAGAAGGTTTTGGAATCAAATCTAACGATATCATAGTGGAAAGTGATGCTCAAGACCTGGTTTCCCAATTCTCAGCTGGTTGTTTTGATGGGAATCCTAGAACTGATGTAATCTTTAAAGACATTCAATTTTTTGCTTCGTCTCTTAGTGATTGTATTTTTTTCTTTCCAACCAAGAACTTATAACTTGTTGCTCATAAACTAGCCAAAAGGGCAAAAAATAAGAAGTCGTCTATGTACTGGTCCGTCCCTCATGTCTGGCTCAGACCTTTTGTTGAGGAAGACTATTAGCCTTTTTGAAAGCCTTTGCTTAAAAAAAATGTGTCAATAGAGATAACACAGTCAATAAGAGAAACTAAATTGATATTGTATTATTTAACGTAATTAAATTTGATAAGTTTATGTAGGCGAAATAAATGCATTCAAGTAACACCATACATTCTTTTGAAAACTTAAGAAAAAGTTATCATAAGATTTTGGATGAACCCTCCCACCTTGAGAACGCGCTTGATTTTGGATAAACCCTCCCATTTTGGATGAAATAAGTTCAAAAAACATACTCCGGATGGAATAACATCATTGTCAAAATAGGCAAAATACATTTTGTTAAGGCAAGAAAGAAAGAGAAAACGATAGTATTAATTTATATATTCCATAATATCCTTGCTAAATTGTCGGCCTATGACTACAAGACAAAAAAAAATAATTTGAAGTAAAATGAATAATCCCTTATCCAATTATTTACTAAATAGCAAAACTATCCCTGATTAATTAGTGCTAATTTGGGTGATTAAATGATGTTTAATCAAGTTAACCCTGAAATGATATTTATCCTGTTGTTGCTCCTCCTGACGGTCCTTTAGATACTTGTTGGGTTATACCAAAGAAATTTCAATAACTTTCCGACAATGACATATCCTTTCCAAGATGCGGATTTTGTTATTCAGCAAATGTTTGGTATTTTTGTCCATCTCGGAGATTAAGACATGATATGTCTAGGTATCATTGGCGAGGAAGACAATAATGCTCCATATGATGTTATTTTAGGAGCTATGCAACAAGCTAACAAAAGGATTATGTACGATCTTAGGCCGGGTTTGGTAATGCTTTTATTTTCTCAAAAGCACTTTCAAAAGCTATATATGTAACTAATTTTTGAAATTAGTATTTGGTAAAAAAAAATCTAAGTGCTTTTCATCGAAAGCATTTCCTAAATTCCTCAATTTTTAAAAGCGAGGAGGAGCTTTTAAAAGCTACAAAAGCATAAGTTGTGGCCCCACCTAAACTTTATGATTTATCTTTTTTGTCCCTACTTTATTTTATATATAAACTAGCTCTTAACCCGTGCCGAAACGGCACGGGAATAATTTTCATATGGATATTAAATTCAGTATTCTTATTAATTATCGAGTTTACTTGTCATTACAAAAGTGAAGGGAAAATCAATATATATTTTTATTCTCCAGTTCACTAATCTTTTATCATGTATTCATATATGATTCATTTCTAGTATGTTTGATAGTTTGACATTCTCTCAAATAATGCCTCTTCCCGAGATGTACCCTATCAGTATTATTTTTCACATACTCTTCCACAAAAAACCAATGATATTTGATATGTTTCATAGTTTGCAAAGACAAAAAATATATTATCAATAATTTGAAACGGTATTGCCCTTCTGCATCTCCCTTATTTTAGTGACCGCGTCAAACCAAAACATCGAACTATGTAGGTTAAAAAATTTTACATCACTCGAACTCATTCGTCCCACAAATAATTGTGTACGTATTAACAATGTCAAGATCCTTCTTGATTTTGTCCCCTTTAAAAATGGTCCAAAAAGATTGAAACTCAGAATAGAATCTACGGTACATATTACATCTTATGTTTTTACAATCCGAATAGCACAAATAAATACTAATTCATTTATCCAAGTCATTATATTATAAAACGTTGAGCCATTTCAGATGGCAACCCATTCAACTCAGAAAAGATATATCTTCAATTCTTTAAAACCCTCAAACAATCTACGACATTGATCTTATAAATGTGAGGTTATTCGCTGCATAAAATATAGTTAGTAGTCAAATGGTTAACCACTTGACCTAATGATAATAGACTATGTTATCCATCCTTATTAAACAAAAATAACGTTCTGCCATGTAATAAGAAATACGTGAGACGATGCGAAATTACTCACTGGTGCAATTTGGTCACCAATACTTACGACTATAAAAACACCATCCACCATTTTTGTTGTTGCTGAAATAGCTTCCATCACCATTTCCAGCCACACCACAATGTTTTTTCCTTTACACCATCACGACCACCATTGTGATCCACTTAATAAATGTTGGACAATTTAGATATTAGTTAATCGAATTGTATTTAATATCATTGTTTAATAAAAATATTTGTTAATAGAATAATCTAATTATTATCATTTTTGATGCAACGTCTACTATGAAAAATTAATAGAATGGTTATTATGAAAGACAAACGTAAAATTAGTAATTTGTTAATTAAATTTTAGACGTTAGATAAATTTTTAATCATCACTTATGAGAAACAATTACAACCTTAGATTTATCTATTGCAAGAATAAATATGACATTGTCCATAATAAGCAAAAAAGGTTATGTCAATTTAACCCTTTTTATTTTTCTATTGGATTTATATGAACTGATAATTGTTTTTCATATTTATTATGTTTCTTACGGAGAATTGTTAGGTTGATCGAAATATGTGTTTCGAAGAAACCACCGAGTGAAACATGTAGTGGGACCTACTGAAAAAATCAACCACAAATTCAGTAATAATGTTATTTTTGTTCTAACGACATACAATAAACATTTTCCCACTACGATATTTGAACCGCACTACCTCCACCGTAACGACTTATTACCACTACCTTCTCCACCACAATCACTATAAATCACTGGCTCCATGCATCACCACTCTCAAACACCCCCTGGTTATCTCTAATTTCTATTGATATATTTATTAATGTATTTATTATGTATTTAATACAAATATATTTAGAAAAATGGAATTGGTTAAAAAAGATTTGTAAAAGTTATTATGTTTCTTAATTAACAAATTTATTATTTTTTTAATGAAAATATATTTATTAAGATAATTATAAGACACTTATGATAAGAGATTAATTAAGTATTTATTATAAGAAATTAATGATACAATAATGATGTAAACAACCACAACCACAGATTTAGCTTTCCCTAGGAGAAATCTGGACCACTCGAAGAAATCAACCACAACTTCCGTAATAATGTTATTTTTGTTCCAACGACATAGAATAAACATTTTATCACTACGGCACTGAACCTGCACAACCGCCACCAGAACGACTCATTAACACTACCTTTTCCACCACCATCACTATCGTCACCGGCTCCATGCATCACCACTCTGGTTATCCTAATTTCTATTGATTATGAATATATTTATTATTTATTTAATAAAACTATATTTAGAAAAATGAAATTGGTTAAACAGAATTTTAAAATTTATTATGTTTCTTAATTAATAAATTTATTATTTATTTAATGAAAGTATATTTATTAAGATAATTATAAGAAACTTATGATAAGAGATTAATTAAGTATTTATTATAAGAAATTAATGATACAATAATGATGTAAACAACCACAACCACAAATTTAGCTTTCCCTAGGAAAAATCTGGACCACTCTTTATCTAGGCTAAGTTGTCCATGCTATGCTTTATAAGGGAGATGACAAAAGTTACCCTTAAATTTATTTAAAATCAATTTTTTACTATTCCTTATATTGCATTCTTTAAAAAAAAATTATTTTCAAACTATTTTATATACCATTTCATTTAATTTGTCAACAGTAAAAATAAAAAAAAATATATTAAATAATTATTTAATTTTAGTTTCATTTTGTGTTTGAAAAAAATTATATATATATATATGTAAGTTTAAGTAAAATAATTTTTTAACAATCATAATAATAATGGTAATTAGTATTAACATTAATATTATATAGTAAAATAATTAATTATATTTTAAACCCAATAAAATTGAATAAAACTATCATTAGCGATATGTCTGTTTTTGTCATTTGCTACAACAATTATGGTTGAATCTGAAGTTTTACCAAACACACTTTGATTGCTTTTTTAATCAGCTTCAACTTTAATTAATATTTTACCAAACGTCTAACTGCTTTTTTCACGCAACACAACAACGCACAACAGAAAAATGCTTTTACAAAAGCCGCAGCAATACCAAACTAAGCCCTAATCGCGAGGTACTCTCGTTTAAGAATGAGGAATGCAATTTAGGTGCATGATCCATCGAGACAACATACTGCTTTAAATGAAATAAAAATATTTTATTTTAAATTTTATAAATGTATATACCTAAATGCTGCGAATGAAATAATTTTTATTTTATAAATATAAATTATCTATGATAGAAATCGATACAAGAGGTCAAGGCATTCTCGTCTACATTTATCTATTCAGGATATCCTTTATCGCCCCACCCTTGTTTGTTTAATCCTTTTGTATGCCTCAAAATATTTGAGTATGTCCTAAAACAAGGTTCTTTGCTCCCAGAGTGACAGTATATCAAGAATTTTCAGAGCATCTACATTTTCCTACATACCTATTCAGAAGTTTAAGGATCTTCACCGTTCTGTATGATGTCGATTATTGCTACAAGCCATTTGGTTTCCTGTGGTTCATCTTTTTGTTTCACTATTAAAAAAAAAACTTTTAAGTTTTTCAGAAATAGGATTGCAAATATACAGGTTTCGAGCTACAATAAAGACCGGTAACGTATTCTATAACTTGCGATTGTGCAAGGAGAGAACACAAACAATCAGTACTAAAAATTCAGAAGAGATAGGAATGTAGCCCTATTTGGTTCTATGTGTAGTATGTTTTCATAGCTTCTCTGTAGGCGCTTCTAAGACACCTGATTCAAAATCATGTAAGATTGGGAATGCCAAGCACGCTTTCTAAGGACTCAGCGTGCGCGTGTACACACACACACACACATCTTAGATTCTTAAGCTACAAACCAGATTTTCATTTCTTTTGTAAGCCTGCTGTGTTCAGGTCAGCATTATGTACAATGCCAAAATACAATCAAGGTTAGCGTTTTGTACATTCAAAAAAAAAAAAAAAAAAAAGTGTAAGCCGCTAACATAGTCATTCTAAAATTTTAACTGAGTGCAGATGTTGAAGCAGTACCATTACCAGATACCATAAATTGTTCAAAATCTACCTCTTCTAACCGGTACTTCAACTTAAACCCACTTTCAATCCATTCCCTCAAGCACAACACTGGTTGTGTACTTGCATAGGGAAGACAGACCCTTCGCTTATGGATCTCGTCACCTATCCCGCTAAAGACCTTGCTAGGTGAAACCGAGGTTGGTTGGATTACAAGGAAATCTCGGGCCATTACAGATAACTTCGGGTACCTTGACGAATTTTCTTTCCACCAGTCTAAAACATCTGTGGTAGGAGATGGAGGCTCGGACAGATACTGGCTGAGCTCATCTGTATATATGGTCATGTCCCGTGCACTGTACCCCTCTGCTTGTGTTGGACAAAGGGCATTCGTGTAATTCTTTAAAAAATATTTCCTAGCCTCTTCCAGATAGTCCTCCGAATCGAGATTATCGGGGATAAACTCACCCTTAATCCTTGGATCGAGGATTGCGGCAATATAAGTGCAGATGTTATGTACTTGGTTGTTGTAGCTCCTACCCTTTTTTGCCATGTCTTCAGCACCAGTCTTTAGCCAGTCTGGGGTGTCACAAGAATCCATGAAAGAATCAACCATCTTGACAACATCATCCATGAGAGATAATACCACTCCAACAGCTGGGTTTTTAGTTGTGCACATGCTACTTGTGATCTGGTGGAAAGGAGCAAGGTATTGGTGCATGATACTGACAGCAACTTTCTCCGAAGGGTTCATAAGCATGCTACTACTAGCTAGAGATTCTTCGTGGTTTCTTATAACAGCATCCATGGATTTAGAGGCCTACACACATGGTAATAAATTAGATCAGATTTGTGCTCCACAATAAAGTCCTCTCCCTAGATTAAAAATGGAAATAATTTCATAGTAGATGCGACGAACTCTTAACAATTACCCTGTGCGCCATTTCCAGCATCGCATAATTGCCACTCCATCGAGTTGAAATATCAATAGGGAACTCCCATGAACCTTCTCGATATGCCGAGGTTGCTTGCTTAAAATCAGATGATATTTCTAGAGATGTCTTCATCTCGAGTACAAACTCTCGTATTTTAGATATCACAGGTTTTGCATTTCTTAGTCCGTCTTCTATGATTAAGTTTAGTGTCCTAGCAGCACATGGGATATGGCAGAAGGTAGTTGAATTCCGACCATCTAAATATTCTTTAAGTGTGTGGCAAGCATGAATGGCCTTCTGACTGTTATCATGGGTGCAGGAGAGAATTTTGTTACCAATGCTGTACATCTTGAGGACTTTCGCAATAGTGTGATACATATCTGACCCAGCACAGGGATAAGGTATGCGTGAAATGTCAAGAAGAACCTTATGCAGACACCAGGTCTCATCAATCCAGTGTCCGGTGACGCTCATATAGAAGATTTTTTCGTTGGAAGTCCAGAAATCAAGGGTAAGTGAGATCTTAGAGTTAACCAGTTCTAGTGAAGCCTTCACATCTTCCTGCATGCTTTTGAACCCATGCAAGATGACAGATTGAAACCTTTCGGTAGACCAAAATCTGACTGCGGAATTGTTGATAAATTTGAATGAGTCTGATAGCCACTTATCTCGCAATGTCGAGGGCGGAAGAGATTCACCAATGAGCCACCTCAGTAGTAACCAGTTAAAGTCAACATCCACAGTGCTACTCTTCAATGCAGTTGCGATGAGCTCTGGTGGTGGGTTGGAGAAGACAGCATCCATGGTACCATTTTCATATCCAGGATGATAACGTGTCAAATGCTTTTGCAAATTATCTGGATGGAAAAAGAAGGTAGACGTTAATAAAATGGCCTGGTGCAATATACATAGTAGATGATGACTTCAGGTTAGTTTGAAACAGCTCTCTCGTGCACAAGCACTCTCACTCTTTTCTTTGTTTATATTCCATTTTACTGATTACTAATAGCGATCCAAGAAGAAAGCAAACAGGCATTACCAGGGATTGTTGCAATAGAATAACTTTGGTTGCAGAATTTGCAATTTCGACTCTTCCCATCTGGAGTTTCTTCAAAGAAAGACACTACTGAGATATTACTTGATTTTTCTACAGGAGTTCCTTTTCCTTCCTCTGACAAACCTAGACCAACATTTTCTGGCTCGTCGATTGTTACTTCCATCATGTTTTGCGGTTCCATATCTGCACAGGGAAAATAAAACAATCATCACCATTAATAATAAAGAAAATGAAGGTAGACCAACATTTACTAATTGCTCAGATGTCTGCTCATAAGATGTACAGAAATTCTTTTTGAAAACTTTATTCATGGAAAAGATAATGTAATCACTACCAAACCAATCTTCAACTAAAAAATACATTAAGCGAACAATTGGAAACCTAGAAATCAGCATCACAAGTAATCACACTTGATAAAGCTATGTAATGACTATGAGGTGTGCTCTTTGTTACATGATTCGAGCTCAAAATTTATAGCGCTACTATGTTTGACTTGCGACTGATCCCTCTTCGAGACAGTTGTGACGGACGGAAGCAATGGGCTGGGGATGGCATCACTCGTCGTATTAGCTGTCTTAGTTATACTTGTGGTGAGCTGCGGCGACAGGCTAGGGACAGCATCATCCATCTTTTCGGCTGATTCTGTTATAGTTGTGATAGGCTGCGGCAACAGGCTGGGGATAGCATCACCCATCGTATTAGCTGTCTTAGTTATACTTGTGGTGAGCTGCGGCGACAGGCTAGGGATAGCATCATCCATCTTTTCGGCTGATTCTGTTATAGTTGTGATAGGCTGCGGCAACAGGCTGGGGATAGCAACACCCATCTTATCAGCCCTCTCTGATGCAGCTGTGATGGGTTGCGGCAATGAGTTTGAGATGGCATCACCCATCTGATCATATCCAGGATGGCGATATTTCAAATGCCTTCCTAAATTTCCTTGATAGAAAAAGAAAGTGAACTTCAATGAAAACAGCTTTGTGAAATATGTACAGAAGATTCTGTTTTCTAACTAGCTAGTAACAGTGATTAGATAGGAAATAGAAACAGGGATTACCGTAGGCAGTTCTAATAGGATAGCTTTGGTTGCATAATTTGCAACTTCGACTCTTCTCATCAGGAGCAGTTTGAAAGAACATTAGATATAACGATGCCCGTTCAACGACTTTTACCATTTCCGTCATATTATTGGGTTCCATATCTGCAGAAGGCAAAGTACAGCCACTAAAATATGATCATTTAGAAACACATAATACAGCATCTCAGACACTCAGTTGAAAATAGCATGTAATGAATGTAATGACTATATGGTGTTGATACTGTTCCATATGTGATGAAAAATTATTTCCCCACACAAATATTTTACAAGGAAAAGGAGAAACAAGTGCGACAGGGCCATGGTCAGTAAATTTACCAAACCTTTTGGCCAGATACATTAGTTATAGCTATCACAATCAAGAATTCAGATTTTTCTAGCCTAGAGTATCCGACTGGGTAAAGAAGATGACAAATTACATTCTGCACAAGGCCTCAAGAGAACAGAACTGATTGAAAATTTGGAATTATTTGCTTTCTTTCTTTCAATTATAAGTTATAAATATAAAATACTAGATGCAGGCACATCCTACAAGAATAATCGAAAAATTATCCTTATTCACTCTTACCAGTACTCATTCCTGTGTCTACGCGATGTTGAGTTTGTTCAGAAATTTTAGGATTTTGCGGGAGATTGGAAGCTTTCCTGCCCCCCATTGACCCAATACTTGGAGTGTTGTCTACCTTTCTTGTGGCACCTTGATGTGGTTCACCTAAATGACCAGTGATCATAGGCATAATGTCATCGATAACTGTACTTGTAAGATATATTCTTAGAGAATAGACAATCTCCACAAAAAATGACCATAAATAGTTCATTTCGTTTACTTTATACCGGCACTAGTTTCTGCTTCATTGACAACTTTCTTTTCATCTCCACCGCGTGCTACTTTCCTCCTAAGATATGCATTGCGCCTTTTTTCACGAACCGCTTCCTTTTCGTCTTCGGTCATTAAACTGCGTTTCAGTTTATCTAGAATACGGCGCTGCTGCAATTGATCTTCCCTTTGCTGTGCATCCGTTTCACCTTGACTTTGCCTTTCACTTTCATGTACATTTACTCCACACACCGGTCCCCTAACTTGAGCTTGCCAGGGGATTCGAGGAGTATGACGAAGATTGGGAACCTTATTACCCTCCATTCATATAAATCACTGAATCAAAAAACAAAAAATCAACAGTTCATGAGTAACATAAAAAAGAACTTGTTTGAATTCCTACAGACTTCGAGATTTCCAATTAAGTCAAGACGTACAAGAGCTACAGAACAATTAACTTCTACCAATCTTTTCCTCAACATATGACATACAGCGAAGTTTCTAGTTTTAGATATGCAAGGAAGTAACATTCATATAATCAGTTTCCTCTTCTTCTGTATACGCCTCTAAGAGAGGAAAAGAACTCACACGTATCCTTAAATCCAATTCCAAAAAGTCACCAAAAATCTCAAACTCGCAAAAGAACCGCGTGAAATACATCACCAGCTTGCATTTGCAATAAATCCCCGCACTCAAACACCGCTAAACATACCCCACTCAAACATATTATGTGCATGAAACACCTCAGAGTCGAGTATTGTGGACTAAATTCTCAATTTGTATAAATTTTCATGTTGGGTATATCAGTTCCTAATCTAATAATATTTTGCTTCTCCACGAAACTCGACTATCCATATCATTTCAACAATCACTTGAAACTCAAAAACCAACAAAATTTCCAGCCTAGAACTCTAACAGATACATTAACAAAGGGTTTCTTCTTCGTTGATTCCTCGATCTTACAGACCTAATCCCTACAGATTGGTGAGCCCTTTTAGGCAAATGGGGCATCTAATAGTGAACAATCGAAATGTAATCTGTAATCAAACTCAAAAAACTAAATATCAACTTGTTTTACCTCCAAATTGATGAATGCCGGAAGCTAGTACTGAAAACCACCAAACCTTCTTCTTCTTTTTAATCAGATTATGTCCTGAATTTGACATTTAAACATACAAAATTACAACATTAGGGTTTATTTCTTGAAAACAAATGAAGTTGAATCACAGGGAAAAGATGAGATAGAGACCCAACAAAATAACTTACCATGTAGTATTTGAAGTAAGAGATGATCTCTGAAGCTCAATTGATGTCCTGAAATTTCACTGAAGAATCCCTCGGAGGAGAAGAGGAGGACTGTTATCGCCGGGAGAGAGAGAGGGATGGAGAAAGGGGGGTCGTAGGAGACAAATAGGTAGCTGGATTTAACCGCGGCCCAGTACCTAAAGTAAACTTACCGTTGTCCCCTGTCTAACATTTTTTTACTTTTTACTTAGGGTAATTTTGCTTCTCATTATATGTCTGTCTTTTCCATGCCTGCCTGCTAAGTTCAACTGAGAAGACACATTTCATCCACATATAAAATTCCAGTAAAACAAAAGCCCAAAATTATTCTGAGGGTGCTTTCAGTTGATAGAATAAAAAATATTGTTTTACCCAAAAAACTACAGTGGAATTTTGATAAATTAATCCTCGATTAATTAATTACTTCGCCAAAAGAATAAAATTTTCTGGTTCCAACTAGGTTTGGAGAAGCTAAATTTTAATTCGACAAGTTAATAACTTTGTTAAAATAATTATTTTCTTTAGACCCAACACTATTAATTTAGCGAAGTTTTATAACTTTTATTGTAAGTGGTCTTAATATTAAACAACCTCATATTTTTAACTAGGCTTTACTATTTAGGTTAGCTTGGAGGATGTTGTATCATCCAAATGGACTTTGGGCACTATATTTAAGCACAAGCACTCTGAGAGATTACCTATAGTGAAAACTTGTATCTTGTGACTCAAGGCTCTTGGATTTGGAAGGGGATTAAGAAAGACATTGGATTCATCAAGTTAGTGGGTATCTGTCTGTGGCATTTACGGAAGGATAGATGTTTTTTTAATTTTTGAAAACAAAAGATTGACAACTCTTGTTCTTGTTAGAGCAAGTCTTATGGTGAATTCAACTTATTTTAAGTAAGGAAAAATTGTGAAAGTTTTTCCAAGCCATGTTCCATGATTTTGTGGGATGGTTTGTGGAATCCATGGAAGCGCTAATCAGATTAGCATAAAACGCTACTCAAAATTGTGCGCTAGAAGGCGAAAACCTCCAATAAAAATATATAGCACACAACGCTAATCTAAATAACGTAAAGCGTTAATCAAAACAACACTTTGTTTTAATATGTAGATTTAAAACGAGCCATTGAAAATCTAATGGATGAGGTAAAAGCGCTAATCTTAATAGCGTACGTAAAGTGCTATTCTTAATAGTTTTTGTCTGACGTTATTCTTATTAGCGTAAAATGCTATTTTAATTACCGTTTCTACGATTCCACCATTACACTTGACCTTCCATGAATTTTTTCAAATGCTGAGGTGGCATGGAAGATGGAAGATGGAATTCTTCCACCATAAGACTTGCTCATAACTTGATTAACAACTTTATTTATAAATTGAAAAATCACTTAATATTGGTAAAAGGAACATTCAGAATATGCAATAAAGTACAAAACTATTATATGGAGAAGACCAGTAGCTCCATTCGAAAAGATTCACTTTGATATTATAATACTAAAACTTCTAGTATTGGGTCCTATAGTAACTCGATCTGCTGCAGGTATTCGCAAAGGATCAAACCTTTACGATATCTAATATATCAGCGATATAAGGATTGAACGATAAAAACACTCATATCGACCTGTACAAACCGATATATCGGATTCTCTTATGCACCGATAATATCGGTAAGGGTAATTTGGTAGAATAAAATTATTTAGATCTGAAAAATTTGTAAATAAAAAATTTCCTCCCAATAATCTTCTTCTTTTGTATACTTGAAAACTTAATTCGAATTAGTAAAGAAATTTGCAACTATTTAATTTTTTAATGGGTTTTTTATCCTTGAAACAACTATGGTCCTATCGCTCCTTCTCTTTCTTCTGAAGATTTATCAAATGAGAATTCATTATCGTTGACACTTTTATCTTCAACACCACCAATTCAGGTTAGTAGTAAGGACAAGATCACATGAAATAGGAGTAGTAAATATTAGATAGATTGTGGAGTGAGACTGAATTTGTACTGTGAAGCTTTTGATATTGAAAAATTACTACATCATATGGCACCAAAATGTTTAAATTGAAACATTTATAAATATCTAAAATTCTAGTCTCGATGATGTATCAACGATAAAAACCGATATAATCTTATGTACAGGTTTATCGGACCCAACTGATACAATACCGATACACGACATACGAGGAGCTGGTGGAGGCCCTGGGTGCAGTGAAAGTTATTTTATGAGAAAATGTAGTAGTTGTTATAACTAGAAAACAAACGGCAATAAAACAAACAACAAATCCTTTCATTATCGACCGTATACTTTTTTTAACAAATCTTAATTCTTGGAAATGCAAGTATATGTCAAGAGAGGCCAATATTTCCAAAGATTTTTAGTTATTAAAGCTTATACTTGTGCTTCTAGTATGCTTAGAATAAATGAATTTTCCTTATGGCTTTTTTTTTCTCATTAAGGGAAAATAATATGGCTTATTCCTATTCAATTAATAAATCTTGTTTCAGACACTAAAATAGAATTTTTTTATTTTATTTTTACTCAGATTTTATTTTCTCTCAGTAGGTTCGTGAGGCTACTCTTTTGAGTTGCGGACCTAAAACGTAGCCGGCCAAAAATTAACTTAAATGTTTGGTGCATTTTTTTTTTTTTTTTTTTTTTTGCGAGGAAAACTTTTCACACGCTTGCATTAAAAGTTATTCATTCTTTGTAAGAACCGGTTTCAATTGGTGGGCCGAGAATGCCCAACTTTCATAAACTTGCAATCCTGACCCAAGAGGTTGCAACTTATATACACATGCCCTATATGTTTGAAGTAATATTTAGAAGACACTTACTAAATGTAATTAATTACTTAATGCTTAATTGTTTCAACGTAAATAATTGTCAATGCAAGTTAAGTTCTAGTGAAAGAAACAAGTTTCTTTCGTATCCAAGAAAAAACTTAAACTTAACAGCATTTTACGAGAAATTCATTGCCTACATCTAAATCAATCTAGCCTTGATCGTTCACTATAAATTGGAGATATCAATACTACAACACAAAACTTAATCTCCTATACACGTTGCACATCTATTATAAAGGTTATCATTCTATCACAAAAGGTTTTTCGAGAACAAAGTGTGTGGCTCTGAAGACCTAATTTGGGGTGAAACAAGGTAGAGCCAGCTTCCTGATAGTTTTGTAAGTTGTATCATGATGTGATCTTTTATATAATTCCCTTTCTAGGTTCTTCTATTCTGCTATAAGAGCATCTCCAATGCAAAGGGTCAAGGTCATCCTAGATGAAGGTCTTATTTACACCTTTTTACTTGTGGGTAATTGCTAAATGACAAAAAATGATGAAGATAAAATTTTCAGCCAGAATCCATCTCCACTTCCCAAGGTCTTATTCAACACTTTTTATTTGAATTTAGAGACAAAATGATGATGTGAATCTATGACCCAAGGTCATGAAGAAAGTATAATCTATACTTTCTCCTTTACTGGCCCCCACTTAGCCATGTCATCACTTTTTATGACCTTGACACTTGCATTGGAGATTAAGTTTTGGTAGAAAAGGTCTTAACTAATATGTGACATGCTTTTTTAAGATCTTGACCCCTTGCATTGGAGATGCTCTAAAGCCATTCAAGAGTCATTGGTTAAAGACAAGTTCTGATAGAACTTAAATCCTAATTGCGTACCAACATTCATTTATCAAAATACAGATTGAAAATTCTCCCACAAAATTTATTTAAGGCTTCGAAGATTGATATACTAGTGAGAAAGATCGATTAGAAATCTTTGTAAGTTTTGACAAGTAAAAGTCCTAATCTTTCAGTTTAAGCATATTCTAAGTTAATGAGAGATTTCTATCATGCACCTTGATATTACATCTAAAGGAAATTTATAGGAGACTTGTTAGAGGCAAGGTAGTGTTTAATTTGTCTTCGCAAAGGAGTTGTGGAACAACTCCTGGGCCTGTAAAGGACGTTAGCTTAAGTGTATACACAACTGAAGAAAGATATAGCTCAGAGGGCCTATTATCTCTTAGTTATATCCAATCCGAAGTATGATAATACACTAGCGTTGTAATTGCTTAATTCGGTGTGTGCTCGAACTAGACAAAGTACCGGGTTTTTTTTTTGTTGCAATTGTTGTTTTCTCATTAACAAATTTCTAGTGTCTTACTGTATTTCTTCTCCACATTAATTATATTGATTGTTGTATTACAATTGAATACCAAACAAGTTATACATTATTTATCTTGTGATTGTAGAATTTTGATTAAAGATTATACAAGGATTTTCTTTATTGATTCGTATTTCGAATGGCGATCATATAAAGAATTGTCTTATGCGTTCAAAACAAAAAAAAAGTTGATGGCATATACTTGGTAGCCTTTCCTTTTCAATATATACGGGGACGGGCTTAGGAAAGGGCTAACCGAGGCTCCGGCCCGTCTCAATCCGGCCCTTCCGTTTTGTACATATACTAGGCTTATTCTGTTTTTTTGCCACGGTAGGTGAATTGCAGCTTCACGAAAGTTTGTACTAGTCAAAGTACAGGCAATTCGGTAGGTGAATTCCAGATGCCTACTAATTATGCAATTCGTTCCGAAACATTTGCCGCCTTGCCATTCGCTGTCGTTCCTATCCTACCGGAGGAAAAATCTAGGTATATATGGCAAATCATGCCTGTTCCTAGATTGACATAAAAGTTGTTCTGACGTGGCTTCTTAATTTTTCAGTATTGCTGGGTTGAATTGGGTGCCGCCACATCAACATAAACCTTTATATAAAGAAGTATTGATCCTGCCTGTTCCTAGATTGACATTAAAGTTGTTATTACCTACTCGTTTTCCTCTTTTCAGCCCTTCCAGAAAGTACGAATGATTAAAGTGGCCAAGAGTACTTTGATAGTTAGGTATTTTAGATTGTCCCATTTTAATTTTAAATTGATTTGATAGTTAGTTTCAGAGTTTTGATCGATTTCCAAGGAAGAGTAATTTTGATTTACTGCTCGAGCAATGTTTATATATTGGGCTTTCTTTGTTCCACAAAAATATACACAATATCCACCATTAATTTCAAGTGATGGATGAATTATTTGAAGAGTTAGTAGGCTATTTGATGCAAGAGGATGAAGCAAATATTCAAGAGAATACTAATCATGAGGCTCACAATTCTATTACCGGTGGTATTGGTGATGATAATTTGATGGCAGTGGCGATGATGGACAGTTTCAACAATAATGTTGATAATGCGCTAGATGGAGATTGCTATAATCCCCATTTTGATCTACAGTGTAATGTTGATGATTACGATTGTCAGTTGGGTGCATTATTATACGATGAATGCTTAGCTGATCTTCCATTATTGGGCCCCATCACCGGTAATTTTCAAGAAGATTGTGTCACCGGTATTCCATCCGGTATTCTATTACCGGATGTCACTGATACTTCTCTTGAAAATTGTGATATCGATCAGTACTTCAATCTGATAGAGACGTCAACAATGCAGCAGAAAGCTGATGTAGATGTTTGTTGTGATCCTCATCAACCCCATTTATCATCACCAACTATACCTGATCATCAACCACAACAACAAGTAGAGGAAGAAAAACAGCAACAAGAACTGGGAACACAAGTATTAATAGCACCAGCTGATGACCGTAACGAGGAAGATATTGAAGAGGAAGAGGATATGTTATTAGCAAATGAGGCCGCCGCCGATGACGAGGATATTGGTGATGATGTTGATACATCCAGTAAAAATTTGAAGTCAGAACGTAATAGACGCAAAAGATTGAACCAACAGTATTTGACGTTGAGATCCATTGTCCCAAACATAACCAAGGTACGTAATTATCTTTCTCTTGATGATCTTCCTACTGCTAATTAATTATTATTTTCCTCATGCATGCAGTTTGTATATTATATTGTCATGCATTAACATCTATCTCTCTATATGTATATGAATATGAAGATGGATAAAAGAACTGTTCTTGTTGATGCTCTGGCTTATCTACAAGATATACTTCACCAGACACAAATTGAAATTGAAAATCAGAACAAAGTAATCTCATCACTTAATAATCCTTCCTTAGCAAATGAGGAAACAATCAATCTTCCTCTTCATCATCACAATGAGGATGTAGTACCAGCAGCAGAGAAGAACGTCCTAGATGTTAGTGGAAGTGATGGCCAAGTACAACCATTATTCCACACCTTACTAGTTGAACCAGTAGTACCACCAGGTCCACCACCATTTGTACGTCGTGCAATCTTTCCCGCAGTAATGCAGGTACGTACATGGGGATTGTATTAGTTTATTAATATTTCTTTCATTTTTTTTAAGAAAAGGCAAACAAGTCGATCTTTTTCAAACAGAAACAATATTACTTAATAGACACTGATATATCCTGAAAAGAGAATTATTTTATTTTTCGTGATATGAACCTCTCCAATAAACTGGTACCTCATTAACAGTGTTGACATGTTTTATCATATTGAATCAGATGGAAACCGAGAAGTTAGACGAGGAGAGATATGTGTTAACGATTGTGTTCAACAAAGCATTGGGAACAATGGGTCTAGTACAAAGATCTGTAGAAATGTTAAAAGGCTTTGAATCCATAAATGTTGCACTTTCTACGTACGATCAACATCACATGCAATCTTCCAACTTTCTACGTGTAAGTTATTCATTGTTTATTCAACTTTCAAGAGAAAGCATTGTACTTAATGTTCTCCTTTCAAAAGGTAGTCTACTCCTACTATTTTGGTATATTAGAGTCCTACTATAATAGGAAATGGGGACAAATGGGTATTTTACTGCCCCACCAAGTGCATGGGATACCATTGGCATTGCCCCACAAAATATATGGTGTTGAAGGAGAAAAAAAAAAAAAAAAAAAATGGAAAAAGAAAAACTTTAATAAAAGATATACACTGGTGGAACCTTGAGTTTCGGATGGAATAAGCTTAACAATTTTTTACACACATTTTTAAACCCATAAAGCATTACAATCCAATCAAGAACTATGATTCTCCTTTTCACAAAATCTAATAAAAATGAGAAATAAAAAAAATAGGTATCATGTCATACTAATTTTTTTTTGTATGCTTATAAGAAGACTAGCATTTTATGAGCCTACTTAGCATTGTAAACCTAAAATTTGCACGCATTTTATAAGCCCACTTAGAGTATGACATAATAAAAAAACAGGATATCTGGACTTTTGGGGTGTGCTGAACCCAAGGGAGCCAGAACCTGGTTCCGTTTTGGGAGTCATGCATGATTATTATACATTATCCCAGGGATCCTCCACAAGTTACACCATTACATAAATAGGTGGGAACCTGAGTAGTATCTACTAATAAATAGCTTTCTTGCTTATTTGCCTTTAAATAAGGTGCTATTATATATATATTGTAACTAAAGCGATATATGTGTTATGGATGGTTTACAATCCTTTAATTAATGTGCACCCTCAAGAAAGCATTCATTTGTACATGCGAGACAACATTTCCTTAAGGATGTGAAAAAATTCTCCAGCCATAAACCAAGTAAATTTATTGGCAGAGAAACATTTTAAACTGCTGATTTGAAACTAAATCTAGTCCCCTCTCTCACACTCCCACTCACTCGGGATGGCCCGCGGGATACCAATCATTTCCACCTAACTAATAGCCTTGATTTTGATGATTAGGTGTCTATAAAGGAAAATTTGAAACCATAGAAAAGATTAGAGGCCGTCGGAATAATTACCACAGATGTCATCCAACATTAATCTATGAAGTTTCCGTCAAGTAATACTTTTTTTTTGTTAAGACTAAGTTATATGGGCTAGATTTGGCTGCTAGATTAGTCAAAAAGTGTTGTAGTTCAAAAAAAAAAGTGTTGTCTAATTGTTAACACTAATTCTCTCTCCTGACATTTGCTCGCAGTTGAAGTAGTAGCAAGATTGTTGCTGAATGGTTCAGCGCAATCAAAATCACCTTTTTTCGCGGAATGGTTGGGCGCATCTAGATTTATTTTTTGATCTTTCTTGAGATTGGTTGCGTTGAATGAATCCTTTTGTTCGCTAAATGATTCAAATGCAGACTTCCTAAATCTACTTTTATCTAGTATACTTGATTAGAACTACAATAGGACTTAGGAAATTTTCCTAACTAACGTGGACTGCTAATCTAGCTGCTAAATTAGCACACCATAGGACTAAGCTTCAACAAAAAATCTTACATTGCTTAAATCGTAGGAGTTCTCCATAGTCACGTTCTCCATTAATAAATTGTTATACATGTATTTGGTGCAGGTTAAGAAAATCAAGGGAACTCTATTACAGACTAATGAAGAAGACCTCCTGAACAGGGCGAAAGAAAGTGTGAAACAGCTGGGACTTCTGTTTCTTCCCTTCGTTTCTTCCACCAATGATCTCTGATTCGGGCTCATGATGCAGTCCTCTATTTATAGAAACAGAGTTTTCTATTCACACCAAAAATAAAATAATATTGTTACAAAATAATGTTTTTGTTAAGCTCTTCTGGACCATAATTTTTAAAAATAAGAAAGAAAACTTAAGGAATATAATTTGCCCATAGATCATCAAATGACTGCACAATTAAACAATGGTTGCATTTCGTTTTTTTTTTTTGAAAGGTTGTTGCATTACGTTTGACATGGTTTTATTTATGTTGAATATAAATTGATGCATGGCTTATATGCATAAAAAAATTAATATGTCGTATATATGCGTGCCTCTGCTCAAAGAACGGATGCATGATAATTAAGCATCCATTGAAGGATATTTATGCCTAAACAATTACCAATTTTGTATATTCTCCTGAAAATAAAACTTCGATATCATTGTTTGTACGCAATCTTGCAGCATGAAGTAATTATTAAGTGTTTACCAAAATATGAAAATCTTTAGAAGATGGACTTGTGAAAGTGACTGTGGTAGTAATTCTCACTGATGGAAATCCATCTTGCTGTAATTTATGTAGTTAGAAAACGGCGCAAAAAATGGAAGGTGGAATGTTACTCGGGTAAACTGAAACTATTGATCCCATACGATCACTAATATTACCATGATGCTTATTTTTAATCCTGGAGTACTCTAGACATTCACTTGAAATAAGGGTACTATCTGTGATCTATCTCCCTTTTATAAAGGCACGATGTTGACTAGAGATGAGCTTGTGAATCATAAGTTTTAGTATCTCTGCAAGAGTCTTTAATGAAGACAGCTTTACAAATGTCCCATCTATGACTGATAGGTCTTAGATCCTTAAGTTTCTCGGCACACCTAGGCAGCGACAGAACCAGGAATTTATGTTCGGGTGGGCTAATTTTTTTTTTCTTGAACTCTCAACTTAATTTATCTCAACTGCAAGAATGACAACTGCGGTAATATACTTAAAGTTGAGTATGAGTATGCCACACGATCTCTTTTCCTTGGAGCATAAAGCTTTGAATAAATTTTTTTCACCTTAGAACTAATATTAGGGAGGAATAATTTGCGTATCGAAAATAATAATCCAGATTTATTTAGCGGCCGAAGGCCGGCCAATTTTTTTCTAGTTTTAAAGTTTATTATAGGGATGCAAAAATATTTGGAGTTTGTACATATACGCATAATAAGTCATGACATATTGTATTTTTGTCTCATTAATGAACTGCATTTTTAGATTATATATAGATATACATAAAATTGTAGTCACTTCGTAGAAGAAAAATGAATTTTTGGACAAACACTTGCTTTTTTTTTTTTTTTTTTTAAAGGTGGACAAACGCTTGCTTGTTAAGGACAAGACATCCCCATTTGACACACAATTTTATTTTATCAAACTGACACTGAACAGGTGAGCCCATTCAATACCTGATTTTAAGAAACATCATGAATACTTGTTTTTCCCTATAGCCTTTGAACGGTTGAGATGCTATTCAAAAATTAATCCATGCGGGACCGGGTTTCAAAATCTTCTGATTTCTTCCACGCAGAATCATATCTTAACAATTAATGGGCTAATTAAAATTTACACCTGGGCTAAATTTTACAAATGTTAAAAATTACACTAACAAAATATCTTTTTAGAAATTTTAGGGTGGGCTTCAGCCTGGGTAAGCCACCCCCTAATACCGTCCCTGCACCTAGGTATAAGAAAAACTAAAGCGTACTTTAGCCACCAATTTATAGCACCCCATATCTCAAAATCTGTTAGCATTTTCATGTCATGTTTTATAAACAAACAAGCTTCTAACCCGGTGCATATGCACCGGTTATTCGTTTTCATGGGTTTATCCTAACATATTAACACTCGTGTACTTGAAGAGACGCGTCTATTGTGTCTTAGTTTAAAAAGACATGTAAAGCACGATTTATAAAAGGGGATACCAGTCTTACTAAGTGTTGATACCATTTCATCGATCCAACGGCCAGGATCGATGGGATTCTTTTGTCCTATATGAAACGGTATCAATACTTATTAAAACTGGTATCCCTTTATAAATCATGATGTAAAGTACCCATCATATATTGTGAATCTAAAATTGAGATGCAGTTGGTGTGGCCTGTAAAGAACTAATGATATGGCCAATCAGATTATGAGACAAAAGACAAAAGACACCAAAGAGATCCTCCTTCTAGATCATTTTATGCATTTGAACATTTTATTTCCACTTTTGTTTCTAAGCACTTTTGTTCTACGAATAATTCAACGCATCAATACGTTGATCAGTCATGACTTCCTATTTGCATGAATTTCTTTCGAATCGTCGGTCATTTACGAATTCTCAGGGGTTGAAAACTTCATTGAGCTTCTTCCTTCGTTGTGTTATACTTCGACCCAAATCAATGCCAAACAGAATATATAGATAGTCGTTATTAGATATTTTCTCTGGATAGGAACTTGATGTTTCACGACTTTGATCATCATCTGGTGTTCCTACAGATTAGTGTTTTACAAAAAAAAAAAAAAAAAAAAAAAAAAATCTCACTTGAAATTTGGAAACTCATTTAGCACAGTTCGTGGTTGATCTGTTGTTCGTCGTATTTGCATACTTGTTAGATGTAGTATAAGGTTCTTCCATCATCTGCGTCTCTAACATTTTTTTCTATGTATTCATCGAATTGCCTCCATAAGTACATTATCACGAAAAGTATGCGTACAAAAATCATCATTGTGAGAAGCGGTTTTTCATAAGAACTGGGTCGAAGGGTCTCCTTTACTGATCCTGTTTCAACATTTTGTGATTTCCTCTTCAATCTTCATGGCAAGGATTGTTCTTTTTAACCACGAACTTGCTGGATTCATCTTTTCTTGCACCCGTAACCTGTAAAAATAGAACCATTGTTTGATTTGGTAAAACTTGTATGCAAGAGAGATAATTAGGCATATACATGTGTCCATCGATGCTTTCCTGTTAAAAACATCGATCACTTGAAGAAGGAGGACTGGGAATTAAGAATGTTAAAAAATTTAACCTAGCTATGATAGCTAAGATGGGTTGGAGGTTAAAGGAACATCCAGATTCTCTTTGTGCCTCCATCCTCAAAGCCAAGTACTATCCCAATTGTGATATATTGCACATAAATACTGTTCCTAATAAGAATGATAGTTGGATTTGGAAAGGAATGCTAACTGGCATTCAACAGATAAAAAAGTATTGTTTTTGGGAATTAGGAAATGGAACCAACATTAACATTTGGGATGATTTCTGGATTCCAGAAAGGATTCCTCCCATGCAAAAACCTCAAATCGGAACTGATAATTTCATTAAAGTCAGTGATCTTATTACCATGCACCATACTTGGGATTTACTTAAACTGTCTAAATGTTTTGATGATGAAACTATAGAGAAAATAAAGATTATTTCAATTCCTATTGCTGATAAGGAAGATACTCCTCATTGGACCCTAAACCACAAAGGTATGTTTTCTGTGAAATCTTTATATGACCAAATAAATACTAATGGTAATGCTCATAAAAAATGGAACATGATATGGAGTATGGATACTACTCCTTCTGTAAAACAATTTATCTGGAAAGCAGCTAATGCTATTCTCCCTAATAGTATGAGAGTATCTACTGTAATACCAGGACATAGATACTACTTGTAAACTTTGTAACGAAGGACAAGAATCTTTAACACATCTTTTTCTTCAATGCAATTATGCTACCCAAGTATGGTTGCATCTTAACTTTTCTATGCAGTTTATTCTTAATGGAACTTCTAATTTTCATGCTTGGCTAAGTGATTGTTTTGAAAATCCAGAAAGAGGAAATTTTGGAATAGATTGGAATGTGCTTTGTAGCATAATAATATGGTACATTTGGAAAGCAAGGTGCAACGTAGTGTTTAAAAAGAAAAGCCAGAATAGTGCAGTCACATCGAATAACATTTTAAAGTTTATCAATAGCTATAACATTGTTAACAAAGCAGGTTTTAACATAATGCAACAACTTTACTATAATCCTCACATTGATGAGACTCTTCATATTACTTCTCAACCATTGGAAGGACCAACGCCAAATTTGGCAATGAAACTAAATATTGTTTTTACTTTTATGAATTCTACAGCAGGAATTGGTTTAACTTTGTGTGACTTTACAGGAACAATAAGAGAAGCTAGAGGAGTGCACGTAGATTGTACCACCATAGAAGAATTAGAGAAAATGGGAGCAGATGCAGCTTTCCGATGGGCGACGGAATTGAGTGGACATTTTATCTCTTTCAGAGCAACTAGAACCTACTCTGCTGCTGCTGGTTCAAATGTATGCTGAGGCCAGAAAACAAAGATACCGGATTAGTGAAGATTTTGGAAACAACACAAAGTTCCATATAAACTTTTTAGCTCAAGAATTTAAATTAATCAGGAGAACCCAAATGATTTGGGCAGCTAGATTTTCTGTTTTTTGTAACAAATATGATATCACTCATAATTGGTTAGACAATAGTTTAAGAGATATGCAAATTTATTTAAACATTCAAAATTGGAATGAAGATGTAACATTGTACCGTAATTCCTCTCATGGGAATTATAGTACTTCTCTATCAATGGTATGAGGGAAACCTCTTTTTCTATAAAAAAAAAAAAAAAAATCGATGCTTTCCTGTTCCAAAATCAAAATGAAAGCAAATTAAATAAGGCTTCTCTTAAATATAGCCCACACATTTATTAATCATAGCCCAAAAAATTTAAGTTAAAGTGAAAAGCCAAAAGTTAGAATGAAAAACCAAACAACTTTTAACTTTCTACTAAAAATCCAATTTCAATCTCCTTTTTACTCCAAATCAACATAAACCCTAATTGTTTTTTGCTAATCACACTTAAAATTGATTATCATTGTTCTTTTAATATTCTCACAAATTGAACAATTATATATAAACTCTATAATTCTTACTTTTCCCCAAAAAAAAATTAATTCTAACTCTTAATTTTCTCTAAAATATTTTTTTCTTAAGCATGATTACATTAAAATTGATGTATATTCTAATTGCTCTCTTAAAAGAACCCCACAACAACATCAATCAAAATTGAATAAACTAAGAGTTTGATCTTTTCCTATGACTATTCTATTAGAACTCCCTAAACATAATCCATATATAAAACAAAAACAAAGAAATCTCTATGATGATTTCTTCTCAATCATGATTACATCAAGATTAATTAAGGGCATTGATTATTCTTAAAAACATTACTTATATCAAATATCTTACAAAAATTTAATCAGATAATTAGTTACTTTTATTTTTTTATGTTATTTAAGGATTTAATAATTGTCTTATTGTTTTGGGCTATAGATAATAATCATATATAATTTTGTGGGCTATGTGGAATGATTATAAAGGTGTGTTTGGTTAGCTTAAACACTTATTTTGAATGGGCTATGATTAATAAATGTGTGGGCTATATTTATCTCCCTGATCAAAACTCCATCAAGGCATGCACAGAATTTAGAGAGTTTACAGCAACTACTCCCTAAATAGACATGCACAATCAAATACAAAATCATCAAGCTTAATATTTTTAAAAGAGACATAATTTGATAGACCAACTGAGTAACGTCACTTCGATGCAAATCAACCATACTGCAATAGACAGCAGAAATAAGAAAAGGAATCTGACAAAATCAAACAGCACAAGCTCACAATCTCAACAATTAATAGTAGTTACATATCTTCTTCCATTTTTATAGTTTATATTCCCTCTCATGAAAAAGTTCAAACATCATCTCATTCCACGGTGCAATGTGGTAGCATTCATACGTAAAATAGATTTGGCAATAAAAATTTGATGATATGATCAATTAGCCTGAAGGCCGATAATACCTGCAATAAGTTAAACATGTGCTAAGAGTCAGATGAAAAAAAAAAACTGCAACAATTTGGTCGTCGATTGACAAGATTATGAACAAAATAATAAAAGTGATCAGGTATAAGTTAGCTTTACCACAAGCAATTCTGGCACCAGCGTTACCAGTGGTCTTGCTGAGTTCATGGCCACCTGAAAATAGGAAAATTTGCACGTCGTTTAGTTGTTGCAATAATGCCATCAAAACGAATGCATACAGGTAAAATACTAATAAGCTAAATCTATACAGGTTTTCATAAATGTTTTATATTGACGAGTTTCAACGTTAGTATCAGCACCCAAAGACTTTACCATCCAATCAGGCCACAACCTCAAGATTTGTCAACACTTTTAATTGATGAAAAAAACAAAACCAAGAAAAGTACGGTAAGAATACCCTTTCCAAGATCATCAGGGTCAGCATGTACGACAACAGCCCTTCCGATTACTGAATTTGGTCCACTGAGAGGAATCTGCAAATATATTTAGAGTACTTGAGCTTGTAGGCTTACATAATCCAAGAGTCTGTCAAATATATTTTTCACACCAAGAAAGTAAACAAAAAAGATCTAGCACGCATTTACCTGCTTGTCGGAAATGTTCACTTCAATTTTACCTGAAACACAAGAACACCACCATTAATTGCCGCCTAGAGGAAATATATACTTAAAAACAAAGACTCAAAAATTATGAAGTTAACCAACCATCTGCACCGGCAGTGAGATTTCCAAGGTCGCCAGCATGACGGGTTTCATCTCCGGGAGCACCATGGTCTTTGCCAGCAGGATTAAAATGTGGTCCTGTGTTTGAAAGATCATGAATATCATCATTGGTGATTAATTTACTGTGAAATTACCATAACCTTTTAGTTTCACTCCTGCTTCTGTTGCTAAAACAAACAAGGGAGACAAAAAAAATTTTGATCGATAAATCAACAAACAAGAAGATGATAATTTAGCAGCAACATTTACCAGTAGACGTACAACCGCTTGTTGTGTCACCAAGTGCATGTATGTGGAAACCATGAAGTCCAGCTTTCAGACCAGAGATAGTTCCAGTTATTTTGGTTGGCTCTATACAAAATAGGAATATATTAGATGTTCCGGCTTCTTGCTCAAAACCTATTGGCAATGACTATTAATCCAACAAAGAATCACAGTCATATTGTATAATTAAGCATATTCTACACATGATTAATTACCATCTCCTGCTTGGGTGAAGTAGAGGGTGCCAGCGACACCTTCAGTGCTTTTCAGAAGAACGACGGCCTTCACCGGTTTTACCTGTGATCTGTCCAAAATTAAGATTAATTAGCAATATACAAAAATATGAAATTATTAATTAATGAAACTAACGTTCAAAAATCAAATTTTCATTTCATGTACGACGTGAGTGAGTTGCAGGACTTTGGCCATACTGCAACCTGCGATGGATATGACTTTTACTCGATTGCAAATGGATATGACTTTTACTCGATTGATCACATGAGCTTGTACGTGATCAATCAGAGATTCCATAAAGAAAAGTAAATTTACGTACAGTGATTGTACTTATTTGAAACCAAACTTAATTTATTTCATTAAAAAGAATAGAAATACAGAAGACAGTACAAGTTTGTGACTCAATAAAAAACACATTGCTGCTTCACTTTCAAGGATCTGAAAAGAGACTAAAAAGCGAAGCTTTATTATTAAATCCAAATTTAAGAAATTCTAAAAATTATGTAGTATTGCAGTTGCATGTGGGGAAGCATGAGATACGACGCATAAATAACACCCTATGCAATTGAAATATCAGCAACTCCATCAACTGGTGGTTCAAACCTGCTACCAAGTTCCTTAATGATCTTTTCAGCACCCTCAACGATACTCTTAACGATGTCACCGGCAGGAACAATACTTGTCACAAGTCCGACTCCCTGTCCTCCATACATGACCATGTTTTCAAGTTCCCCAGCCGTGGTCTGGTTTGCTACTTGTCCTGCAAACCGACGTAGAATCGTTTCCTATACATAGGTATGCACATATATAGTTAGTTAATACTCCGTAAACAACAAGTTGATTAAATAAGTAATGAAATTGAAATATAGATAGTACCCCTCCATGAATGATCGAGTAACCAACGATCGGTTGATCCTCATTGTTTGAGACATCTTGTGGTACAGGTTTCCATTTTTGATGGAAAGGTGTATTAAGAACACGAGTTGGTGCTCTCCAGGTAGCCCGACTGTATAGGTCTGTGTAATCTGTGTCGGCTTCGGTGTAATGAAGCAATTGCTGCTTGTAGTAGTCATTTGCATATGATTCTTCGGTAGCTATAAACCTATAAACATTATTTCCTTGTCAATTATGATTGATCTGTATTACGTACCGTTTCATTCTTAAAAATAAGAACAAAAAACAGACTAAAGATATGATTTATTCGATTACCTCGTCCCCATACAGATTCCCTTAGCTCCCAGAGCAAGGGCAGCCACAAAACCACGAGCGTCTGCGATGGATCCGGTAGCCACAACTGTGACATTTCTGTCACCGATTACATCAACAATTCTTGGAACCAAAGCAATCACACTAACCTGTATATATGAATGGTAGAGAATGTGATTAATATATATCCGTATATTGATAAGACCTGCATAGAGTTCTTGAGGTTGTATATATATCGATGTGTGTGTGCGCGCGCGTAGTCGTGAGAGAGCAAGAGTTTTATACATACATGTCCAATGACATGTCCACCGGCTTCTGGACCCTGTGCCATGATACAATCAACACCTGCAGCAATTGCTTTCTCTGCATCAGCAACTGAACCAAGCTGGTGTATGACTTTAACTCCATTTTTATGAGCTTCGTCCACCATCTCTTTGCTAAAGTCTCCCCAGTAGACTTGCATGCATGCGAGCTTTTCGTCAAAAATGGCCTTGATGGTAGAACTTTGGTCAAATCCCAGCAAAATACCTGCTCCGAATGGCTTAGTTGTGAGCTTCTTCGTATCCTTTATCAACTTTAGAGTCGCATCATACATATTCTGGGAAGCAATTTCCACAAACAGTTTAATCATAAATATTTCCATTGCAATATGCAACGACAATAAGTTTAGTTTTGTGGTTTTTTTAGTTAGTAATCACAGAATTTCAAAACCATAAAGATGCAAACAAAAGTAAAAAGCAGAGATGATAATGAGTATATATATGCATACAACTGGGCTAGCCAATAAACCAAGGCCTCCGGCATTGGCCACAGCGGCAACAAGTTTTGATCCGGCGATATCGGCTCCCATTGGTGCCAACATAACACCGTTGTCCCACCCTAGACAGCTAGCGAAACCCATCTCGAATACTGAAAGATATTAGTTGATCTATGAATGTATATTTACTAGATAGTTGCAACAATGAAACAATGCAAGAACAAATAACTTAGAACTATGGCTTAGAAGAGGAAGATGGAAGTGATGTCTACTGATCTCGCGTCTAGTATTTATATTACAATACATCAACATCAACTGCTAACATGTAGCGTGCCATGCCAGCTTATAAAGAGTAGCATAAAGATAAAGTCATGTCTAATCAGATGAATGTTGCTACAGAAGCAAAAAGAACGTATAGTTGTCATAGGGGTGCAAAAAACCGGGTGATAAATTCCGTGAACCAACACCAAAATGGATCGAGTTTACGTAGTCCTCAGTCGAACTTACTTTGATGATCAGAATGTCATTGATTCTTATAATTTAAATCCATCCATGCAAGGTTACAAATATTATCCAAACATGCAATAATACATTCAGAAATGAATGTGGTCAGTATGGTTTTTTCAAAAATGTGCGATTTTAGTATGCTCAAATAAAGTCTCGTGAAACAATCCAGTGATAGCTGGGAAATGGTTCTATTATCTTCTCTCCGGTGTGAAAATTTGTAGTAAAAGTGTTTGTTACTAATAGTATAAGATAAGGAATATATTCCCAAAATATTAACTTTTAATCCGTTACGGTTTGGTTTGTGTTCACAAAAATAATGCTTAATGTGTGAGATAGTGTGATAATAAAAGTGTGAGGGAATCCCTCCTTCTACATAATTAGTTTATTTTATCTTTAGGGTCTCCTGGGCAACCCATTTTGGAAAAGGGGAATCACATATGGATAGCACATTATTTTTTTATTATTGTATCTTTTAATTACTTTATTCTTTCCGTATCTCATATGGATAGCACATTATTTTTTTATTATTATATATGGATGGCACAGCATGTGGTTGAAGGAAAAAAAAGGTTGATGGTAACAACTGATTGGTACTATACATCAATCAACATCTTTTGGATTTTCTTTTCTTTTGCCGAAAGAAATATTATCACAAAATTGGTTAAAAAGACCAAAATCAAAATTTCCTGGGTGAAAAGGACAAATGATTAGATATCTTGTTTAAATGGACAAAAATTTAAAAATAGGCAGGATGTAACCAGTTTCATCATGTCCATTTTCAAATATTTTTTCTTATTTTTATTTTACACAAGATGCATCCAGTTTCATCCTTGTTATTTTTTAAGTTTAAGCCAGGATGAATCCAGTTTCATCCTTGCTATTTTTGTTTTTGTCCATTTCACCCATAAAAATTTTTACTCGTCTATTTGAACCGTGTTTTAAATTTTTTTGGACAAATGACCCATTTTCCGAAATATTATTTCAAGGTTAATTGATGAGTGGATTTTTGAAAAAAAAAAAAAAAGGTTAGAGCATGAATCTCATGGGTTTGTTGAAACAGGCTTTCAAGCTGCCATTGTATGAGATGAGTGCATGAATCTCATGGGTTTCGTTAAAATTAAGCTTCAAACAGTTATTTGAAGTACACTTATCAAACAGACCACTTTGCAATTTTATATATTTTTTTGGGGCTCTTTTGGTTGGATAAGTTCTCTTTTCTTTTTTTGAACCATTGTTTTGTTGAGTTACGGTTACTTGTTCATGTTGGAAATTCAGCTGCATAACCACCATATTTTAGAGTCAAAAATCACGTGAAGTCAACCTCATGCATGTTGCAGTCAGACTTAACCTTATACATGTTGCAATCAGACTTATCCTAGTATTAACCTACTCTACAACCCCTTAAATAGGATCAAAACTCAATTATTTACATGTGCAATAATCACCACTGAGAACAAGACATCCCACACTAAACATATTTAAAAGGAGAAATAGAAAGATAATGATATTTTTTGTAGGCTTAATGACTTCGTTATCTACTTTTATTTCTTCACACTTGATTGATGGATATAATGTAAAAAATCTTTTTATATATGAGGCCAGAAGAGAGTCTCAATTATGTTAGCCACGTATTTCTCAAATCTCCATCACGAGTAAGAGAGCCACTCATGGATTACAAGGACACCTCGCTCGACAGCTCATGCTATGAATAATTAACTTAATATAACATTAACCTCAAGCTAGTTAATAAAGCTTAAAACAGACACAAACATGCTTTAACAGAACCAATAACTCCCTTCCACTACATCATCATCTTCAACGAACTTTCCGACCATGACCATCTCCAGCAACACTACCATGCACATAATCATCTTCCTTAACCCTAACAACAATGCCGTCTACACAGACACCATCGTCATCGACCTCCATCACCAGATGACTTGATTTTCAAATTTTCTTTTTCTAAATTCGTAATTTATCAAATTCATTAAAGTAAGAGAATTCGTGTTTTTTTTCTTCAGTTTCACAGGATGAGAATAGAAGAACTTGCATTGACTGTTGATAGCCCTAGAACTCGTAACTTTGCCATCTTAGTTTTCTTTTTGTTTTTATTTTTGTTCTCATACATCTTGGTCTAAACTCAGATGCATATGGGTACATCGTTGCTTACATATGGTTTGCAATTGTTTTCATCTTTGCGGTTGTTATAAAGATTCAGTAAAAAACACTTAACACAAAAAGTACATTGACATATATCCAAAGCTTGAGCAAAAAAAAACAAACATAAATTCAAAGCAAACAAACCAGAAAAAAATGACTCTCTCAATGGTGACTACAATGACCACTGCACAAAATGGACAGACGGGTACATTGCGACGTGTTGCAGACAACAACCTACATTTCAGACTCAAATGGCTTTCTGGCTGCATAACAAGTTCCTGCATTGTTAAACAAACCCCAAACGCTTGGATCGAACCTTGCTTTCTCTTTGTTGGGAATCAATTCTTCAACTTTAACAACGATGATAGGATAAGGACGCCCCCTTAAGGATCCTCGATAGAAGTAATGCACTTGAATGTTGGTTGTACTATCTTCACTCAAGCCTGCTGAGTCACATTCACATGCTTTAGTCATAGCCAAAGGACTGCTCCTCGAAAACGTTTGAACAAGTTCCTCGTAAGGAACCCAAGTAGTAGGAACCGTAGAATCGTTCATCCATGGTTCTTTTTGTTCTTTTTTATCGGCTGCTGGTGGTTCTTCTGCAGCACCACATGTACATTTTTCAAGTTTTGATGTCAACTCAGCAACCTTTTTCTCAAGGGCTTGCTTCTCCTTATTCTCCTGGTTCACCTCTTCCTGTAGTTCAGATATTTCATCTAACCATATATTGATATCTTCCGTTAACTGCTTTGCCTTGTGTTCTAGGCTGCAAATTGTTGCCTCCAAATTGGAAATTTTCTTCTTTAGAGCTTGTTTCTCAGCTTCCTCGCTGTCATTCTTCTCTTCATGCATTTCAACGTTAAGACTGATTTTTGTGGCTTCCAAACCAGAAACTATCTTCTCCAAAGCTTGTTTCTCAGCTTCATGTCCATTCTTGTCGTTGAGGATGGCTTTCTTATCCTCCTCCTTTTTCAGAAGTTCGCTGTTAAGAGCGGCATACTTGGTTTCTAAGTCGGAAACTTTTTTCTCCAGAGCTTGTTTCTCAGCTTTCACTCGGTCCAAATCATTCATAATGGACTCCTTATCATCCTTCTCGACATCATGTTTCTCATCTTTGCATCCTTCCTGATCTTTGACGACAGCGCTTTTAGCATCCTTCTCTTTTTGTAGCTCATCTTTAAGCGTGGCGTTCAGTGCTTCCAATTCGAAAACTCTTTTCTCAAGAGCTTCTTTGTCATCAACCTTCTCTACATGCAAATCAACTTTCAAACTCGAACTCGTGGCTTCTATGCTCGAAACTTCAGTGATTGCATGTTTCCCAGCTTCTGATCCAACGGAATCAGTAACGAGAGCCTTGTTATCATCTTTCTCTCTTTTTAGTTCATCATTAAGAGTAGCATTGGCCGCTTCCAAGTCCGAGACTTTCTGCTCCAGGGCTTCTTTCTCAGCTTCTTGGCTCTCCAGATACTTGATGAGATCGTTCATGTCATTTTTCTCTCTTTGCAAATCATCGTTAAGAGTGGCATTGGCGGCTTCCAGCTCTGAAACTCTGTTCTCCAGTGCTTGTTTCTCAGCTTCCAGTCGATCCCGATCATTCGTAATTAGCTTTATATCATCCTTCTCTTTTTGTGATTCAACGTTAAGAGTTGTCGAGGCTTCCGAGTCACCAACTGTTGTCTCCGAGGCTTCTTTATCAGCTTCATGTCCTTCCAAATTTTTGATGAGAGTTTCTTTATCATTCCTCAATTTTTGCAGTTCGTCATTAAGGGCAGCGTTTGTGGCTTCCAAGTCTGCAACTCTCTTCTCCAGAGCCTGTTTCTCAGCTTCCAGTTGCTCCTGATCGTTAACAATAGACGTCGTTTCATCCTTCTCTATATGCAAATCAACTTTCAAAGATGAACTCGAGGATTCTGAGTTCAAAACTTCGACAATTGCTTGTTTCGCAGCTTGCTCCGCTTCCAGAAGTTGCAGTTTATCGCTTAGAGTTGCATTGGTGGCTTCCAACTCTGAAACTCTCTTCTTCAGAGCTTCATGCTCAGCTTGCTCTGCTTCCAGAAGTTGCAGTTTATCGTTTAGAGTGGCATTGGTGGCTTCCAACTCCGAAACTCTCTTCTTCAGAGCTTCATGCTCAGCTTTCTCTCCATCTAGTTCAATGATGACGGCCTTCTTTTCATCCTTCTCTTTTTGTAGTTCATCGCCAAGAATGGCAACCTTGGTTCCCATGTCGCAAACTCTCTTTTGCAGTTCATGTTTCTCATTCTCCAGTGCATCTCGGTCATCGATAAGAGACTTCTTCTCTTCCCTCTCTCTTTGCAAATCATATATAAAAGTGGAACTCATGGCTTCCAACTCCAAAACTTTTTCATCAAGTGCATGTTTCTGAGCCTTTTCTCGATATCGTTCATGAGTAATTGCACGTAGTTTTGCAGCTAATTCATTTTCCTTGGGACTGGGTGGCACAGGAGCACGTCCGCCTTCAATGTACTGAACCTCTCGAAATGGAATCGTAGGAGCAGGAAGACCATAACAAGATAAATTCACCACATCAAGTGACCAGAACCTTATTGCATGGCTCATGTCAGGATGGTTATTGGCAGATCTTCCTCGAGGGAAAGTTATGGTAAGCACCAATCCTTGACAGTTTACCAGTAT
This sequence comes from Papaver armeniacum, assembly GCA_023531295.1. NCBI lineage: Eukaryota > Viridiplantae > Streptophyta > Magnoliopsida > Ranunculales > Papaveraceae > Papaver > Papaver armeniacum. The sequence goes on from JAJJWW010015800.1 coordinate 143,373, forward strand.
ATCATTCTTATACAAGATATCTGACAAAGCATCAAAATCGCTCTTCTTCCATTGAAAAGAGTTGTCAACCAAAGATAGATAATTAGTGACATTACTTTCCCGGGTGAATTCGGATTGCTCGATAGGGCTGCCGGATTTTCTACGTAGCCTCCATATACGTATCTCGCTGTCATAAAACTCCATAAACAACTCAGGATCTCTAAGCCACGACATGGTTACTGCGAAAAAGAGAAGAAGAGCGAGACTATGAAAGTGAGTAAGCTTGAAAGCAAACAGTGGGATATGTTACTATCCTTGTTTAGAACACTAAGAGAAATACATTTTCTATATAGAAAAACATCAAGCAACAAACAAGAATAAAGTTGGCACCTCCAACAACCAGTCTTTTGGTAAGTAATCTATAAGGTAGACCATATCTAATCTTCAATTGAAGAATAAGCTAATCTTCAATTCGTCTTTTTCGTTATCCTTAAATCAGTTGTCGTTTTAATGACAACAAAAAGCAAAACTTTAGTCCCACGAGCATCATGCAGTGGCTGACAACTAAAACAGATAGCAGCATAGTCAACATCAATCATAATAGTTTAAGCATACACTCCTGTTTGGCAAATAACTATCTCATATCTGGCTTCCTGGCTCTATTGTCCATACAGTACAGAAAGAGACCATCAGTTGCCTCTAAGGCAAGTACCGAATATCCATACAGTGTTTCAACGTTGGTTTTGGTTAGAATGCGGATGGGACGGCCAAAACGGATGGGCCGATAGATATGCCCTAAAATATTCAGCCGTTCAACAGATTCCTCTGTGCACTATTTAATCCTTGCCGTAGGACTTTACTGACGCTTATAACAGTTGCTATATCGTGGCAAATAGTTATCGGTGCACATTTTTTTCGGTAGGGTCTATATCCTAATCGTGCTACATGACCAGCTGAATAACAGCGTTTGATGATGTGGCTGTGCGGTGTAGGAGAGAGGAAACCTTTATCTTTGGCGCATGTAGCAGAAAAAGTCTAAAATAATATACTATGCATACCGATTGGATATGAATACTATGGTCTCCTCTCCTTAATTTATGTTTATTGAAATTAGTTTGGGCAGATTTGAGATGGAGTTCTTCTATAAAACAAGTCTAAAACAAAGATCAGGCTACCTTTCTATCATCTTTCTATTCTTGTCAAAATCTTTTGTTTCGTCAATTGTTTATCGTCGTCATTCATTAATGGCTATGAAGCATAACAAAATATGGATTTTATATCTTAAGCTTCTTGACTTTGAATCCCCTGTTCGTCTTAATTAGATGTATGGTCTCCCTTTTCCAGCCTCTCCCCAATATTGAACCCACATATCTAGTTCAAGATACTTTGGGAGTGGCTTTGGACAAACCTCGCTGCGAATCAAAAACTCAATCAGATCCACTGATTGCTTTTGAGATTTGAATGAATGCAAAATTATTAATTAAGATAAAAGAAAGTGTAATTTCAATGAAATTGAATATCTTAAGTTGAGTTATATAATTAGAGACTATAACTGAGAAGAGAGATCTCGTTTTTCAATCCTCAAAATTAATGTTCAGTAAAATGTCTGTAAATACAGAAATAACGAAGGTATCTTCGTGTTCACAAACAATATTCGCATGACTGAAGAAATCAATGAGACAGAATAATACAGATAAAGCAACATAAGGCCGAAGTCTGATGGACTTGGAGCCTTCAAACTCGTCCTCGTCTAGCCATACAAGTTTGATTATGATGATTTCACAATATATACAATAGACAAATACGATGCATGGTATGAAAATCAGAAGATTTAAAGTGCAGAATATAAATGAGACGATGATTTACGTGGTTCAGCACTAAGGCCTACGTCCACGGGGGTTGGTGTTTCACTATATGTTCAAAGATTACAAGGATAGTCGGATGACTTTGAGTGAGGAACGAAGCTAGGAGGCAAATAAATCTCATACTTACTCTTACAATTTCTCTCTCCTGAACTCTCTCTTACTCTAGCTAAAAAATGGTCGCCCCCTTCTCCCTTAGTGGGTTGGGGTATTTATAGGCTTCTTTGGTAGGTCCCTTTCTTCGAGTACAGTTGTCCTTATCGTCTTGGTTACTGCGTCTGCCCAATGATGCCTTCGTTCCGACCCAGTGTCTTCCAACGGTATTATGCAGAAACGAAGATAGACCTTATTCTTCTCCACGAGATCTTTGATACGTACCCTATGACTAGGGTATTTAATGTGGGTGTTTGGGGCAGTCCGCACGCGTCAGGCGGCTGTCTGATGCCCCTGTCACATCCCTGTCAGTGAAGCTCATCCCAGCCCCTGATCTTGGATCTTCCTCGGGATAAAGTAAAGTAAATCCCTTGGTGTTCTATGGTACTTCGCGGTAGCTTGCTCTTATGATGCCCCTTGATCCTTCATCGTTAGATTGTTTTGATGATGAATAGGTGTAGATGACAGATGCCCCTTGAGTGTTGGGACGTGGCATCATGTCTCGATATCTAAGAGTTGTGTATCTTCCACGTGTGATTACTCTAACACGTGGAAGATGATGAATCATGTATATATAATTTGCCCATTTTCTTCAAGTTTGAAGTTGGTCAAAGTTTGAAGAAAACTGTCTTCACGGTCTCCTCCCCTTCACGCAATAACTCCCGCTAGAATTTAGGGCACGTTTCCCATTTCTCGTATTTAGTCTTTCTCATTTTTCGGGACGGTTTCATTAATGGAAGTTATAAAGAGGTGAGAAAATCCAGACATATTAACTTTTTATTCTCTATTCATTCCTTATTCTCTTCTTTGTCTTCTTTCTCTCCTGTGAGGTTCATTCTTGTTCTTTTGTTCTTAACTTCCGCTACTACTGATCTATTCAGTTACTGCTTTTAATTAGTTCTGAAAAGATCTTCAGAGTTATATTGTTGTCTTCATCCATAACGCTTTCGATCAGGTATGGTGTTTTTCCTATTTTTGGTTTTGATTGATTTTCCTTTTTCTACTGATGTATCTGGTGTGATGAAGAACAAGATATACGAAAGTATATATACTTTCCCCTGTCCTTTATCACAAAACCTATGGCCCCTGTCCTTTATCGTCGGAGCCTGTTTTTAATGGTCATGACTGAATTAGGGCTTTTAGCTTTCGTGGAATTTATCAAAACTACTTATTTCTGTGGTCTTTTCTTGGTGTTTTGATGATATTCCTGATGAACTGTGAAAGTTAAAAATTTCGCTTGATGATCTTCGCCATCTCCCGTATTTGATCTTCGTCTACTTTTATGCCCCTTGCAGGTATGGCTGATCGTCATAGGGCTCCTTATAAAACTCCACCACCGAGTCTTTATAGATCTCCTCCATCCAGGAGTCCTGATATATCTCCGCCGAAGGGTGGACCGTCCATACCTTCATATCCAGATCCTCGTATCCACAAGACCTCTACGTCATCGGGTCCTAAGGTTTCTTCTCAGAAAAAGGGGGATCCGCCGAGGGGTTCTCGTTATCAAGTCAACCGTCCCTTAGCAAATCATTCTTTTCATCGTGCTGAACTGATGAACGTTCTTCCTCTTCGTTATATAACTCCTCCAGCTATGATGCCTCCTCAGAAAACTAAGGCTCCATAGACCGCTGCTCTGACGAAAGATTTTTCTTCTAAAGGTGTTATGTCGAAGGTAGATTTTTCGAGGAACCCTTCGACCAAGAGAAAGGCTTCGGAAATCAGTCCTCCGAAGAAGTCATCGTTGGGTAAGGCCGTACTTTCCGAAGATGCCCTAGTTATTCGAAGTGTTCTGGTTTTGAAGAAAAAAAAGAAGGTCACTTACAACCATATTGATCTTGAAGTTTTTAAGGCGAAGCACGATCTTCAAGATTTCGATGTCAAGTTTTACGATAAAGGGGACGATCTCACTTATGATATGATCGTGAACTACAAATACGATGACTTCCATTTGCTGACGACTGTGGGGACCTTCGAAGCTGGATTGATGTTGCCTCTGTATAAGTCGGGGGACTCTTTTACTATGATGCTTTGGCCAAGCGTGAGGGTTCTAATTCTCATACTTACTGTCGTTCGGTTGTACAACTGAGTGGAAATTATCTTCGAACGCTGAAAGAGTGTTATCTTCAGACTAAAGGCGAGACAATGATGACGTGCTACGTTCCCAACCCGGCTGAGAAAGATTGGTATACTCCTGAGAATTTCAATGATTCTTTTGGAGATTATGTTAATGGTATGAATCGTAAGCCATGGAGCGTATGTCTTCGTACGATTGCAGCTTCTCAAGGTGAGGTTCGTCTTCTATGTGAAGTGAGTGAATCGAAGCTTCGTTATGTCCCTGGTACCGAAGGGACTCCCTTTCAAAAGCTTTTCCCCAAGATTGAATGACTCAAACGCGATCATGATTATGAGTAGCATGTCACCGTTATTGAAGTCATTGGTCTTTGGGCCTATGGTTGGGTGCATGGTCAACATGGGTGGCGTCCTGTTGTTGGTAGCCAGCCTCGTGATAGTGCCCCATCCCTCTATGGCGACTTCTGCCCTTGGCAACTAAATTTCGCTGGCATGAACTTTGAGTACGCTGTGGATGTTGCTGATGCCGATGAATAGGAGAGTTCTGATGCGGTTTTTCCTTCGAAGAGTGCTGCCACTGTCAAGGTATGATTCCTTATAATAACGTTTGGGTCTGTGTATGCTTGCCCCTGGAATCAGAGATTGATCAAGTGTATGTTTCAGGTTCCTAAGAAAAAAAAGGATCGGTCCCGTTCAGTCTTTTACTGCTGGTGAAGAGGAGACAGAAATTCCCTGGGTTAACAGTCCGATGAACGATGAAGAGAATTCTGATGAGGATGTTACATATGATGAGGAACATACTGATACTTCTCCTCATGGTCATGAAGGTGATGGAATTGTTGGTGATAAGGATGGTGGAGAGAACTTTTTTCTTGAGGTTCAAGTGAATGATCCCCCCACTGAGATCGTGTATGTTCAAGGGAACGAAGATACTGATCTTCAAACAACGAACCCCAACCAGGAATTCTCCTTTGGCAAGATTCATTCCGCTGAGGGCTAAGTTGATATCGATGTGGCTTTTGGAATGGCTTCCGACTTCTCTCTAGTTTCTCCAAATGATGAATAGGATGTCATTGCCGAAGGTGATGGTGAGAAAATGGCGGAGGAAGAAGAGAGTTCATATGGAGAAGATGCTGAAGATCTGGCTGCTAAAGAGGCCGAGGGAAAGAAAACCTCTGGTGGTCAAAAGACCGCTGCTGGTGATGGAGCTACCACTGGTGGACAGGGGACCGCTGATGGTGATGAGGCTACCGCTGGTGGACAAGGGACCGCTGCTGGTGATGATGCCACCGCTGGTGCCTCTTTTGGGAGCTTCGAGAAGGCGGTGATGCACGAAGGGGACGATGCCACCTTTGACAAGTTGATGAAGAAAGGTTTGATGTGCGTGCCTAATCCGGCTTCTATAGTCCCTGGTGAGAAGGGTTCTGACGCCTTCACTCGCCAAAGAATGCAGATATCGTCCCATGATGATGTTGCGGAGGTCTGGGAGAAGGATTTGGGGGGATACTTCGGCTAGTCTGTTAGTTGATCCTCCTTTTTTTATTGTTGACATGATGTCCATAGCTGATGGGTATCAGTATGGTTTCCCTTAGCAGCGTATTCTCGAGGTAAGTCATCATGAATACGCCTAAGTTGAGCGGTGTGAAGTTCTTTTATTAACAACTTTTATTTGCATATTATTAATATAGGTGGTGAGGAGTGAGCTTTGCAACCACACTCTGTATCAGTTCTTCAAGCGAAGGCCCTTAAGCTAGAGGCAAAGCTTCGTCATATAGAAGAGGAATTAAGTTCCGTTGAAGAACGCCTTGTTGCTAAGGACAAGGAGATACTGGAGTTGAAGGAGAAATTGAAAGGGAAACAGCAATTTGGGGCTACGGAGGCGGAGCTTCGTCAGAAGGTGGCTTCTCTTCAGGCTTACTTGGAGAAGGATCAGACCGAAGCTGGTACAACGTCTAAAGGTTCGTTTCTCCTTCCTATTCTTCTTCTTCGTCTTTTTGTTGTTCGTTCTGAATTAGACGGACATGTCTTCAGTGGGCGATGCCAGAGAATTAATATGGCTTTAGGGCGAGAGGAAGCGTCAAGCTTCTAGGATTAAAGAGTTAATTTCAAAGCTCTTAAAAGAGGCCGATAAGTGGAATGGTCGTGTCGACCAACATAACAGGATGTTGGTGGATGTACGCAAGCAGAGGGATTATCTGATACTGCTATGAAATTCTACGTCTGAGGATCGTACTCAATATGAAGCTTCTATGGAGTGGACCCGTCAATCCCTTCTCGAAGACAGAAATGAGGTTTCTCGCCTAGAGTCAAAGATAGCGGATCTAGAAGTGGAGCTTCGTCAAGCTCTATCGTCCCATGATTCCGATGTGCGAGAATATATACAGCGGTTGGTTCGAGAAAGAGATGATGCTAGAGCCGAAGATCATGCTCTTAGTAAGGTTTGACTGCTTCTCGTGCCGACGTTGCTCGCTTGGTTGACTCGGAGAAAGACTTGGAAGTTAATATGTATAGACTTACTAAAGTGATTGAAGAGATGACTAATGAGGTTAATCGTCTGCAGCATGTTGATTCCATGAAGCAGGTAGAGTTAGACGAGTGTAAATTTGAACTCAAGAATCTTCAACTGGATTATAGGAAAATTTCCGATGAATACGATTTTCTTGACGATGCTCGGGACGCTGTAGTTAATGAATATGAGATAGCTTCGGCTAATGTCGAAGGTATACGTTAGTTTGGTCGTGGATGGCTTTGTAATTCTTTCCTTCTAACCATTTTGTTTCCTTCCTTTCAGAGCTCGAGGGACAGCTTGGCCTTGCAAATGAAAAGCTTAAAGAGGCTCAATCTTCCTTAGTGTATCAGCAGGGTCAGACCAAATACTATGAAGCGTTGGCCGGATCTCGGGACGAAGCAGCGAAGGAGGCAGCCAAGGAAGCGGGGTGGTAGAAATCTTCATTATCCCAATCTGAGCTCAAGACTGTCGTCATCGCGCATAAGGTTCGCTGCCAGCTCGCTGAGGAGGTTAACAAGACTTTCACCAGGATAAAGCAATCCCTCTTGAAGGAGCATGGCATCGTCAAGAAGTTATTCGTCATCCTATGCCCGAACCTTTCACCTATACCTCCGATCTTTCTTCGGGCGGGAGTGTACCTTCGTCTCAGAAGAAAAGTCCAGATGATCCCGCTGAGTCCTCCAAGGCGAAGTAGATTTCTGAGTTTGTTATAGAAAGTTGATCTCTGTTGATTACTTGGCTTCGGGCCATTTTTTGTATATCTTCTGTGTTTCTTGTTTCCATTCTCCAAGCTTGTAATCAATTTTCATGAAATCGATCATCGTTTGCTTTTGGTATGTGCGATTCTGATTTGTCTGCATTATTAGTCCATTTAATCTTTTTAGTTAACGAGTAATTCTAAATATTGAGAAATGTACATTTATAATAATAAAAAGTGTTTGAGGGAAATAACGAAGGTAAATACATCCGTTATCGACTTTGGACCTGTCACCCCGCTGGCTAACCCTAGGCCAGAGGGTTACCAAACGGTGGGGGTTGATGCAGCGTTCACGGATATGTGATGCGTTATTGAAATATTTACATGCATCCATTCCGCTGAACTGCTGCCTTGTTAACTGGTTGGGTATCTCTTTATACTGGAATCCTTCCCCATGGTCCTACACTTATAGACGCTGATAGAGGAGTCCCGAGAGATTGTATATGATTACTTTCCCCAATAGAAATATTACAAAAAAGGCTTGTTTGATTAATATGGTGAGGTTTGCTAGTCCTCATCCAAAGATAGAAACATGTCGGCGGGTACGCTGTCTTCTTCTTATGGTATTCTTCACGCAGATGCAGAACTACGCTGCTTTAAGGATAGTATTTCTTGAGGCATTTTGCATTCCAAGGGTGCCTGAGGACTTCTCCTTTGAGGTTACGTAGATAATAGGATCCATTCCCTACAATGTCGTGTATTACAAATGGTCCTCCCCATGTTGGTGCTAATTTGCCCCACTTTTTCTATCGTTGGTATTGAGGTATAGGTCTAAGCAATTACTGTCCTTCTGCAAAATTTCTAAGTTTAACTTTCTTATTGTATTCTTTGGCTAATCGTCGTTGGTAATTCTCCATTCTCTGCAGCGCTTACTCCCTCCTTTCTTCCAGGTCAGCGAGCCTTTCCAACATCATATCCGTTGTAAGGTTCTTCTCCCATGCTTCGGTCTTTGTGGTTGGCATGATGATTTATGTTGGAATGACCTCTTCAGCCCCATAAGTGAGGAGGAACGGAGATTCACCGGTAGCAGATCTGCGTGTTGTTTGGTATTCCCATAGCATGTTGTGTAATTGTTCGCACCATCGTCCCTTGTGTTCATCCAATGATTTCTTGAGGATAAAAGCAAGGGTCTTATTCGTGGCTTCGGCCTGGCCGTTGCTTTGGGGATAGATGGGAGTTGATTTGTTCTTGCTGATCTTGAAGGTATCAAAGAGCATGTCTATGTTCTTTCCTTGTAATTGCTTGTCGTTGTCGGAGAAAATTTCTGCTGGGATGCCGAACCTGCAAATAATATTCTGAATGATGAATGTGGATAGTCCGCGTCTCGGATTCTAGCTAACGCCTTGGCTTCCACCCAGTTGCTAAAGTAATCTGTGGCTACGATTAAGAACCGTCTTTTCCCTGATCCTTCGATCAGGGGTCCGACGATATCCACTCCCCATTTCGCAAATGGTCAGGGGATATCCACTCAATTTAGCTTCATTGCTGGAGCATGGATTCTTTTAGCAAAATGCTGACATTCTTCGCATCTTCTAGATATTTCGGCCGCGTCTCGAATCATTTATGGCCAGTAATATCCTTGCATCTTAGCCTTGTCGGCTAGTGATCTCATTTCGCTGTGGTTGCCTGCGTCCCTGTAGTGGATGTCCTTCAAGATTCGGTGGCCTTCTTCCCTGGATAAGCAGCGCGAGAAGGGACCTAGAAAAGACTTCTTGTAAAGAATTCCATCATGAAGATTGTATCTCCCTTCCTTTGATTGTATCTTTCGAGCCTGCTTCAAATCCGTGGGCAGCGTTCCTTTTTCAAGGAAAATGTGGTCTTCGGTACTCCAATCTTCTTCGTTCTTGAAGTCTTCGCCTACGTTGGCTCTTGATATAACATCATCTTCGACAAAATCATCGACGATGTCTTCCCCTACATCATCGTCGGCGATATCCTCCCTTACACCGTCTTCAAGGTTTGTAGAGAGGGATTGTTGTGGAACGATCGAGGGCTCATATACTCTTGTTATCTTGATTGCCTTTACACTTTCGTCCTTCAACATGGATGATATATATGCTAGAGCATTAACATGCCTGAGGTCTCTTCTACATAAATGCTGGAACTTCATGTTGGATATTTGAGATGCTAAGGTCTGAACAAAGGCCATGTATGCTGAGAGGATCTCGTCATAGACATTGTATTCCAGTCTGATTTTCCGAATGACCAGTTGCGAGTCTCTTGTTAGGCGTACGTCGGTTATTCACATCTCTACTATTAGTCGAACGGCATGATGGTTATTTTCAATGATGTTGTAGTAAGAAAGGTTGTCGTTCACTCAGACTTGTTGAGAATTTGTTTTAAAACTAAATAACGAAAATAAAGAGGATATGTACACAAAATATTGTCACAGGATGAAGAGTCACTGGGACGCAGGATTTCACTACTTTTCATATTCTTGTGGTTCAGTCATTAACTCTAGACAATATAGCTCAAACAAAAAGAAGTTGTGACTCTAATTCCTTGACAAAAATAGATTTCATAAAACATTATTTGTAAGTCGTAAGCATGACGCATCAAAAGTAATTTAAACTAAGCATGCGACATCAGACAAAATAACAAATAATTAATAGAAATCATAAAACAATTAAATCTATGCAAAAAGTCATATAAAGAATTAATTCATTTACCACAATCATGAAAAGTTGCTTCCTCCGTCGTCCCAGTGATGGGTTCTAGCTCCGCATGGTGAAAACACACTCAAAGGAATTTTTCATTGCTCAAAAAGGTGTTCACAAAAATGAATTGGGAGAAAAATTATAAAACTGGATTTTGTAACACTTATATTTGTTACAAAACTAAATGTTACAGAGAACGATAAATAAGAAGCGTTGTTTGCATTTGTAGCAATACATTGTCCCCTACGAGTCTAATGTTCTTCGTGTTCTTCCACGAGAGCAAGCAATGGCGGTTCCTCAGTAACTCCAATTTCTCCGGCTCTCGTAGTGTCTAAACGTATCCCAATCTCTCCATCCCCGTTCTCTTTGCTCCTCTACACCTTATATAGCATCACGGGCAAGAGAATCCTCCCTCATAACTCCGAGTATTCTCAAAATCTTCTCATGCGATCGCGGAAATAATTCCCAAAATTAACACCTTCACGCGTCTGCCAGCAATCTAAACCCTCCAAACGCGCTTCCAACTCATCAAATATTTGGTCAACACGCTCAGGCCACAATAAGTCTTCCCGGAATAACAAGAAATCCCGAGAAAAACTTCGTCGTATATATAGTTCCCTGTTTTCTTCTCGTGGAATTTCCAGCCAAATCTACGTAATTATAACGCCAATACCACGCCTGTATAGTCCATAAGAAGATACCCAATGATTTTCAGCCTTTGAATCTCCTTCTAGCACGCCCAAAATTCCAACCCTAATTCTGCCATTTGAGAATCGTTTTTCCCGCCAAAACTAAAAATTTGAAATGATGAAGATGGGTGCGATGGATAAATGGGCTATATATAGCCTGGGTGCCCCTTAGCAAAAGTGAGGGTCCGTATAGCAATTTTCCTTCGGGAGTCCAAAAAGCACTTTTCGAGCAACTTTTTCCGCATAAGTGTAATTCTCCAATAACACCTAAACAAACATAAAAACACCAAAATTAGTACAAAAATCGAGACTAACAATAGAGACACTAAGGACAAATCAGACATAAAAATGTGTCTATCAAATACCCCCAAACTTATTATTTGCTAGTCCCGAGCTAATCTAATCTATAAAATAAAATGACTACACTTAGCACGTGCAGCAAGCCATTAAACCGCTAGGTGGCCCTAGTGGCGGAGTGTTGTCTCCGGAGGGTTTACCAGAGGTGTACCCACAAAACCTTTACTCCAGACCCTAGTTATCTACGCAGAACCTTGGACGGCACTAAAGAATCTCCGTGGTTGGCATACTCTCATTGACTACAGGAGGAAGAACCCTGATGCGAAATTACAATTTATGTACACGAGTTTGCACTCAAGCATACTAATATTCATATAAAGTGACAGAGCTCTACTCAGATAGTTTCTGGACATCATAAACCGGAGTCAACCAATCACATGGATAGATTAAGAAGATGGATGTAGAGAAAAACGTAGATGATGTTGACTAAGGTGAACCTATCCTAATGGGTGAGATCTTGATTCGGACTAATATCAACACACCGACATATACAAGGGAACCCAGTGGTCGATAATCCTAACTCTAGGTCAACTCAGCTGGCATATACAAGGGTACCAGTGGTCGACTTTATTGTATTTATTCCGGTTGGTCTGGTGGTATGGTCTCATTTTTTTTTTTTTTTGAAGCTCGGCCATTCTATTTCACCCTAGCAATGGTAAAAAGAAAAAAAAGAAGTTATCAGAATTCTTTCGATGTTTCCATCACGAGGATATGGCGAAACTACCATGTTTTCTTTTCTAACACCTGAGCTCTGTGCTTTTATGAATAGACTATTCTAGATGTTTCCATCTAATTAGATTGGTTCCTCATCTCCTACAACCGAGATGTTCCCATCCACTTAGATTAGTTAGTGCCAACCTTAATAAGCATAAATTTCTAGTCTCTGGAGTTTATTTATTGCAACTAAAACAATTATCGCTCAACAAATAAAAACACGGACTCCTATTTTTGCCAAGATAGATTCTCAAAAGATTGGTTGTAAATCCTAAGCATGATGTATCAAAATATTTAAGCTAAGCGTACCTCATCCAATTAAATGACAACCAATTAATTCAAATCATATTTCAATTAAAATTAATGCAAAAGTCTTAAAAAAGAATTAAATAATTTTACCCATGTATGAAATTCGTCTTCCTCCGTTGTCCCAATAATGGGGTCTAGCTCATCATGTTGGAAACACGCTCAAAATATGATTTTATTGCTCAAAGGTGCTTACACATGATGAAAAGGAGAGATATCAAATAAACCAGGAATTTGCAACGCATGAGAAGCGTTACAAACCACTATTACAGCGTACGATAAATGGTAAATGTCGTTGTAGCAATACGACCCATGGTGATGTGTCGTTGTCACTGTAGCATTTACGACGGCCCTCCGTGCGTCTTATGTTCTTCGTGTTCTTCAGAACGACACTCTTTATGTGTCGTCTGCAACTATTTCTTCCTGCTGCTGCTGCAACTCCTCCTGCAGCCTGATTCTTCGGCACTTCACCCCTAACTCTCCATCCCCGTTCTACTGCTCCTCTACACCTTATATAGCATCATAGCCAAGAGAATCCTTCCTCATAACTCTGAGTATTCTCAAAAATCTTCTCATGCAGTCGCGGGAAATAATTCCCAAAATTAACACCTTCACGCGTCTGCCAGCAATCTAAACCCTCCAAACACGCTTCCAACTCATCAAATATTGGGTCAACACGCTCAGGCCACAATAAGTCTTCCCGGAATAACAAGAAATCCCGAGAAAAACTTCACCGTATATATAGTTCCCTGTTTTCTTCTCGTGGAATTTCCAGCCAAATCTACGCAATTATAACGCCAATACCACGCCTGTATAGTCCATAGGAAGATACCCAATGATTTTCAGCCTTTGAATCTCCTTCTAGCACGCCCAAAATTCCAACCCTAATTCTGCCATTTGAGAATCGTTTTTCCCGCCAAAACCAAAAATTTGAAATGATGAAGATGGGTGCGATGGATAAATGGGCTATATATAGCCTGGGTGCCCCTTAGAAAAAGTGAGGGTCCGTATAGCAATTGTCCTTCGGGGGTCCAAAAAGCACTTTTCGAGCAACTTTTTCCGCATAAGTGTAATTCTCCAATAACACCTAAACAAACATAAAAACACCAAAATTAGTACAAAAATCGAGACTAACAATAGAGACACCGAGGACAAATCAGACACAAAAATGTGTCTATCAGGGCATGTACTACGGCTTAGTACTCTACGATGTTGTTGGTATGCCCCTTGAATTCCAATCTTAGTGCGTGCACAATCCTATCTCCAGTTGGGGAGGTGATTACGATGATTATGCCTACGCCTTCTTTATTCCTTGATCCATCGACGAAGACCTCCCATCGTCTTTGGCTTGAGGGTTCGAGGACGTCGACTGGATCCTTTCTGTCCTCTTTTGCTTCTGGTATATCCTTAACTTCTTCATCATTGTCCAGGGTTAAATCTGCTAGAAAATCCGCCAAGACTTGCGACTTTTGGGAAGTTTGGATCTCGTGGATAATGTTGAATTGATCAAGATGAGTATTTTATTTTGCTATCCTTCCCACTTTCCCAGTGTTTTCGAGAACATCTTCTAGTGGCGCTTTACATGGGACACGAACATAATGAGTCAAGAAGTAGGTTCTCAGCTTTTGGGTTTCCCATACTAGTTCCAGGATTAGTTGTTCAATCTTCGTGTAGTTTCTTTCGGCTGGGTTGAGGGTTTTGCTAACATAGTAGATTGGTTGTTCAAGATGAGTATTCCATTTTGCTATCCTTCCCACTTTCCCAGCGTTTTTGAGAACAGCTTCTAGTGGCGCTTTACATGGGACACGAACATAATAAGTCAAGAAGTAGGTTCTCAGCTTTTGGGTTGCCCATACTAGTTCCAGGATTAGTTGTTCAATCTTCGTGTAGTTTCTTTCGGCTGGGTTGAGGGTTTTGCTAACATAGTAGATTGGTTGTTCAAGATGAGTATTCCATTTTGCTATCCTTCCCACTTTCCCAGCGTTTTTGAGAACGGCTTCTAGTGGCGCTTTACATGGGACACGAACATAATGAGTCAAGAAGTAGGTTCTCAGCTTTTGGGTTGCCCATACTAGTGCCAGGATTAGTTGTTCAATCTTCGTGTAGTTTCTTTCAGCTGGGTTGAGGGTTTTGCTAACATAGTAGATTGGTTGTTCGACCTTCGTGTTTGTCTTGAACTTCGTTGACTGCATATTCGGTCGCTGCTATGTAAAGGGACAGCACCTCATCGGGATCGGGCTTCTGGAGGATCGGGATCGTGGCCAACTATTCTTTGATATTCTGGAAGGCATCTTCGCCTTCAACGGTCCATGCGAATTTGATTCCTTTCTTGAGGATGTTGAAGAAGTGCTTGCATTTGTACGATGATCTGGCGATGAATCTTTCCAATGCTGCCAGGGATCCATTGAGCTTTTGGACTTCTTTCAAGTTCTTTGGTGATGGAATCTCCACAATGGCCTGGATCTTAGCAGGGTCGACTTCGATGCCCCTCTTCGTTACTAAGTATCCGAGGAACTTCCCTGATGTGACGTTGAAGGTACATTTTTATGGGTTTACTTTTATGTTGTATTTCCTCATGTCATCGAAGATATCTCTCAGGTCTTGATGGTGATCTTTACGCAGCTTGCTTTTGACGAGCATATCATCAACGTACACTTCTAAGGTTTTTCCGATCCATGGCTTGAAGATTGCTTCAACCATCATCTGGTATGTTTCCCCTGCATTCCCTAGTCCGAATGGCATGCGGGTGTAGCAGTAAAGTCCGTGAGGAGTAAAGAATTTTGTATGTTGTTGATCTTCTTCTGCTAGAGCTATTTGGTTATAGCCTGAATATCCATCCATGAATGATAACTCTTTGTGGATCTCTAGGGAGCAGGTAGCTATCCTTAGGACAGGATTTGTTGAGGTTGGTGAAGTCGATGCATATCCTTACCCCTCCGTTCTTCTTTGGTACGATGACTATGTTCGAAATCCAGGTAGGGTATCTGACTTCTTTGATGAATCCTGCTTCCATCAACTTGGTTAACTCCTTTTCGACAGCCTGGTGGTACTCTGGTGCTACTTTTCGTAGCTTCTGCCGGAAGGGGTAGTGCCTGGTTTTATCCGATTTTGTGTTGTATGATTTTTGGATCGATCCTGTGCATGTCACCTAATTTCCATGCGAAAATATCTGCATAATCCTTAAACAATCTGACCAAGGCTTCTTCCCTATCTTTTTCCATTAGGGTTCTTATCTTGATCATATTGGGGTCCTCTTCCGTCCCTATGTTTATCTCTTTGGAGGGTTCTACCGACGTAAATGTAGGTTTTGGTTCTCCCAAGAGAGGGACGTTCTTTAATTGCTATTTGGTAGGCTCTTCAGCCCCCTTAGCCATTGAGGTACCTGTTTCGGTTGTAAGGACGATGCTACCCTTCGTCAAGCTTCTGTCTGAAATTTCTTCTAGATACAGATCGATGGCCTTATCCTTGGCGGCATCCTTGTTTCTGCTTCTTCGAGATTTCTCTGCTCGTCTTTTTCATTATTGAATTGGTTCTGCAGGGCCTGGCATTCTTGGGCGGTGACCTGATCTCCCTTAATTTCCATTACCCCTTCGGGTGTTGGAAACCTAAGGTACTGTTGATACATTGCTGCCACCCCTTTGAGCTTGTGTACCCATCTTCGGCCAATGATGGCGTTGTAAGGAGAATGAGCGTCCACCACACTGAATCGGGTATTAACTTTCACCGGTCCTTCTTTTACTTGTAACACGATGTCTCCTAGAAGGTTCGTTGGTGCTCCATTGAATCCATAGATGGTGTAATAGGAAGACATCAGTTGCTCTTCATTCAACTCCATTTGTTTGAACGTGTCATGAAAAAGGACGTTGACTGAACTCCCTTCGTCAATTAGAATCTTCTTGACGTTGCATCCTGCGATAGGAAGTGTGAGGACTAAAGGATCATTGTGGTCCTATATGTCTTCCTCGACGTATTCAGTGTCAAATGTCATTGGTGTGTTCATCCACTGTTCATGCTCGTCTACTTCGACTCCATCCATTTTGTATAATTCGCAATAGTCCTCAAATTATTTCCTCAATATTTTCCCTATTTGGGCGGTCAATGAGGGACCGGTAGATTCAGAGCATGAAATGGTATTGAGCGTTCGGTTTCCTTCAGGTAGCTGGACCTGCTTGCTTTGTTTAGCCCTATCTTCGGTCTCTTCCTTATGTACGTACTGCTTGAGGTCGCTGGCATCGATCAACTTTTGGATCATTATCTTGAGGTTCTTACATTTTTCGGTCTGATGTCCGTTGAAGAAGTGGTACTCACAGTAATCTCTTGACTTTTCGGACATTGGGGGTTGCTTTCCTTTGGACCAGGTTCATTCTAGGTTCTCTCGATCCTTAATCTACCTTAGGATTCGAGTGTAGTTGGTGTTCAGCTTCGCGAAAACTTGATCTTCGAATTTCCGGTCGTCACGCCAACGATCATCCCTTCGTCCTCTCTTGTCTTCGCTGGGTCGTTCGGTTGATCCATCTCTTTTGGAACCGCTGGCTTGCTCTACTGAATTAGTCCGATGAGACATCTGCTTTTGGGCTCTGGGATTTTCCCGCTGGATTTCTTCCAACCTGGCGTTCTTTTCTATGATCACTCGAAGGTCTTCTTCGGTCGTGGGGACACTCCCATGGATCTCGACAAATAGCGGGCTCATCCTGTCCAATCCCCATTTATAGCAGTTAATGCTGACCACTGGGTCTACATTCCATATCGCTTGACAAATCCTGTGCCATATGTCGGTATATTCCATGATCGTTTCTTTGTAAGCGGTTGCCAACGAGAAGAGCTTGTCTATTCCGGCGTTGACAGTCTTCTTGTACATGTAAGTTCCTAAGAACTTCTCAATGAGCTGGCTGTAAGAATCGATGGAATTGGGTGGTAGGTTGTCGAACCAGGATAGTGTTGATCCTTTTAGACTTGAGGGAAAATATCTGCAGAGGACTGCATCGTCTTGATCCCATCGGGCTAAAATACGATTGTAATACCGAAGATGAGCTGAAGGATCGCTGGATCCATCATAACATTCGAACGCTGGGACGGGACACTTCTGAGGAATAAGTGCTTTGGCCAAGTGCGGAGTCAGTGGCGTAGTGTTAGCTTCTCTCATCACTTCATCTAGTCTTCCTCCCCCTTTTCTAGCTTTCAACTGCTTGATTTCAGCCATCATTTCAGCAAAAAGGTTTTCATCGCAAGCTGGTGATCATCTTTGATTGTGGATCGTCCTGATCTTCGGATCTCACTATGAAAATAGTCTGAGTCCTCGGGAGTGTAGTCTGGGTCAGATAATCGGTTTCCTCTGGCAACTCTTCGGTTTAACGGCTCGGGATTATTGACGTTGGCCACTACCATCCTTCGGTCCTGATTAGGCGGTGGTGCCTTGGAGTTAGTCTCATCGTGTAGGTTTTCTACCTCGGCACTGTGAGCGATCCTATCTTTGAGTTGCTGATTTTCTTGTGCAAGTAGGGCCACAACATCCGCGTATACCTTTTGGTTCTTCCTCAACTCTTCGAGTTCCGCCATCATTTGGACGGAGTGGTTCGATCCCTGATTCGGAGTTCCTATTTGTCCTTGTCCACTGGCTGCTACAATGTTATCTTCATCAACAGTCTGTATCAAAGGAACCGGTGGATCTACGTGCGGGGCCGGGAGCTCCGCTGGTTGTTGTGTTGGTTGGTTTGCTATTAGAAGTGGCTGATTGGCTAGTAGTTGTTCATTCTGTTTGTTAGTGAGCGGCATCCCATAAAGAGGTTGTTGTATAATCGATTCTGTCATTCCTTCACGTTGTTCGTTTGCTCGGGTTGTCGCTGCCACTCTAGAGGCACCTGCTTTGTTAGCCGCGGCCTACAACGATTATGCTGCTATTGCGCTGGCATCCAATGGCATCGTGCTTTCTGCTCCATCTTGTCTCTTGTTGGCTGCTTTTAGCTTTTCACCCTTTTGTTTATTGCGTGTCATAACCGGAGTTGTCCTTGGCGTTTCTTTTGACGATGCCTTGGATTTTCCCACATCCTTTGCTTTTTCCATCTTCGAATTTTTCTGCATAAACAAAACATTATCGAACAAACAATGTCCGCGTGGGCTTTGTTAGTAAGGTTAATCCGAAGGAAAAAGTAAAAAACACAACATTCGTCTAAAGGTTTTTGAGGGATCATTTGAAAGAAAGAAAAACTTGAATAGGCAGGTCCAATAATCATAAACATAGATCTGCTCATGGATCTAAAAAATCTTCTCACAAATACACAGATCTATGGGTTTTAAATATGAAAGCTTGAAAACGTAGATCTGGTATGCATTCGTTAATAAACACGTGATATAAATATTTCACAATTGATTTTAAAGATATATTGTCTTAAATCCACAATATAAGAGGGTTTTGGATCCCGAAGATGATTTCAAAAGCGTACGCAGATCCAAAGAGAGTTTGCAATGGAAAACATGGACATAAAGGAGTTTTTGAAAAGAAGAAAAAATGGCAAGTTGCTCAGAGCACTATTATTTAGGGAATAACGCCGGGAACAAACAAATAGGTAGAATCACAGGATAAGATAAATCTTTTACCGGGACAAGGTCCCTGTTTCTAGCGCCAGATTGTGAACACAGAAATAACGAATGTATCTTCGTGTTCACAAACAATATTCGCATGACTGACGAAATCAATGAGGCAGAATAATACAGATAAAGCAACATAAGGCCGAAGCCTGATGGACTCGGAGCCTTCGGACTCGTCCTCGTCTAGCCATACAAGTTTGATTATGATGATTTCACAATAGACAAATACGATGCATGGTATGAAAATCAGAAGATCTAAAGTGCGGAATATAAATGAGACGATGATTTACGTGGTTCAGCACTAAGGCCTACGTCCACGGGGGTTGGTGTTTCACTATATGTTCAAAGATTACAAGGATAGTCGGATGACTTTGAGTAAGGAACGAAGCTAGGAGGGAAATAAATCTCATACTCACTCTTACAATTTCTCTCTCCTGAACTCTCTCTTACTCTAGATAAAAAATGGTCGCCCCCTTCACCCTTAGTGGGCTGAGTTATTTATAGGCTTCTTTGGTAGGTCCCTTTCTTCGAGTACAGCTGTCCTTATCGTCTTGGTTACCGCGTCTGCCCGATGATGCCTTCGTTCCGACCCAGCGTCTTCCAACGGTATTATGTAGAAACGAAGATAGACCTTCTTCTTCTCCATGAGATCTTTGACACGTACCCTATGACTAGGGGTATTTAATGCGGGTGGTTCGGGCAGTCCGCACGCGTCAGGCGGCTGTCTGATGCCCCTGTCACATCCCTGTCGGCGAGGCTCATCCCAGCCCTTGATCTTGGATCTTCCTCGGGATGGAGTAAAGTAAATCCCTTGGTGTTCTATGGTACGTCGCGGTAGCTTGCTCTTATGGTGCCCTTTGATCCTTCGTCGTTGGATTGGTTTGACGATGAATAGGTGTAGATGACAGATGCCCCTTGAGTGTTGGGACGTGAAATCATGTCTCGGTGTCTAAGAGTTGTGTATCATCCACGTGTGGTTTCTCTAACACGTGGCAGATGATGAATCATGTGTATATAATGTCTTTCCTCTATGGTGATGATAATAAGAAAATCTATTTAAGGAAATCTAATTTCATTGTTCGGTGAGGTGGCAAATGGGGAAATTATCTCTCCCTGACGCATCAGTGACACATCATCAATCGTTGTTATGCAGCTGTTATGCCGCGGTTCATGTAGCATTTTCGTCTATATCCTTAAGAGAAGTGCTGTAAATTCTGCAATATCTTCTATCTCTCCAACTAAGAAAAGATCACGGTTTGTTTTTGATTTCATGGATGGTAGCCGTGATTATTTGTTAAAATCGATCATATAAATACGGAGGATTAAGCATTTAACTGTGATCTAATTGGTCATTGGTGGTCATAACTCATAACTTTGATTAGATATTGATGTTTCGTGTCAATTGAATCGATGAGATGAACAAAAGAAATGACAAAAAAAAATAAAAATAGAAGTAGATCATGTTTGTAAATTATTGAAATAAAATTAAGTTCTTTTATGCCGGTTGTGATCAAAATTGGGGATTTTTGTTTTTGTGTAAAATCTATTACGATCTTCTAGTTTTTAGTCAAAGAGTGGAAAATGAGTTAACGACGTTGATTAGGTACAATGACAGGATGGTGTAGTTCGTATAACCATCATAGATATAAAAATTTCCATTGTTCCGGAAAGAAAATGGGTGTTAAGGACGTTTTTACAATTTCTTCGATAACAACTCAACCCTACATGTATCTAAGTAGATATAATTCAAGATCTAACGGTTTAAAATGTTGTTGCTTATGAAGGCTCCCTGCCCAGCTTAGTATTGCTCTATTCTTAATTACATCCTTATCCCCAATACATCTGCCCCTACAGTTCCATGTGGAACATATACTATATTATTTTTATAAGCGATTGTACTTTGACCGGAAGAATATCCCTGCCCAGCTTTTGGTTTCATACCTGTACAGACAGGGCAATTCATACCTGTACAGACATGAAGAAAAATTGTGGCCAAGAAGATGGACAACACAAAACCACCACCTTGAGATGGCCTCTTTTTTGAGATTTTATCGCCTCACCTAAAACCACCACCTTCTAGCCATAACACACCTTTGACCACCGTGAACTAGCCAGTAACCACCGTCTCCAACGGTGATGATAATCGAAAACTATCATTAATTTTCCCTAATGTCTCAGATCTAATACTGCAAGTCTCTAAAACACCGAACCTACTTTAATTTCCAGCGATACATAGTTCTAAGACTCCGTTTCTACAAGCTTCCAAGACACCAAGATACCCTAGATACCAAGACACAAAGACACATCTCCAAAGTTTCTGTGATACCAAGACCCTTTCTCCTGACTCTTCGTCTTTTGCTCGCGAGATCCATAAGACTCCTTTATCATTTTTTTTTTATTATTTTTTTTTTCTGAGTCCAAAGTCTTCTGCTAGTTTGGATTGCAAAAGAACTTTGCTTGTAACTCTATGCCCCTCTCAGCTTCTGTTATCTAATTTCTATTTTTCCATTGTGGTGCTAATAGTTTGATTGGTTTTTCTTTCCTTCCTCTCTGTCTTCTCCTGATTTTCAATTAGTTTTTTTTTCTCTTTTTCTCCATTGATTTAAATCAGCCTATTTTAGATTAAATTTCCATTTAAGATACCCCTTACTTTTGTTTGTTTTGTAACCATTTTATTTTTAATTTTATAGGGATATCAAATTTTTTCTATAGCTTAATTGTAATCTGGATTGTCTTCTTATGTATCTGAAATCAAATTGCTAAGTTTTTTATATTGTTAACTACCTATCAAATTTGATTATATTTCCTTTCCCTTTTTTTTCCTTACCTCTGTTAATTTCACTTTGTTAATTTTTCTAAGTTTTCTTTGGTAGATTATGAAGTTCGTTAAATTCTGCAAAGGAAAAATTAAATCATTGCCAAAACTAATGCATTCTAGTCTGATTACAGGTACCATGTGTTATAATTGGAAAAAAAGGAAACATCCGAGGAAACCAGAGATTCAAGGAAACTCACAGAACATTTTGCTGATCCAGTCCAAGGTGAATCATGTTAGTTTTGAAAATGAAATGAGTCAGGAAGGTGAATTAACAATGGAGAACATGGAAGCTTTGGAGACCAACCCTGTGGCCAAGGTAAGTACAAACCTATATCCCATTTTCATATTTTCACATAGAATTCTCAAAATAAAAACTAGATTAGGTATGAAACACAATTATACCTTATTCTTTCAGATTAATATGATTGAGTTCTCCTTCTATATCTTGCATGATCTGAACACACAAACTAGCACAGAAATAGAACACATTTTTCAATCATCTTGCCTGTGTTATATGAATGCTATTGGGATGTATGAATCTAATGGGTATGTCTTACATGAATTAGAGTATCCTGTAGTGTCGTACTTCTGGCAGTTCATAAGCATGATTTCTTGGAATTGTCAGGGTTTAGGTCAACTAGAGACTAGACACAGCCTGCTAGATATTTTAAACAAGGAGAATCCTGATATCCTATTTCTGTCAGAAACTAAACAACAAAAAAATGAGATGAAAAATATTCTGAGAATGGTCAATGTGCACAACTTTTTTCTAGTCCCTCCTAGAGGGAGTGCTGGAGGTCTATGTCTTATATGGAAAAATAATGTTAACATTAACATAGATGACCATGCCTACAATCACATAAATGCCACAATTACTAATCCTATAAATAATAGTAGTTGGCTTTTAACTTGTTTCTACGGTAGCCCATATAGGAAATTGAAACTTAATTCCTGGAATATCATAAAACAAATGGCGCCTAATGTTGACAAACCATGGATAATCATAGGCGATTTAAATGTTGTTCTTCATGAGGAAGAAAAGAAAAGTAGATTTGCCTTTAAGAAAAATGAAGCCAAAATATTTAATAACCTAATTAACAAATGTAACTTGACAGATCTTGGATTTACAGGTTACACTTATACTTGGAATAATCATCGTCAAGAGGAGGAAAATATTGAACAAAGACTTGATAGGGCCATCGTAAATGACAAATGGAATAGGAAGTTCCCTAACTCTAGTATAAGGCACTTAGGTCCCTTAGCATCTGATCATGTTCCTATAAAACTCAATCTGCATAACCACTGGGATGATGGGCCTACCCCATTTAAATACTTTGGTGAGTGGATTAAGCACGAGGATTGTAAAGCCATTATTCAGGAAAGCTGGAATTCTTCTGTGAGAGGGTCACCGGCTTACAAGGTAAACAAGAAGCTTGGAAATGTTAAAAATATTCTCAGAAAGTGGAATAGGAAAAAATTTGGGAACATCAATAGCAACATAGAGAACATAAAGGAAAAATTGGATAGAACCAACAATACTATGAACTATCCAAACAAAACTCAAGTGCTAGCAAGCCTAAGATCTGAGCTCGCTAAATGGTACGCAATCAAAGAAAAATTTTGGAAAGATAAAAGTAGAGACCAAAACTTGGCCTTAGGCGACAGAAATACTAGATATTTCCATACGAAAGCTAAGCAGAGATTTAGAAGAAATAGAATTGAAACGATAAGTACTGATGAAAATGTCTGGCTAAATTCTAGAGAGGAAATTGCTGAGTGCATAACTCAACATTTTCTTAAAATTTCTACTACTGTTAATCCTAACATCGACCAAAACCTGATAAACCTTATTCCTACTAGTGTCACTCAAATTGATAATGAAATGTTATGTGTTATGCCATTAGAAAGTGAAATAAAACAGATTCTTTTCTCCATGGAGCCTGATAAAAGCCCAGGGCCTGATGGTTTTCCTCCCAATTTCTTTCAACAGAACTGGGAAACCATTAGTGCTGATCTTACAAAAATGGTACAACCTTTTTTCGAAACAGGTAATATCTCTAAAGAAATGAATGCCTCATTCATCTCTTTAATTCCTAAAACTTTAAACCCCACTTCCCCTGTCGAGTTCAGACCTATAGCCTTAGCTAACACCAGCTACAAGGTGATATCCAAACTAATGGCTGTTCGAATGAAAGGTCTTCTAGGAAAAATAATTTCGCCTTATCAATCTGCCTTCATTCCTGGAAGGCAGATTGCTGAAAACATAACTTTAGCCCATGAAATTATTCACAAGATGAAAAATTCTAATTCTAAAAAGGGTTTCATGGGCCTAAAGATTGATATGTCGAAAGCTTTCGACAGAGTTGAATGGGGATTCCTAATCAGAGTAATGACTAGAATGGGGTTCAACAACAAATGGTGTAACTTGATTCACCAGTGCATTTCGACTACTTCCTTATCCGTGTTGCTTAATGGGTCTCCTACTAAATTTTTTAAACCTTCTAGAAGTGCAGAGATGGGGAGACCCAATCTACCCTTATCTTTTCCTATTTTGTATAGAAGCTCTTTCTAGAACTATTCAAAATGCTGAAAATTTGGGCCTGATCAAAGGCATAAAACTGGTTCACAAGGCTCCTTCTTTAAGTCATCTCCTATTCGCTGATGACTGCTTAGTCTTTTGCAAGGTGAGTGAAAACACATGTAAAAATCTGGTTAATCTGTTTAATAATTTTAGCTTGGTTTCGGGTCAACTTATTAACCTGAGTAAATCTGGAGTGTTCTTTAGCAAAAAAACCGAAACCAGTATTCGCAGGAAGGTAAAAGAAATATTAGGTGTAACTGCTATTCCCTTAAACGACAAGTATTTAGGTTCCCCTTTGTTCACCAATAGATCAAAAATACAATGCTTTGAACCCTTACTTGAAAATTTGAGAAATAGAATGACAAAGTTGGAATGGGATCAACTTAAACAATCCGGAAAAACAGTCATGATAAAAAATGTAGCTTCCTCAGTCTATGTGTATCAAATGAATTGCTTTAAGATCCAGGTTAAAATTTGTGATCGAGATAACTAAACTTCGAGGAGAAACTATTGGTGGGGAAAAACGATAAAGGACTGAATGAAAATGGGAAAAAGGGGGTTTGTTTAAAAAATTGGACAGCTTTATGTAAAACTCTAGAAGAAGGAGGCCTAGGTATCAAAAATGTAAGAAAATTTAACCTAGCTATGATAGCTAGGATGGGATGGAATCTTAGCCAGAAGCCTGACTCTCTATGTGCTACTATAATGAAAGCTAAATATTACCCCAACTGCGATTTACTTCACATAAACAGTAAACCTAATAAAAATGACAGTTGGCTATGGAAAGGGTTGCTAACAGGGATTGATCATTTAAAGAAATGCTGCTTCTGGGAACTAGGAAATGGAAGAAACATAGAGATTTGGCATGATATCTGGATCCCAGGGACAGAAACACCGTTGCAGAGAAACCTGAGTGCTACTGAGGGTCTGAGTAAAGTTAGTGATCTGATAACAGACGACAAAACTTGGGACCTTACTAAATTATCTAGGTGCTTTGATAATCAAACAATAATAAAAGTTAGGGGCATTAGAATTCCAACTGAAGAGAAAATGGACACTCCGAGATGGAGTCTAAACGAAAAAGGTACGTTCTCTGTAAAATCGTTATATAACCACATAAACTCTAATGGCAATGCTGATCCTAAATGGAATAGAATATGGAGAATGAAAACAACACCTGCTGTTAAGAATTTCATATGGAAGGCAGCCCATTCCATCCTTCCTAATAGCATGAGAGTGGCGGCTGTTCTCCCTGACATTGACACCAAATGTAAGCTCTGTAATGAGCACCAAGAAACTCTAACTCACTTATTCCTGCATTGCACCTATGCTACTCAGGTATGGATGCACTTCAATTTTGATATGGACTTTATTAGAAATGGTACAATATCTTTTCATGAATGGTTATCGGATTGTTTTGAAAACACATATAGGGGAACTTATGATATAGATTGGCAGGTGCTTTGTAGTATCATAACTTGGTTTATTTGGAAGGTAAGGTGTGATGTGGTCTTTAAAAAGAAAAGACAAAATAGTATTATAACAGCTAACAACATTATTAAGTTCATAAATAGCTACACTATTGTTACAAAACCAGGCCACAACACAATGGATGATCTCTACTATAACTCTATGAATGATGTTATTCTCCAGATTAAAAAGTACCCTGATGAAAGAGATACAGATGATATGACCTTGAAAATTCATATTGCGTTGAATATGATAGACTCAAATTCAAAAACAGGTATTGGACTAATGTTGGTTGATCACACAGGTACAGTCAGAGAAGCAAGAGGCCTCTCTACTGACAGTACAACAATAGAAGAGCTAGAACAGGCTGGAGCAGAAGCAGCTTTCCAATGGGCAACATGTTGGAGTGGCCACATGATTTCCTTTAGGAGCGACTCGGAACCGACTCTGGTGCTGCTAGTGGGAATGTATGCGGAAGCTCGCAGACAACGTTACTTAATTTGTGAAGATTTTGGAAATACCAAGAAATTTGAAATGAATTTCATTGCCCGTGATTTCAGATTAGTCAATAGAATAGATATAATATGGGCAGCAAGATTATCTTCTTTTTGTAATATTTATGACATTAAGCATTCCTGGGTTGATCATAATTTATGGGCTCTGTTAACTTATTTGAACATCCAACAATGGAACCAACATGTAATGAATATCCGAAATTCTGATTACGGAACATCGAGATATCTGAACCATATGTACTGAGGTTTTTTTCTTAGCCTCCTTTTCTATAAAAAAAAAATCTTCTGTCTAATATCTAATTCATCATCATTCAGGAAACCAAAATACAGCATCTTAGAGAATCACAAATGAAGAAAATTACGTAACGAGTCTAAGAATCTTTGTACCACTTCTTTTCATCTCCAGGTCCTATTCTCTGCCTAAGATATACCTATTTTCTTGAACCTCTTCCTTTTCTTGTTTGGTTATCGAACATTCCTGTACTAGGAATAGAGGACTTCGACGAAGATTGAAAACCTTATTGCCCTCCATTGTTTCAGTACTCTAATACAGGATAAAAGAAACTAACACTTCATGACTGAAAAAAATTAAAAAATAAAATTCATATAGATGTGGTGAAGCTTAAGTATCAGTTCAGCGATTTCTAGTTTTCAACCTTACATTCATAAGTGAAAATTAAGGCTTGTTATAACTCCAGTTAACTTTGAGAACCTTAATCCATTGCCGAGCTTTCCTAAGGACACTTGCTAATAAATGTCTTGACCTACGGAACCATACCTCAGTTTTTACTACTGCGTTTCTTCAACACACTGAAATTTTGAACCATACTAGGGCAAGCTAGAAGACTAGAAGTCTAGAACTATAATCCAACTTCAGAATTCATTTATTTTTCAATTGCATCTATGCTCCATACTTAACAATCGATAAAGCATCACAGGCTAATATGCAGACGTATATACAAACCAGTTATGTTTCCTAGTCTGCTGTCTATTCCTATTCGATACGACAGAACTGATTTCGACACTTAGTTTAGTAACAATAACAGAATAATCACATCCTCTAAGAAAAAAGATATGCATAAACATGTTAGTTGCATACATAGAACCAAATTCCGCATATAATAAGCCATACACTCAGATCCCACCACAAAAACAATCCATTCGACATGCATTAAAACACACATTATACGATATGTATCAGTTGCCCCCATTCCAGAAATGAATAATATCCCAGTATTTTTTCTATGGTAACTGAACTTTCTAATATAATTCAGGCAATCAACATTTTCTTACCTCCGAGATAATTCCGGATGTTAATTATGACAACCACCTAATTTGACATTTTCTTCTTTTTCCTGTTCGGTTTGATTTGTGAATTGACAGTTAGCTACAGGTGGTTTTTTAAAGAAGGGAATTAAAGAACTGTGAAGAAAAAAGCTAACCTTGTTGTTGTATTTGAAGTAAGACATTGTTATCCCAGAAGCTCGATTCAAGTGTTGTAGCCGTAATTCAGAAGCCCTTGAAGGAAGAGAGTTGGAGAAACAGTGAGAGATCATTTAGATACTCGAAATACAGCATCTCAGACACTCACACTTGAAAATAGCATGTGACGAGTCTAATGACTAGAGGGTGTTCACACTGTTCCATATGTGATGAAAAATCAGTTCTCCACACAAATATTTTACCAGAAAAAGGAGAATTTACCAAATCTTTTGGCCAGAAAGCTAATTATAATTTATCGTTATGACAATCAACAATTCAGAATTCAGAGAGTTTTTCTACCAAGTGTATCAGACTAGGCTACATTCTGCACAAGGCCTCAAAAGACCAAAATTGATTGAAATTAGTTGTTTTCCTTCTTTCGATTATAAATTATACTAGATGCAGGCACGTCCTACAAGAACAATCGAAAACTTATCCTAATTCACTCTTACCAGTATCCATTCCATGCCAAGTTTTTCTACCACCCGATGTTGAGCTTGTTCAGAAATTCTGGGGATTTGCGGGAGATTGGGAACTTCACTGCCTCCCATTGACACAATACTTGGAGTATTGTCTGCTTTTCTTGTGGCACCTTGATGTGGTTGACCTAAAGGACCAGTGATATCATCAATAACTGTACTTGTTAGCCATATTCTTAGAAAATAAACAATCTCAAGTAGTATGACAATAAATAGTTCGTTTACTTTATACCTGCACTAGTTTCTGCTTCATTCACAACTTCCGTTTCATCTTCACCACGCGTCTTACTTTCCGCCTAAGATGTGCATTGTGCCTTTTTTCACGAAGCGCTTCCTTTTCTTCTTCGGTTATTAAACTGCACTTCACTTTATCTAGAATACGGCGCTGCTGCAATTGATCTTCCCTTCGTTGTGCTTGTGCTGGACCTCAACATTTCCTTTCACTTTTTTTTCCCTGACAAAATGCAGGCAATCTAGAATAGATACTTTCAGGTTACAATAGCATGATAGATATACTTTCTACGCAAGAGTAATATCATTAACACCCTATCCATGATGGGGTCTGGCGGTCTTAGCTTTACAAAATAACACTAATAAAAATCCAATGCAAGTGACAAAGTGATGGGACACAGTTAAAATTAAATTGAAGAAAAATCTAATAAAACTTCAACCCAAGTGACAAAGTGATGGGACACAGTTAAAATTAAATTGATGAAAAATTAATGGAAGCTCCAGAACAAGTCATTGCGTGCCGCTGCCTTATTACCTAAACAAAACCGAACAACGAAAACTGGCAGCGAGTGAAGGTACTCACATCCCAAAAGTTCCTTCTGGGCGTGGTCAAGAATCCCAATGGGTAAAATAGGGATGGAGATCCATTGACAAATCAACCCACTGGCAGATCCAGTGCCTTCAACACATCCTTGAACTCAAAATCGTGAGTCTGCTTGTTAAATTGTTCAACCAGTTTGTACCTGGCATCATTCAGATAGAAAGCTTGAGTGGTCTCAAGAAGCCATTGAGCCTCTGTGTCAGTGAGCTTGCTGGTGAAAACAATATCCCCACGGACGAGCACCATATCCTTGGTCTCTGCAAATTCTGTGAAATAAGTCGCTGTGAAATAGGGTGCTGCTTGGGTTCCTCTTGCCTTGTAATCTTCAAGACCAGTGAAAATAATGTGTGGCATCTGCACTTGAACAAACATTGTTACATAACCACTTCCTTTCCATAATGGAACAACAAAATGCCGGCAAGTAACTGCTCTTTGCTTCATTAGGTGATACAATTTCGCCTTCATCGTCACACCAATATGACCTCTCCCCAAGTGATAATCATCCCAAATGTCGGCAAGATCTTCTGGTGAGAAATTCTTGGCTCTCTCAATGTCGATAATTGAATTCAATGGTTTCTGTTGCAAAGGTGTGAACCCAGATGCGAAGTTCGAATAATCTCTATGAGGACCAAGTGAACCCCATTTCATGTTATTTCCTGGAATCATTTTCTCTGGCTTCTCTTGGGCATCGGAAGTTTGGACATATCGTTGCAGAGAAAAAGTGTTATAAGAGTGTCGTCCTAATGAAGAGGAGGAGGAATCGAAATGAAGAAGAGCAGTCATTGAAGATGTCAAACATCTAGAGAATCTTGACGAAATCCGATTCATCATCGCCATTTACACTGTAAATTAAATATAAATAAAATATAATTCAGATTCTACTAACTAAAAGCACAGGGAAGAAACCTATAATTAAGAAGAAGAATGGAAGGAAGACTCTGAGAGTGAAAATTATGTAAAATGTGGAAGGAAGAATCGAAGGAAGAAACCCTTTCACTTTCATTCACAATTACTCCACATATATGTTGTCAAACTTGAGCTTGCCAGGGGATTCGAGGACTATGACGAAGACTGGGAACCTTATTACCCTCCATTAATACAATTCACTAACTTCTACCAATCTTTTCCTCAACATATGACATACAGAACATATGCTCAACTGAATCCGATCAAGGATCGAAGACTAATCATGTCCTGTTTCTAGTTTTAGATATGTAAAGACGTAAAAATTGATCTAATCACTTTCCTCTTCTTCTATATATGCCTCTAAGAGATGATAAAACTCACATGTATGCTGAAATTCAATTCCTAAAAGTAGCCAGAATCTACGAAACCTAAGAAAAGACCAAAAGAAACGTGAAATATGCCACCAACTTGCACTTGTAATAAAGCAACATTCACTCAAACACCGCTTATATAAACCAATCCCACATAACATGTGCATGGAACGCCTCTCAGAGCCGCAGTATTGTGATTCTGTGAAGTAAATCCTCAACTTGTATAATCTTCATGCTGGGTAGTGGGTACTTCCTTTTCACAAGGAAAAGCATACCATACATCAAGTCGTATATCAGTTCCTAATCTAATATTTTGTTTTGCTTTTTCCACAGAAATTCAAAAATCTATAGCTCTAAAAAATACATAACAAAAGTTTTCATTTCCAAACTGAACTACCCAAAATTACTTAAGAGACATAGCTAGAACAGAACCTCTATTGCGCGGTTTTACGCCACCTCAGTACTTCCTCAATTTGGATCCTACGGACCTAAACCCTATAGATTGATGAACACTTATAGGCAAATTGGGGCATCTCATATTCAACTACGGCAATTGAATCAAATTCACAAAACTCACAGAAACTAAAGATAAACTTGTTTTACCTGAATAATGATGAATCCCGATTGCCGGAAGTTTGTACTGACAACTACTTAACCTTCTCCTTCTTGTTCAGATTAATTCCTGAATTCCACATTAAAACGTGAACAAATTACAAAATTAGGGTTGTTTAAATCTGAAATTACAAATGAAACTCAATCGCTGAAGCTTACCTTTCTAGTATATGAAGTAAGAGGAGATCTCTGAAGATGGATTTGAAGTGTTATAACGGTGATTTCTCCTGAAGAATCACCGGAGGAGAAGAGTTATGCCGGGAGAGAGAGAGCGAAGAGGGAAAATGGATCTGAAGAGATGAGAATAGGAAACTGGGTTTAACCGCGGCTCAGCACATAGACTAAGTTGCCCCTTTTCACTTGCCAAACATTTTTTACATTTTACTTGGGGTAAAGTATTCAAAAAAAAAAAAAAAAAGTATTGTAAAATAACCTGCCGAGATCGGGGTATACCCATTAACCGGGGTATATCCATTTTATTCCCATCCAAACTAATGTGTTAAGGGGTGTTAAAAGACCAAATTGCCCCTACTAAAAAACCTTGCCGACCTAAACATATAAAAAAAAAAATCAAAATCTTTCTTCTACACTCTAACTATAAATGTGAAATCAAAAAAAAAAAAAAAAAAAAAACCAACAACGAAGAATCAAAACGAACCAAAAGTCGGCAGGGTATTTTTTGCCGACCTTGCCGACCAAAATATAGCCGGCAAGGTATAAGGTTGAATAACATGCCGACTTTTCATCTCCCGAATTTAGCAATTACAGGGTCGGCATGATATCCATCTCTATACCTTGCCAACTAAAATATAGTCGGCAGGTTATGAAATTAGTACCTTGTCGACGAATCATGCATTTGTTAGACCTTCTCTGTATGTCAAAAATCTTATAATCGGTAGGGTATTTTTATCGACCTTGACGGCCATATGTTACCGACATGTTCTTCATCCGCAGACCTTGCCGGTCAGATATAGTCGGCATGTTTTTCATCCGTAGACAATGTCGGCTGTAATTGGTCGGCATCTTATTAAAACGTCTACCATGCCGGCGGAACATAGCCGGCACCTTATTAAAACGTCGACCTTGCCGACCTTTCACATTTTCAAAATAAATTTTTTTGATACAAATCGAACTCATAAGACGGGTTAAAGACTACTGAATTCATAATTTCAAAATTCTAATCTAAACTCAATTAATTAAGCTAATCAGATTTTTTAGTGTTAATTAAACAAGGGAATATTAGCCATTTAGAAAATACAAGGTTAAGGGGTGGCTTGGTTTTACTTCAAAATGACCCGATTTTGTCTTATTGGGTATACCTCAATTAGTTTGGGTATACCCCAATCAAGCCAGGTAAAATAATACTTTCGCCAAGCATATTTTACGTAAATATGCTAAGAGCATCCACAGCGGGAGACTAAAACTAAAATTTTGGTCCAGAAACCAGACGCGGTCGAGCGGAGTAAAGATTAAAAACTAGAGTAAAACCAAAAACCAAATCATATTTGGTCTTTAGTTTTGTTTTAGTCGGGCGTAATTTAAAAGTACGTCTGACACCGGGCGTAGGTATTATTTACGTTTGAGGTGTGGCGTAAGTATAAAGTGCGCCTGATGATGGAGCGCACTTTATAGTTATGTTTGAATAAAAAAAATATATATAAATGGGGCGTAATTTGAAAGTGAGCCTGATTTGGGCGAACTTTTAAATTGCATCCGACCAAATTTTACTTGTGCACCGTTACGTGGCACCACGGAATAAACCAAATTTTCTTAGTTTTTTTTTTTTGGTTTTTGCTCTCTGGTTAAACTCGCTCCACTGCAGTTGCTCTAAGGCGCATTGGCTGGGCCACTTGGATTATTGCGGTTATACGTAGTAGGCTTATGCGAATAGCTAGCTACGACAGTTTAAGAGGTTGTTTGTTTTCTCTTTGACTCACCTGGCTCGTCTAAGTAGGGTGAGCAATGGAGGGATGGGTGCGGATTTGGTGTCATATATGTCCAATCCACTTAAAGTAACGGATTTCGAAAATGTAGAATATGTAAACCTTTTTGTAACCTGCAACCCTCGGTGTCATTAGTCCGTAACTTCATAATTTTCATTCCTTCGTATGAAATGCTCAACTGAATTCCTCGCAAGTCTTTTGGTTCATGTATTCTCTCATCACTGCTTAGCATGTTCATAAGAATCCGTTACTATTTGATGATATGCGTCTAAGAAACATTGTACCTCAGTTGAGGAATTCATAGATTTATCCCTTTGCAGTCATAGAAGCAAGCTGCGTCTACGAGTAGAATCTTCTCTGTATCTCTCAGAAATAACCAACAGGGAACCCACGTACCTCACAGTTTTAAATACTTTGTAGTAAGATGGTTATCAATCAACGACGGTGATGGACTAATTATTCCATTTTCCTATAATATCCTTCGTGCTTATGTATAATACAAAAAAAAAAAAAAAAAAAGGGCCGGGTGTTCAACAGATGGGTGATACATCACCCGAGTAAAGACAACCTGTTTTTAAAATCCATCCGCGTCCAATTCATTGATACATGGGCCGGGTATCTGCACGCTAAAATTCGGATAGGACCGGGTAAAATCCGCGGTCATGGTTATTTTGCTCACCCCGATCTAAGACTTTAACCTTATCGTATGAATCTAACTCATTATATACGAATCAAATTTATTAGATATGATGAATCAAAAATTATTAAATAATACGGCTATAAAATCTTTAGGCGTAAATTTATAATTCTTTCACTTTTGAAAAAGAGATATTATCATTTTTTTCATTTTAGGTTAAAAAACTATACGCGCATGTATTTGTCTTTCTTTTTTTTTATGGAAATGTTAGATATATATTAATCAAAAGATGTAGTTATAAGATTTATTTATATAGTTCGTTAATTAGGATCGTTGAACTTCATGATAATCACACTATGAAATATGCAAGAATTATTAATGGAGAATACCTGGCAGCGCTAATCCATTGAAGATCAATTGGAACACCGATCATCTCACTGTAGCCGTAATACCTTGTGGAGGAACTCTTAGTTTCTCCTTCTTGACCTTTTTGTGTAATGAATAATAAAATTCTTGAACCCATACTGATGGTTATTGAGTTCCTTTTATAGGTAGAAGGAGGACCAAGGTTCATAGGATTTAGAATTAACATTCAATCTCGACCGTCCATCAAGGAAGAGGGAATATGAAAGGATCCCAAAATTGTAACCGACATATTTATCAATATTCATAATTAACCAAGTTATTACATGGCCAAGAGGATATTTCCATGTGTAGAAATATTCTTACATTCTCCCACTGGTCCATGTGATAATTTGTATAATGGTTAATCGTAGAAACTTAAGGCGCGCATAATTTGCTAAAAAAAATTTAATGGTTAACATAATACCTTGATCAAGTAAATTACTCATGCGAGTCATAGCGGTGGCACATTGTCCTGTTATCAACATGTTCCCTTCCATGTACCACAACACAAGCAACTTACTTAATCAGGCCTTAAATGGGGATATCATAATGGTCCAAGTTATGTCTTCAAAAGAAAGACAATTTCGTTAACATTCATCCATTCACATAAGTGTATACTAAATATGGATACGAAATAAATTGAAGTACATTATTAAGAGCTCAATTAGTTTTCAAAAATAAGCACATAAATTAGCTGAATTCAATAATCAATTACTCCCTGAGACCTAAGATTTTAATCTTTTCTTAAGAGGTCTTAAAAGGTAATTATTTATGAAGTGCATCTCCGAATGCAATTGTGCTTAAGCGATAAATGAACAGCTATTGTTTCCGAATTTCCTAATTCACACATATATACTCAAGGTTCATGTGTTTTGTTCCTTTTGTATCATATCGTGCTTTAATGCTGCGAAGCTAAGACAAGAAATTCAAAGCAATGTAGAGACAAACCTTAAGTCTCTAAGTATCATAGATCATAAATATTCAAACTCAATTGTGGGACTAGTATTAATGGATTCTTCCTTTATAGAATCCATACATCCACAAAAATTGAAGTCTGAAAACCCAATCAACTCTTGTTGGGTTTGCTAACTAATTATAAGACATAAGTTAAAATAGTATCTCAAAATTCTTGATAGCTTTCCGTAATTTGTTCTTCGATTCTTTAGGCAATTAGTTAACATATTAACAACTTGTTATAAGTTTCATATCGAATTAAGACGTAATGAAGATTAAATTTATATCTTCTATCCAACATGAAATAAAATCTGTTAAATATGTTATTACCTCAAAATTCCTTGAATATTCGATATATTCCTTATATGAGAGCTTTAGTAATCCATATGATATTAATATCACATGGTAAGCTTCATTGATATCGTTCATTTCGAAAAATATAAAGATAGGCATAAAGTCAAGATCGCTACTCGTAGGTAGTAAGTCTTAACATGAAACACCAAGAGTATGAACTTCTCCCACTGATCTTGAGGTATATGCATAAATCTGCAATAATTTCATCCAAAACTTGAAACATTTATAGTTTTGTTGAATTTCATATACCATTATGGGAGGTTGCTTAAATTTCATACTTTGATTTCTAAAATTTGTAGACTAAACTTTTTCATTAATAAATTTAATTAATGCAACTCTTAGGTCATACTGAGCTACTAATAATACTATCATAATTCTGAATAAGTCTTTCTTTGACACGAGAGAAAAACTTATTTATAATCAATGCATCGTTTCAGAGTAAAATCTTTGGAAATAAGTCTTGCTTTATACCGTTTAAAATTGCTATTACAGTCGTATTAGGTCAGAAAGACCCACTTTCATACAACTGATTTGTGTCTTTCGAGAAATTAAACAATATCCGAGACTTGACTTTCAACCAATGATTTTTTCTCACATAGCATCAATCCATTAATCAAAATTATTACACATAATATTTGTGAAGCCAAAACCGAGTCTTTGCCATTCCATATCAAAATGTAATAAATTCTTGTAAGAAAATCACTGAAACAACATGAATAACTTTCTTACATTCTCTGTTGAGACCTTCTTAATGCTGGTTCATGTTGTTATCAAAAAATTTCTTTATTGGCAGTAGTTATATTATGGAGTATTGGATCAGTAATTTGTGGTCTTTCATTATCTAACATTCTGATAATGAGAAGATTCACAATATCTGTAGAAATCTTAAATAAAGGGATCATTATCATGATTTCTTGAGAAAATATATCCACGTACTCCCACTGATTATGCCATCATTAACGAATTTATATTTTCGGTTTCAATAAGTCTCATACTACGGTTAGAACGTTAAAGTATACCATTTGGATCATCTAGGAAAACCAATGAACCAATAATAGTTTCCAAATCCAATTTTCATTCTTTGGAATGTAAGCCCTCACCTCCAACTGAACAACCATAACTTAAATTACACAGTTGTTGAAAGAACATACATTCACTGATGTGTGGTCATTATGCATAACTCATCACGCTTCTAACCATTTTCATAAAAGTATGATTTTGCCTTTTGTTATACACCATTATGCCAAGGATAAGTTGGCCTTGTGTATTGAGCAACAAATCCAAAATTTTGGAGATACTACGTAAAAGATTTAGGATATTATCCTGTTTTGTCATACCTTTCACAATATTCACCACCTTTATCAGACTTTATGATTTTCGCTTTCTCTATAATTTCCTCCCAATTTCAATAATGAATGTTCAAGAAAACATCCACGGATTGAGATTCGTAATGCAATTGATAGATTTACACAGTAACGCGAAAAATCATCAGGTGATAAATAATTTTATCTTCCCAAAAACTGGACCATTAAAAGTCTACAAAATAATCATAATATACAATTAATAAGAACAAAATCTGAAATTTATAATAGAGATAAATGACAATTAAGCTTACAATAGTTACATACCTTCAATAAGATTCTCCTGTGGGTAAAACCTTATCAAGGAACAATGTGAGACATGAAAAATATCTATGGATATTTTACATTCTCATAATTCAACATTATGTCTGTCAAATACTACAACTAGAATCACCTGTGGGCAACTCACGTCCTAAAATGTATTAACAAACTCCAATAATTCTAAATATGTTCAACCTAATATAATGTGAATTGTAGTCACCTGCAGGTAGCTATTATTTCACATGTATATGAAACATTTAGATAACCTTAATGCTTGTTTAACGTGTGAAGGAAAAACTACTTGTGAGCAGTATTGTTCTAATCGTTAAATCAAACTAAGAGGACTCAAAATATACAAAACTTACCAGATAAGAGCATAGCATCACTGTGGTGATAACTAAACTATCCAACAAACATGTACAACTGCAAATATCACACTAACTTTTCTTGTGATATTGCACAGTCCCACTCAATGATATGGACATACTTGATCTGATCATAAATTTAGTCGATTATAAACAATTATGAGTAACCCTAAAACATTAATCATAAACCTTTACTCAAAGGCATGTCATCATATATAAATTGTAAAAATAACAACATCCTTTAATTGAAAAATGTCCAAATATAATGAATTTTTCGTAAAACAAAATCGTGCATGAAGCAAGTCTATAAGTATAATTCAATAACGAAATCGTGGAAGAAAATTCTTTGATGTGTTGCGAATTTAAATCTGATACAAGCTTAATGATCATGTTAAAGAAGGGTTATAGTATCAACAAAATCAAGGATTTTTAGAATAGGCAATGAATGTCATTTTCACAAATATTTGAGAATGTATCCAAAAACAAAACCTTAATTTATTAGAGGATGCAATAAATTTTGGATATTAAACACATAATAACAATTTTCATGAAAATACTATAATGGGTTACTTAACTCGATAATGATTTAATTTAAGCAAATTTTCTTTTATGCATTTTATACAAAGTAACAAAAAATTATGTAGAATTTACTTAGTCATGATCTTAATTTTTATGTCTAATACAGTCAAAACTGACACTCAAGTTTGAAAATGAAGAGAAATGACACTAGATACTCATGAAGACGTAAAGTGATTCAGATCCATAATGTATGATCGAATAAAGATCATATCATTCAATATTTTCTTAAATACGTGAACTCAAATCACCTGTGGGTGATTATTGTTCTAATATATTCAAGTAAATAAATATTATAAGCATTTAACAAAAAACATGGCCGAAAAACATTTTGACATCACTGTGGTGATATCCAATCAACTAAAATAATGCCATTATCATAATAGGTCAATAACTGTAAAACCTAAACTTTACGGTTTGCAAATTCATACTTACAATAACATTATGATTATTGGTATGCTGAAATACACCCTAGTATCACTGCGGTGATAGCTAAGAGTCTCGACATAATATCTTAAGCATATAATCTTATTATCAAACAATCAACATCGAGGGAGAACAAACTCTAATCATTTCACAATGGACACACAATTTTAATGGTGTAAAAATTAATTTGGATCATAAAATTTGTCATAAAATCATTCGATAAAAATCGGCTCAGATTGTACATTAATGTTTTCGATAAAGCGGAAGCAGATTAGTTGGATCACATTTCTTTAAATAAAAACAACTTCGTAATTTCTTAACATTATCGAATAAATTGGTTTTATCCTAATAAATAATATTGAACAAGGAAAATCCTTAAATGATCATTTCTACAGCCAATTCCTTCAAAGGCTAAATTAATTGTCATTTCTATAGCCAATTCCACACGGTAACGGTTGTCTTAAACTATAAGCCTAATTTTTATCTTTCAAAATGGTTAGTTTAGTAAATTTAAAGTGCATTTAATTTTCTTAATGGACAGTAAAGACGAAACGTTACTGACCCACGATAATAAAACTTGAAAATTTAATAAAACAAAACGTTATTGACCCTCACTAATAATAGAACGTGAATGAATGTTTTAAATGGCTTAAAGTAACGTTTGAATCACATAAATTTCACAAACATGCCTAATATATTATTTCTTTAATACCCATTAATGCTAATATCTTTAATATTCATTAAATAAAAAATAAAAAAAAACGTAACTTCACATTGGGAAGAAATTAATAAGACATTCATCACCTGTCGGTCCAAATTCACCAAAGTTTTGACCGAGAAAAATAATGCACCTATATGCAATTGTGCCACGTCATGTTCACCATATTCTCCTAAACATTTCAGAGAAAATGAAAAACCTAGCTAACTATTACAGCGGCGATCTTCATTTTATTGATTCTCATTAATTCACAGATTTTATATGTTACATATTGGTTTTGAGTCGTCGTGAAAATTAAGCATACAAACGTGAGTTGGGTCATATCTAAAAGGTAACACGGTTATCGCATATCGTTATCGGATGATCATGAGTTCTAAAACCTGGCTCTTGATGCCAACTATAAGATTTATTTTTATAGTTCGTTAATTAGGATAGTTGAACTTCATGATAATCACACTATGAAATATGCAAGAATTATTAATGGAGAATACCTGGCAGCGCTAATCCATTGAAGATCAATTGGAACACCGATCATCTCACTGTAGCCGTAATACCTGGCAGCGCTAATCCATTGAAGATCAATTGGAACACCGATCATCTCACTGTAGCCGTAATACCTTGTGGAGGAACTCTTAGTTTCTCCTTCTTGACCTTTTGTGTAATGAATAATAAAAATTCTTGAACCCATACTGATGGTTATTGAGTTCCTTTTATAGGTAGAAGGAGGACCAAGGTTCAAGAATTTTTATTATTCACTACACAAAAGGTCAAGAAGGAGAAACTAAGAGTTCCTCCACAAGGTATTACGGCTACAGTGAGATGATCGGTGTTCCAATTGATCTTCAATGGATTAGCGCTGCCAGGTATTACGGCCAGTGGCGGAGCCAATTCATGGCAAGGGTAGGCAGTTGCCTATCCTGCCGGGCTGGCTCCCAAGCCCGATTCTGCTGGTGCTAAGCCATTCTTTTTTATATTCCAAGCCTATTTTCTGCCTTTTGCCTATCCTTAACAACTTTTGCCTCCCCATAGCCAAGTTTCTAGCTCCGCCCCTGATTACGGCTACAGTGAGATGATCGGTGTTCCAATTGATCTTCAATGGATTAAGCGCTGCCAGGTATTCTCCATTAATAATTCTTGCATATTTCATAGTGTGATTATCATGAAGTTCAACGATCCTAATTAACGAACTATAAAAATAAATCTTATAGTAGCACAACAAATTAGCAATTTCTTGCTTATTGAACATATTCCACGATGTACTATTTTTCAGACCTCTTTGATCTAAGCGAGTCGACATGTGTTGGAGATTTGGATGCGTGCCTCTTTTGCCAGAATCAGCTGCCGAATTACGGCCTTATATTGATGAATCGGACACACGCCTGTGGAACATTTTTAAGAATAGTAATTGTCTTTTCGGAGACTTTTTTCTTCTCCAGACCAAGTGTGCACTTCACAAAAAATGGCACCTAATTCTCTAGTGGTCGTTGAATTGACGTATTAAAAAACTAAAAAAACTAATGGAGAATTTTTTTTTTTTTTTTTTTTTTTGAAGCATATATTTGTTAAACTACTAAGATATTGTTACATGAGGGTATATAATACCCCCGAATTCATCAAACACAATTTGAATGGTAAGCGAAGAATCAGCAGCAACATGATACTGGAGCGGTAAAGCAGTCTTCAAATCGGAATTGCATCGGGGGCGGATGTCGAAGTCGAAAGTCAAAAGGCCTTCGGTCAATGCTTTCCACAAGAAAAGCTGTATTTTTGATGGACAACACAGTGTCCATGGGAGTTTTGTTGGTGGTAGAGGTGTACGATGCAATTGATTAGAATTGCTAGTCTGGCCTTTATATCTTGATGCTGCGATGAACTGCTTGATTGATATCCTTAAACTTCTTCGATGTTCAGCTTGATCCATAACTTTGAAAATGAGTCCTTAGGTTTGATTGAATTTGTAGTAAACTCCAATATCCGGCCTTGAAAGATTGTATCTAAAAGCGCTAATACTATTCTTACAAAAGTACTACAGACTGAATTACAGATATAGTACGAGATACAGACTTAACTAGATTAAACTAGGAAATGAAAGCTAGAAATACAAACACAGATCCGCTTGAAGTGTAAAAAACATGAGATTGAAAAAACTTGAGAAGTAAAGAAGTCGAATTCACCGGCCCATTTGTATATCAATTAGGATGTTGCTTGTTGTTCAGAAAAGGGTTGAATTGAAGCTGTGAAAACCTTATGTTTTTAGAACCCATGGATTCCAACCTGACGAGAATAATTATTGTGCTGCTAGCTGTGGTGACTCTATCACCTTGGTCATAGCTGAATCTAGTAATAATAACGGACCAAGGTAAGAATGCAAAGATTGCGGCTTGCTTCTGAATTTCATCCGACTTTGGGTACTGAATTTGGGTACTGAATCTTATCTAGTACTAATAAAAACTTCCATTTCATCTGAATTTGGGTACTGAAATAACTTTGGCAAGGTACCACAAAATTGGTGCAGATGGGAGATTATCCTGAAGAAAGCGATTGAGTATGCTATTTGCTTTGATTGCTCAAAGCTTAAAACGTGCATCTTAAGGATGAAATTGAACTAAACCAAAACCAAAACCAAAAACTCATGATCAAATAAAAACCAATCAAAGTATAAAACAGCCTCCTTGACACAAAAAGAAAAAGAAAAACATGAATCCTAGCAAAGAGAGCTACCAAAAGAACGATCAAATAAGACCCTGCAAAAAAAGCAACACATGGACAAATAACACTAACAAGGCATGGGATTTAAACAAAACAAACAGGAAACCACCAACAAATTAAAACCCAACTACAAACACAAACTGTACTGGTGGTTGACGAGAAAAGCCTTCATTTTAAAACAATCACAACAATAAAAACCAAAAGCAGCAGTTCTTCACTAGCCAAGAAAAGGCTATGAACCAGCACAGGGTTCAGATGCAGAAAATCAAAGAAGCCGACGCAACAAAAGTAATTGGGAGTGATAGATCAAAAGCAGAAGGGGGTTTTATAGGTTAAGGTTTAGAGGATTTAGATAAACAATTTTTGTATTTTCTCTGAGTTGGGTATAGCAATCAAGGGGTTCTCATGTATTAAAGAGAAAATCAATCTGGATTCAAAAGACTACCTCAAAGATAAAGATTGAGATGATTATAGCGGCCAGAT
This sequence comes from Papaver armeniacum, assembly GCA_023531295.1. Lineage (NCBI taxonomy): Eukaryota > Viridiplantae > Streptophyta > Magnoliopsida > Ranunculales > Papaveraceae > Papaver > Papaver armeniacum. The sequence goes on from JAJJWW010015800.1 coordinate 185,269, forward strand.
TCAGGCTGAGAAGGTAGCCGGTGAAGACCAAATCCGATATAAATCGACTGAGAACCAAATCCCAGCAGCAGCCAATCGAAGTTAAAGAAAGTCATCTCCATGAAGAAGGTTGGGTATCATAAAATAAGAAGCAGCAACAGATTTAATTGAATACGGAGGGCCGGTGAATCGAGATTAGCCGATTAGATCGGCAAGAAACATGGTTGTTGATTTATGGATTGAGTTAGAATTGGTTTTTTGTAGATTTGAGACAGGTACTGCTCGAGACTGATCTTCTTTTCTTTCTAAAAAGACCGGCTGTTCGAGACTTCTATATAGCCTCAACCACGAGGGTCGTACTGACCACTTTCAGTTCCTTGAAGATCAGCGCACCATTTTGGTTCCCTTCTTGAAGATCCTTTGCACGGGCCCGCACGACGAATTCGTGGCAATTCAAAGATGAAAGTTGGTAGACACTAGACAATATAAAACGTGTGAGGCCAGAGAAATCGTGTGGGACCACCGAAACCGACTTTTTCTGATATATCGTCAGCAATTCCACGTGGTTTTTGGACACAATAGTACTACTTGGGAAAAAAACGTATTTTTTGGAAAATTGGACGATACAGTACTTTTCTTTTATTCTGTCTAGATTCATTGAATCTATAGCGTATTATCCGGTCCCCTCGACCTGAGGTAAACGTCAATTTTATCACACTAAAACAGCTTATTGCAACTGGTAAAAATCAGTGTTCCAGCATCATTAATATCTTAATTAGGAATCATAATAAAAAGTGTCTAGATTCAATGTATCTAAACAAGTTTAATGTATATAATACCCTCAATACACATGCATGTGTTATCATGGTTTTACATCAAAAGAAGAAAAGGAAGACATCAAATGCCTTATTTCATCTACATATCCTTGGTTCATCCAGTGAACTACAGGATTGGCAATTTTGATAGAGCTAACTACATTTATACAGTCTGTTTCGTAGATAACGTTTTGAAGCTGCAATTCTTTGGCCCATAAGATAGTGTGTTTCATGGCCAGGCATTCTGCATGCTCCGGATCTATTCCTCCATTGATGTATATGCCCCTGATGCGTCTTGATGTGCCTGCATGATCCCTTAAAATTAGACCAATTCCAATATTTTTAGAAATATGATCAAAAGATGCATCAATGTTCATTTTGGAAATGATTGTCAGACATGCATTGATTAACTAGACTCTTTATTGCACTACAGGTGGACCAACAGTTGAATTTCCTGTTTTGGAAGACTTTCATACATCTATTTTTCCAAATGTACCATGTCGTGCACATAAGCGTTGCCTGCCAAAGAGTTTGATCCGCATTTGCCTTACCACTATATGAAATCCAGTCGGAGATCCAAGAAGAAATATATATGTGTTGGGACTGTATGGTAGCTACATTGACATTCATAGATAACCATATAGCTCTAGCATAATCACATTCTATGAGAAGATGCCACAATGATTCTGTCTTCAAGTTACAGTTAGGGCATTTGGTATCTATATTTGTTTTATAACAGCTTATTTTTTCCTTAGTTGGGACAATAGCTCTTAAGCATTTCCAAATAAACAATTTCACCCTGTGTGGAACTACAGCTTTTCAGAGATTTCTCCAAACTATTTTGGGAATAACTTGAGGTTGGTGATGTCTTCTGTAATTCTCATAGGTTAAAACCATATATGCTGACTTTACTGTGAACTTACCAGTTCTATCATGTTCCCAAATTAGTTTATCCTGCCCATTCTGAACTAAATTCATTTGAAGAATTAAATCAGCAATGTGATCTGGAACACATCCTTAATTAGAATTGTGTTCCATCTCCTAGGATTGTTAAACATTAGATCAAAAACGTAAACAAATCTAGCAGGTTCTCTAAAAGAATCCTTCGGAACTGGAGGATAGTCTCATCCTTTAACCCACTTGTCATACCAAATTAGAATTTTAGTTCCAGTCCTAACATCCCATCTATGGTATTGTCTGACAATTTCTAAACCCATTTCAATCCCTTCCCAAACCCAGGAAGAGTTTTGATATTTTTCTTTTAGATGAAGGAAATCACATGTTGGAGAATATTTGGCTTTCATACTTTTAGCCCATGGCTTATTGTCTGATTCTGTACACAATCTCCATGCCAATTTAGTAATTAATGCCATGCTATACTTTTCAAGATTGCAAAAAGCAAGTCCTCCCTCGTCCTTAGAATGACAAAGAGAATCCCAAGAAGTAAATTTAATTCCATTCTTTTCTCTGTGTCCCCACCAAAATTTTCTTTGAAGCGTGTCTAACCGGTTCAAATTAGTTTTTGGTAGTCTAGAATTACTCATGAAATGAGTTGGGATAGAGTTTAGAACTGACTTCACCATAGTGGTTCTTGTGATTTAGAGTTTTAGCACTCCAGCCATTAAACCTATTTTCAAAAGAATCATTAATTGATGAGAAGGAATTAATTTTGGATTTTCCAAGAAGTATTGGTAAACCCAAATTTTGTCCTATTTACATAACTGTTTAACTCCGAGGCTATGAATTATGGATAACTTCTATTCATGAGAAATATCACCACAAATGAAAGCTGCAGATTTAGAGAAGTGATAACCTGTCCCGACAACACCCAAAGTTCTGAAGAATTTTAGATATGTAAGCAAGACCTGACTGGGAAGTATGAAAAAATAGTAAACATCCATCTGCGAAAAGTAAATGATTTATCGGAATTGCATTCTGAGAAACCCTAATCCCCTGTATTTGATAAGAATTTTCATCATGTTCTAATGATCTAGATAGATACTCCATGAATAGGATAAACAGATAGGAAGACCATAGGTCTCCCTATCTTCGACCTCTTGATGGAATGTAAGAATTACAGATGCTTCCGTTCAGCCTGATAGAGATAGACGTAGTCGAAATGCATTGTTGAATGATTGTTCTCCAATCCTCACAGAACCCTAAGTGTTGAAGCATTTTATCAGTAAACTTCCACTCTAATTTATCGAATGCTTTCGACATGTCTAATTTGAGAGCCACTAACCCTGTTTTATTCTTCGACCTTTTCATCGAGTGAATTAATTCATGGGCCATAATGATATTATCATTAATTAGCCTTTTTGGGACGTAAGCCGCCTGGTATGGAGAAATTATCTTCTCCATCAAAGGTTTCATTCTTAAGACCATAAGTTTTGAAATGATCTTGTAGGAAAAGTTGCAGAGTCCTATAAGCCTATAATCATTTGGAGTAACAGGATGTAAGGATTTGGGGATTAAACAAGTAATATTTTGGTTGATATGATCTGGTAGTTTCTTAGTTCTGAAGAAATCCTGGACCATAGAAGTTATGTCATCATCCAAAAGACTCTACCGAGATAGGTAAAACCCAACAGGGAAACCATCTAAACCCGAAGAGCTCCAGCTTGACATGGTTTTTAAAGTATTATAAATTTCGTCTTTAGTTGGTTTCATCATTAAAAGCTCATTATCCACATAATAAACTATTGGCCGAATAAGATCAAAAGACATATCTTGTAATTGCGGATTAGTGGTAGTGGCAATGGACGAGAAGTGATCCTTAAGAAGGTTAGCTAAATCTTCTCTTTTATGACACCATTTAACATTTGAATCTCTAAGAGCAGATATGTTATTTTTCGATCTTCTTCTGTTGGCTTTGGAGTGAAAATAAGCTGTGTTCTTGTCAGCATCTCTAATCTAATTATCACCCGATTTTTGCTGCCAGAATTCAAATTCAATTTTTTCCCAATTATTTAGACTCTCAACTGCATTTTGAATTTGGAAGCTAATGTCATCACTATATGGAAAAGATTGAAGGTGAGATAACTGGTTTTTATAAAATTTAATGTTATCTCTAATATTTCCAAATTCCTCCATATTCCATTTGGCTAAGACCTTCCTTGTTTTGTTCAATCTATCAGGAAAAAAAAAATTGTTGGATAAAGATCTCTAAGAATTGGTTATTAACTCACCACAAGAAGAATCTCTGAGCCAACATTTATAAAACTTCCAAGAGAAGCTAGGTTTATGACAGTCTTCTTCCGTGAGAAGTAAGATTGGACAGTGGTCTGAGGTCCTAAATGGGAGGTGATATACCTTAAAATTAGGAAACTCCATATGCCATAAAACATTATAAAGAGCCATACCTATCCTTCTTCTTTTATATCCCTTTCTATTTATCTTGTTAGACCAAGTGTAATTAGAGCCAATGAAACCCAAATCCATTAACCCAGCCGAATCAATGATTCTGGTGACCCAATTATCTATAAAACTATTATTGGAAGATTGGCCTTTACTATTGAGGTGAACTTTAAGGTCTCCAAAAACCACCTAGGGTTGAAAGACATTTTCACTAAGATCTTGTAAAAAATCCCATTGTAATTTCTTCATATCCACTTGAGTAGACCCATAAACACAAGATAATAACCATTCTTGTTTTGAGGGATTGGACTGAATTAACACATGAACCATATTATATTTATTACAGACTATTTCAATGGGTATACAATATTTCCAAAAGGAGAATTAAACCTCTAGATAAACCCACTGAAGTAACATACCACGAATTGGGATAGGAAAAACTTTGACTAAGAATTTTGCTCTATCGGCATTAATTTTTGTCTCCGACAAAAAGATGAAATCGGGGTTACGTTCTTTTAACTATTTGAAACAAGTAATCTCTAGTGTCTTTAGTTACAAAACCCTGTACGGCAATATCACCATCATTGTCTAGGGGAGACTATTCTTCGATGAGCAAAACCCTGTATGACAATTTTGAAGAATAGTCCTAGACAATGATGGTGATATTGATGTCGATATACAACATCCTTTTAATGGTTTATTGGTTTTAAGGTGTTAGTCCATGGATTATGGATCTTATTTTTACTGTGCTTATAATCCGATTACTTGCCGTCATGAATTTAACATTCCATTACCGATACCAATACCAATGCCAATTAGTAATCTCCCCTTCGTTGATGAATATGAAGATGAAGATGTTCTACTGTGCTTATAATCCGATTACTTGCCGTCGGGAATTTAACATTCCATTACCAATACCAGTACCAATGCCAATCAGTAATCTCCCCTTTGTTGATGAATATGAAGATGAAGATGAGTATGGACATCGATACGACGAGGAAAAAAACTTTATCGAATAAGGGTTATATGAATTTTGTATGTATTATGACCGGGTAATCAGAAAACATAAGGTGGTGTTCTATGGACCTTACAAGAAGCTGACGAGGTATTCAAAATCAAAAATAATAAAGATCAAATTTCTCACTGTTGGAGAAGACGCCGAAGGTGGAAGTGGCTGCAATAATGGTTCTTGGAGGGATATTGTGGTTCCAGACGCCTTTAGATTATGTTATAACTCCCTATTTAAAAGATTTGGATCTCCTATCTGTCTAATTAATTCCTTATATTGGATTATTAATCGGAAGAAACCGGTTCATCCTTACGTATTGGGTCTTGATATGAGTAGAGAATTCTTGTGCCAAATCGAACTTCCTAAACTAGAGAGTACAATGCACAATGCCTATCTTAGTGAGAAGGGAGGAGTATTATTAGTCAAAACCTTGCAACAAATGAGTTAAAGATATGGTCATTGAAGAATCAAAACCATGGCGACCACAAATGGGTGGAGAGGTTCAACATTGATATGGACAGGTGCATGGAAAATTTACATAACTCGGATGATTTGCATGTATTTTGTAAAAACTTATGGCCTTTTGTAATTCTCAGGTATCCTCCTAAACTTAAAATCATATTTGGGAAATCTGACTTCGGTTGTTACTATTCTTATGATATGGAGTTAAAACAGTTGGAAAATCATCTATGACTCGCCAACTCTCATCCATTGGCATGCTCATAGCATTGAGCATTGCTTGAGTCAGAATTTAACTCGATGTTAGTTCTTAATGTTAGTACTTCTTAATAGAATGCATATTATCCTGTTTACCTTTTTTAGAATAAGGGAAATTATCCCTATTCCGACATGGTATCAGCCAACCATCGTTTCCTATTCTAAAAACCTTAAACAATGGCAGGAGAAAAGAAATCTCTTCACCCTGCTTTTGACATCACAAACATCAAAAACCTAATCCCTTTTATCCTTGATATCAAACAAGATGAATTTTCGTCTTGGATTTTTCTCTTTGAGCTCCATCTTCAAGCACACGGATTATTTTTTCTCATTGATGGTTCAACAAAACCTGCGGATATTGATGTCGTCACCGAAAAACAACTAGATGCTATATGTCGTCAATGGATGTTCGCCACCATGACCAAGGATTTGATGCTTACCGTTCTCAAGAAAGGAAAAACTAGAAAGGATATTTGGGATCACCTTAAGACTCTTTTTCAAGACAACAAAGGCAGCCGTGCTGCACATCTCGAAAGTAAGTTTGTCAATATTAAATTTTCTGATTGTGCTAGTGTTGATGATTATTGTGACAAACTAAAATAATTGTCCGATCGCTTGAGTGACCTTGATTTTCCAATGAACGACAAACGACTTGTTATCCAATTGGTTAACGGTCTTCCGGAGGAGTACAACACCGTAGCCTCGTTTATACAGCAGTCCATGCCTACCTTTGAAGCCGCTCGATCTTAACTCCGTACTGAAGAAATCAGATGAGTACAACATTCAATCGCAGCAACTCCAACTGCCCTAGCTGCTGCTTCTTCTCCAACGAACAATACCAACTCTCTTTCTCATCAGCACTCCAGCAAACGTGGTCAAAAGGCCCAGTCTGGTGACAAGCGAACTGGACCAAGCCCAAGTACGGCTTCTGTTGCAAGCCCACCACTGCTGTTGACTCCAACTGGTATACGCCCCTCCATGCCAGGATATCCATCGTACTGGCCACCATTTTGGACCGTCCCACCCTGCCCCTATCCTACTCAGTCTCCCTGACAGCCATTTGAGTACCAACGCAGAACACCTAATACCAACTTTCGCAACAACCAACGTGGTCGTTCCTCTGGAGGTGGTCGTGGAAAAGCATACATTGCTCCTATAACTGAATCATTTCAACCAACGGACATTGTTGAGGCGTAGATCTCCATGCTCCAAAAACCGAATGATGCCTTCTACATGGACACCGGTGCCACTTTACATCTTACCGCTGATTCAGGTACTTTACATAACGTTTTCAATTCTAGCAATGTCCGATCCATCTTAGTTGGCAATGGCAATAGCATTCCAGTTACGGCTTGTGGTACCAAGCTTATAACCCTTCCTTATCGCACTCTTCAACTCAAAAATACTCTCGTTGTTCTCGATATTATTAAAAACTTAATTTCCGTTCGTAAGTTCACCACTGATAATCGTGTATCTGTTGAGTTTGATCCTTATGGTTTTTCTGTGAAGGATCTGAGTTCGAAGAAGATTATTCTTCGATGTGATATTTTTGGGGAGCTCTAGCCTATCACCAACTCTGCCGTGCCACATACAAAATCGTCCCAGTCCTCTCCCATTTCTCTTGCTATTTTTTCGCCAGATATTTGGCATAGTCGCCTTGGCCACTCTGGTAAGGCCATTATAGATGTTTTACTCAAAAATAATTATATTCATTGTAATAAGAATAATTCTTCTCAACTTTGTCACTCATATCAATTTAATAAACATGTTCGATTTCCATTTTATGAATCAAATTCCATTACTTTTGCACCTTTTGATATCATACATAGCGATTTATGGACCTCCCCATTACATATCGATACCGGTTTTCGCTATTATCTTATATTACTTGATGATTTTACCAACTATCTATGGGTCTACCATTTAAAATTCAAGTCCCAAGTTTATAACAAATTTTTGGAATTTTGTTCTTTCGTTCAAACTCAATTTGAACGTAAAATAAAATGTTTTCAATGTGACATGGGCCGTGAATTTGACAACTCTTCCTTCCATACCTTTGCTCGTGAAAATGGTCTTGTTTTTCATTTCTCTTGTCCCCAAACTTCATCCCAAAATGGCAAGGCCAAACACATGATACGCCGTGTCAACGATATCACCCGTACTCTTATGTCTCACACTTCCGTTCCCCCAAAATATTGGGTCTACTCTCTTCATATGGCAGTCTATCTACACAATCTTCGACCCACCAAAGTCCTTAATTTTGACTCACTTGTGTCTATTGTTTATCAACGACAACCAACGTATGAACATCTTCGTACTTTTGGTTGTCTTTGCTATCCAAATCTCTCATCCAAAACTCCTCAAAAACTGTGTCTTTCTTGGTTTTCCTCCCAAGCACCGTGGATACCGATGCCTTGATCTTGCCACAAACAAGATTATTATCTCTTGTCATGTAACTTTTGATGAAAATGTCTTCCCCTTCACAATTCCCCTTACAAATACTCCTTCTAATGTCGAGTTTCCCCCTTATCTCACTCATCCATCGTATAATCTCTCATACCCATCTTCTCAGACTCCCCGTGCTGTCACCCAACCCACTGTCACTCCCCTGTTGTCTCCCAACCCACTGTCACTCTCCCGGGCCTGTACACTCCTCCTCATCATCAGTCTGCCTCACCTTCTGATACTATATATCAGAATCTCCAACACTCTCATCAGTCCCACCTTCCCTCCATGTCAGTCCAACCAAGTTCTCCACGTCGCTCTAACTTCTCTTCTCTGCGTCAGTCTCACCTTCCCTCCACGTCAGTCCAAACAAAACCCCCACGTTAGTCCAACTTTCCTCCTCTATGTCTGTCCAACCCCCCCTCTCTACGTCAATCCATCCCCTCTCTGCGTCAATCCATCCCCACACCTGTTCTCACTCCACCCACCTCTCCAGGACTGACGCTTGTACCTAACTGCACTGTTTCAACAGCTGCAGCACATAATCCACCCACTCCAGTCTATCCAACCTCACCACCTTCCCCTCCACCCACTACTATCCCTTCACCCACTACAGACTCCCCACCCTCAACTGCCTCTCTACCTTCACCACATGCTCCTTCACGACCTGTGACTCGAGCTTCCCGTGGTATTCACAAACCAATCCACCGGCTCAATCTCCATGTCCAAACTTTACCACATATCTCCCCAATTTCTCGCTCTCACTTGTATGCTCTTATGGATATAAATTGGAATGCCGCCATGAAAATGAGTACAATGCTATGTTGAAAACCAATACGTGGGAACTTGTGCCACGACCACGTGATGCTCATGTTATTTGTTCCATGTGGCTATTTCGTTACAAATATAATGCCGATGGTTCCTTGCAACGATACAAGGCCGTCTTGTTGCTAATGGTAAATCTCGGCGAGGTTGGGGTTGATTTTTTGAAACGTTTAGTCGGGTTGTCAAACTGCTACTATTCATACTGTTCTTACTATTGCTACTTCTGCGTTCTTGGCCGATTCATCGCCTAGATGTTAAGAATGCTTTTCACCATGGTGATCCGGCGAGACAGGTTTATATGCATCACCTCTCGGGATTTGTTGATTCCGCTCACCCGATTACGTATGTCGACTACGTAGATCCCTATATGGTCTCAAGCAGGCTCCTCGGGCGTGGTTTCAGAGGTTTGCCAAGTTTATTACTAATTGTGGTTTTCTTAGTAGTGTGTGTGATCCATCACTCTTTGTTTATCAATCCGGCTCAGATACGGCATATTTACAGCTATATATAGATGATATTGTTTTGACTATATCTAACAATACTCTCCTACACCACTTCATTGATTTAATGAAACGGGAATTTTCCATGTCTGACCTTGGACCACTACATCATTTTCTGGGTATTAATGTCACTCGGTCATCTTCGGGATTATATTTGTCTCAGCCATTATATGCTCAAGACATCATTGCTCGTGCCTCCATGACACAATGTAACCCAGTGACTACTCCGGTCGACACCAACTACAAGCTCAATGCTACTTCTGGTCTTGCGATTAAGGATCCCATTCTATACAGAAGCCTGGCTGGAGCTTTACAGTACCTCACCTTCACCCGACCAGATATTTCATATGCAGTTCAACAGGTATGTTTATTCATGCACGACCCACGAGAGCCTCACATGCAGGCCCTTAAGCGATTCATTCGCTATCTTCAGGGCACAATTCATCACGGTTTAGTTATCTTGGTCTCTGCTACTTCTGGATTAACGGCATACTCTGATGCTGACTGGGCGGGATGTCCTGATTCTCGTCGATCGACTTCGGGTTACTGCGTCTTTCTTGGTGACAACCTCATCTCCTGGTCATCCAAACGTCAGACAACAGTTTCTCGATCCGGTCTTTCAAGCCGAATAGGGGTAGCAAATGTTGTTGCTGAAACCACATGGCTTCGCAACCTTCTTCTAGAGCTTCATATTACTCTACGACGTGCTACTATTGTATACTGTGATAATATGAGTGCGATTTATATGTCTGGAGACCCTGTTCAACATCAGCGCACCAAGCATGTGGAAATTGATATACACTTTGTACGTGAACGCGTTCGTATTGGTGACATTCACGTTCTACACGTCCTCTCTGAAAACCAGTATGCTGACATCTTCACCAAGGGACTACCTCGTCAGCTATTCATTCGTTTTGGGTCTAGTTTTAGTGTTTGCTCCTCTCCCACTCAGATTAAGGGGGTGTAGTAGAATGCATATTATCCTGTTTACCTTTTTTTCCCCATTCCGACACTTCTTATATACGTTTGCTTTTTTTTCTTTGCCGCATCTTCTTTATTATAGTCAAAGATTGCAAAGAAGATATTGATAAACCAAGACTGTTTAAAAATAGTGCAATTTTTTTTTTTTTTTTTTTTTTTTTTTTTTTTAATAAAAAAGAGTAAATTACATTAAGAAAATTTTAGTCACACTAATATTCCTTCATTTGTTCCGTTGAGAACAAAATCCATCAAAACATCCTGCTCAAAACAAAAAAAAACAAAACAAAACAAAGGTAATTGTTTCGAATAAACCCACCAGCAACCACCACTATGGTTGGTATTCATGAAACACACACTCTCATGGCAAACCCATTGACCGATCAATAGCCCTCATTCTTCTCTCTTCGTATTCTTCTTCCATGTCTCGGTAGTAACCCATTGCTTCTGAGAAATTTCCTTCTGTTGACGACAACTTCTTTATAATGGCAAAAGACGCATATGCATCTATAGTGGCATACTTGACTTGCTCACTACTCAGGAGAGTAGCTCCCCAGTCTGACCGAGCTACACTCGGTGGTTTCACAATAACAACACCGAGTATCTCAGCAGCTAACTCTGACAGCTGAAGATCAGAATATTTGTAGCACTCACAAATATCATCAATCCTTGAACCCAAATCAATACTATTATTGCATTTGAGACCGTAGTAGCGATCTAGCTTACCAGTATCCTGCTTGATATTAACACCAAGAAACCTTATTGAGGAATCCGCTAAAAAGCTTCGCAGAGATTTTGGAATTGAATCTAAGTACAAAAGTTGAATAACAAGACAACGATTTTCATGGCATAACTGAAGAGTTGCAGCACGTTCGTTGTCATTGGACTTGTGTTTGATGTCAAGACCAACAACACGGCCGATTTGAGAGGTAGCAAGAGATGCCCGAAGCTCCATGAGAGCACATTCGACCTTAAAAGGGTCATTAGTGACAGTGGTCACAATGTTAGCATCATTGAACTGAACATTCACGTCCCTGCCAGCACCTTCCATGATTTAGCAATGAATAAGTGAGATTTGAAACTAGATGTATAGGTGATAAAGATGAAGCCACATGTCGGCCTATTTATAGATTTTAAAGACTATGCTTCTTCAACTACTTGGCCATAGAGAATTTAATGACCTAACAATTAACTCGTACGTCTGGGAATTCAAAACGGTGAGTACCTAGACTGGGAGTATTTTCCTTTCCCTTGGAAATGAAAGGTAATGGTTATCTACTCTAGTATCTTTTTCTAGTCAACATGCATTCTGTATTGAAGACAATGCGATACAGTTCTCTAGGATTATGCCAATTTCCAAAGACAATGCGATACAGTTCTCTAGGAGTATGCCAATTTCCAAAGACAATTTGATTGTATAACCTTTTTCTCTTCGAAAAAAAACCTCCAAAGACAATGTACCCCTACTAAAAGGGAACTGGGGAGGATCTGGTTAAGGTTTTTGAGCCGTACTGCTACAGATTTTGCAAGGTCTACTGCTAGAGGTATAAATTGGGCTGTGCCAGCACGAGCACAGCCTAGCACATCACGCTAAAATTTGAGCACAGCCCAGCCCAGCACGTGATTTAGCCCAACACGGCACAACATATTACTTAAATGGGACATGTTGGGTTTGACTAATAGGCACAGAGCACAAAGACGCGGCACGGATAAGCACGTGGCTCAGCTTAAAGACAACACATTAAGAGAGCACGTCATAACATGTACAAATACACCATATAACAAGGCATAATACATCACATTTTTTTGTATATTTCACAAAAGAGTCACTATTCTAGCTAGTTTTTAACATTTTATGTTGGCTTATTTATAACAACACATATAATACCTTAGTATTTGGAAAATATATTTCAATATCGTTGCTATAATGTCGTCACCTATATTTAACTAGAACATTAATTTACATGACAATAATCCAATTTGTATTTGATGGATTGTTTCTTTTTATTGAATAAACTTGTTAATTTTACTTGAAATAATTTCAAATGATATGTTGTCTAATTAAATTCTTGTGATAATGTCCAACTTAATGTATACATTAAGTGATTTCAAATTGTTTATAGCACGTGTGCCAAAGACGCACCCAAGACAAAGACAAAGACGTTTATTCATGTGTTGTGCCCGTGGCTGTGTTGTGCCTAGCTTTTGACTAGTAAAGCACAACACGGCACAACACGTTTAAATCGTTGGCACAGCACAGCACGACACATGGCACGTGAAGCACGCGACTTCGTGTGCCGGGCCGGCACGTTTTACACCTCTATCTACTGCCACATATTCTCTTATGGATAATGATTTTTTTTTTTTTTTTTTGAGATAAAAAGGATATATATTGAAGAGAAAAATATGTACATGATATTTACAGGAAGTATCTAAAACTTCAAACATAATCTCAAAAACGGGGGAGAACTATCTCATCAACATAATTTCTTGCCAGTGAAACAAAATTTGATTCATAGAGAAACTCCTAAAAATATTGGAATTAGAGCTCCATAAGTAAATGTCTTGCTGCACTGCCACAATCAACTCCTCTATTGATAATGATTTTAATGATTTTATTAGACCATGGTGGAACTTCATAAAGCCAAGTCTTATCAATTGTACTGTATAGTGAATTTCTATATATAATCAAAAATAAAAAGATGGAAATATAAGTAGCACCTAGACTAGAAAGCTAGACCGAAAGATATTTAGAGTTGGCTCTAAGTGTTTTATTAGGTGTATGTACCTTCTTTGGTTAGCAACATGATAATAACTTGCTTCGCGATAAATCGAAATTGTAGCCACAACGTGTGAAAGATTTAAGTTCGAGATCATTGAAATCCAATGAAGGAAATCAATTAGTTAATAAAACGGCCGCGAGTTATAACCCCAAAGGTGTTACTATCCATCCACAACAAACCCGTCAAAACAAAAGTAACACAAAAACCCAAAAGATTTTGATGAAACCTCATAAAATTTAATGAAACCAAATTTTGATGAAACCAATTTTAAAATTTAGGGTTTTTGTATCAATTTTTTTAAAATTTGGGGTTTTCGTATCAATTTAGTTTAAGCCGGAGTTTTAATGAATCCCAACATTTGAGTGGAGTTTTTGTACCACAAGTTTGGTCACCTGGGGTTTTTATTACTAGTTCTGTAATAAAAACACAACTAAACAATTACATAATTTATTTATTCTTCATTAAAAAGCCCAATTGGGGCGTTTTTTGAAAAATGCGAAATTGGGGGATATTGATTACTTCTCCCAACCCATGGTGTCTTCTAAGGGGTGGTTTTGGGTGCAAAAATATTAAAATATCCTCCCTTCAAAATAAAAATCAAAAAACTTAAAACACCTATAACAAAATCATATCCCCATTTCCATATCCACTTCTTATTAATCTCTTTCAGGGTTAGAGCTTTGAAACCCAAATATTCCCCATTCCCTTTCAAATTCTAAACTCTCCCCACTCTCTTTTGAAATTCTCTTCTCCTTCTCTACCGGCTCCTCACTTTGGAAACGATTTTTTTTTTTTAATTCGGAAGTGATGAAAATCATGCTGCAAGTGATGAAGACCATGCCGGAATTGATGAAGACCATGCCGGAAACTGGTGTCGGCATGCTTGGTAACTAACATTCAATGTCGTAACTAAGTACCGACATGCTCAATAGAAATCCATCAATGCTGGTAGTCAAGTGAAAAAAAAATTCAACTTTCTGGATACTTTACATCATGTGCCGGCATAAAAATTAGAGCAACATACTATGCCGGAAACCGGTGCCGGCCTGCTTGAGAATTAACTAATTGTGCCGGAAGTGGACTGATTAAAACCAGAAAAAATTCAAAAAGGAATATTTTTTTACATCGCCGGAAGTGATGAAGATCATGACGGAATTGGTGAAGAACCATGCCGGAAAATGGTGCCGGCATGCTTGGTAACTATCATTCAATGTCGTAACTAAGTACCGGCATGCTCGATAGAAATCTATCAATGCCGGTAGTCAAGTGAAAAAAAATTGAAGTTTCCTGGATACTTTTCATCATGTGCCGGCATAGAAATTTAAGCAACATACTATGCCGGAAGCAGTTCCGGCATGCTCGAAAATTAGATAACTGTGCCGGAAGTGGACTGATTAGAACAAAAAAAATAGGTTTTGAAGATCAAAACCAGAAAATTTTGTTACGAGACTAAGTCTCGTAGGGGCTATGCCCCCCCCCCCCGGATAGTGGCAAACAATTTATGAAAATATCCAACAAATGTCGGCATGGTTTTTAGGTTGAATACAATGCCGACACCGAGCTATTTCAGCTGCAACAATGGTGGATTCAAAGAAAAAAAAAAAATCAAATTTTCAACCTCTTAGCAGCAATTCTCTCTTCACAATCATCCACCAAAAAAAGTTCTCTCTCAAAATTTTTTTCCATCTTTCTACTCTCATCTCATTCACCCAAATACAAATACACACTAATCATTTAACAAATACTTAAGATTTTTATTAATTATTATTAACCACTAAACTTGATTAGTGAGGGGTAGATTAGGATTTAAAAAAATACTTAGATAAGGGATGACCCCGAATTGATATCTGGATCCATTTTTGTCCTTTTCTTATATCTCCCAATTTCGCGTTCTTTTTGAAGGGGGCATGGGGGACAAATGATAAGTTGACACATGTCTTTGATTCCCATGAATTCTGTTTCCAAAAATATAAAAGAAGTGTATTTTTGGAGAGAAAATTTGTTTTCTTAATTGGTGTTGGAATTTTTTGAAACAAAATTCATGGGAATCAAAGACATGTGTCAACATATCATTTGTCCCTCATGCCCCTTCAAAAGACGACCCCATTAAAATTTTTCTCGCAAAAGATAAGGACCAATCATTGCATTGGAACTTGAAAAATACAATTAACAATCAAGAGAGAAGATGCTTCTTTGCATTGGAGAATGCAAATTTTAATTGGTTTTTCAAATTTGCATTTATGGAGTGTGAGATTATGCATTCTCCAATGCAAAGACGCATATTCTCTCTTGATTTTTAATTGTATTTTACAGGTTCCAATGCAATGATTGGTCCTTATCTTGTGCATCCATGCACATTGCATAAGATAACAAAACCAAATTTGCTATTAGGGTTTTATTTGATGTTACAAATTTGAAAATTAGGGTTTTCTGATATTAAAAATATTTGGAGATCTTTCACAATTAAGGTTATTTAGTTTTGAAAAGATTATTGTTGAGTTCGATTATATTGTTTCTTCTTGTTTTATTTGGCTATGATTTTGTATTTTGTAACAAAATGTAAGGAGATTTTTACTTTATAAGATCTTTTTAAGCTTGATTAATGGCGATTTGGAAGGTATATATTGTTAGATGTTGTTAAAAGTTGGGGTTTTGTCTCAAATTTGTTTTAAACATCTAATTTTTGCTAAATGTTTGTATGAGTTCCTGAAATTTTATCCAAATTCATGTTGCATTGAAGAGATTGCTCACTGCATCTTCTCTAGTTATCTAATGTTACTGAAATTTGGATATGTTGTTTATTACAATATAGGATACTGAATATATAAGATTCAAGAAGATTCGGTCGCTAATTTATGTGGTGGTCGAGTTTTTCTTAGGCATTTATGTGGTGGTTGATATTTGCTCACTGCATGATATGTGAAGTGCTTTAAGAACTGAAATTTCTTAGGTATGTTGAACCGTGTTTAACATGGATTTCAGCCAGTATTGAGTGTTTGGATATAAAGGAACATAGATAAATGTGGGTAATGTTGGGGTGTACATGGAGGATTTTATGTTGGGGGCAATAATCAAAAACAAGGAAAAAATCAAATAAGCAAAAGTTATTGATACTTAGCTCCTTTATAGTGGAAGTGATCGATTTGATGAAATGGACGAGCTCCCCAAATCTCCGCTTGACAACAAGGCAAAACTTTGGAAAAAAGCAGTGAGTCACGTGTTCAACACATTGCCCTTAAGACATTAGCGCCCGGATACACTCAAGAGTGATGCTATAGCCCTCACAGGACGGATATCTCAGGATAAAACACCCTACTACACCTACTACTAGCATATGTAGTAGATGCTCAACAAAAGTAGTGAATTTGCAACTCCGAAGAAAAACCGATAAGGAAAATCATTAGGGGTTTAGTTTTTGTGTAACTCCGAAAAAACGCTTAAGCTAAGAAACGCTATAAAATATTTTCCCTTAGGGGTCCCTCTAAAATATAGAGCAACCCCTTTCCCATAGATTTTACAAAAGTAGTGAATTTGTTTATATAATTGACAAATACAACTTATGAAGAAAAACTCCCCGATGTGGGACTAAAATGCTTATATAGTCTCTTAAAACAACCAAAATGTGGAAACTCCACAATGTGGGACTAATAAGTTTTTTCATTCACAAAAGAAAACAATGAATTGTAATTTTATTAAAACCTTAAAAATTATCTTTTAGTAATCGTTTTCCAACAATCCCCCACATGAATGAAAACTCAATAAAACACGAAAACACATATAGATTTTGGTAAATCAACAACCCAATATCACGACCCGAACAACAATCCCCATGAATGACTCGAAACAGACAGATCGTGCATGTTGAAGTCATACTAGCCATTCCAACGTCATCTCCCTCACAGAACAGTGTGATGACCCCAGGATCATACTATGGATTTCTAAAATCATATAGTATAGAGAGCTTTCATCTTTAGTTCCTCACTAGTGAGACTAAAGGTTCCTTTCACCAAAGTGAAAAAACATGAACTAGTGAACCCTTAGTGACCCTTAGATCCTAATTTCCAGTAATACCAAAACCATCAAAACGAAAATCACATAAAAAGCGCAGGAAATACCATTTTAGGCAGAGGTGTCCATGAGGTCTTGAACCTTTGCTTAGTGAGATATTACCGGAATTACTTGCTAGAGATAGTGAACTATGTCTTGAACTGCTAGCGTTTGATGTAATTCGCGATAACAATCACGGATGATATCTCCAAGGGTGTTGCCAAGCTCGTGCCGTTTTGTCCAATTTGGCCCAGGACATATCTTGTTTCTCAGAATGCTCTAGAGAATCAAAGCTCATATTCTCATAGGAAGCGTCCAAACTTCCTCATTCAGATAGGTGAGTTTCCATAAAGAGTGTTACTGCTACACCCCACTTCAATCTTAAATTGAAACTATAGACTCATTAAGACTTCTTAAAAGTCATCCTTCACATGCAGTCACACTATCACGTCTACACCATAGGGAAGGGACAGAGAATGAAATTCTCTCGATAGTGTTTACCTTTACCCACCACAAATTAGTTGTCTCATTCGAAACCTTGATCATGGGATCTCCAATCGGCAAGGTTGAGTATCCTTCATGGCAAGTTTAATTTATGAGCTTAAGCCCCATCCCCCTCGATGCATTTCTAACTATCTCTTTGGATAAACCTTTCGTCAAAGGTTGCGATATTATCCTTGGACTTTATCCAATCAATGGAAATAACGCTGATTGAGATTAGTTATTTTTAGCTTTAGCTATTATAGCTTGGCTAACACAATGTATAGATATAGCTGGCACAGGCCTATGCCAGAGAGGAATGTCTTCTAAAAAGCATCTTAGGCACTCGGCCCCTCTCATGCTTTATCTAACGCAATACTCTTAGATTCCATAATGAATTGAGCAATATATGTCCTGTTTGGAAATCTTCCAAAAACAAACCCTCATGCTAGAGTGAAACCATATCCACTGTAAACTTAGACTCCTCCGAGTCAACTATCCAGATTTGCATCATAAAGTCCCTCAAGACTGACAAGATACCTTTCATAAATCAAATAAAAGGTAATAGAGTATTTTAGGTACCATAATACTCTATTAAGTGCATCCAAGTGCTCTTGCTCTGGACTAAAAGTATATATACTTAACTTACTCACAATATAGGCAATGTATGGACTCTTATAGTTCATTAAATTCATCAGACATCCTATAACTCTTGAGTATTCAAGTTAACATACTCCATTTTCCTTATTTTTCTTGAGTCTACAAGAAGAATCGTATGAACTACAAGCAGGCTTACAATCATACTGATTGTATATCTTAAGCACAAATTCAACATAATGAGAATGACTAAGACTATAAATGTTTGATTATCTTTTAATCGTTATCCCTAATATTACATCAAAAAGCCTTAGTCTTTCAAGTCAATGTTCTCATTCAATGCATGGTTTTAGTGAAACTAATCACATCTATGTTTGTATCAAGTATAAACATATCATCAACATACAAGCATACAATCACACAGGCATCCTTAACAAGTTACTTATAAATATACTTGTCAGATTCATTAACTTAAATCCACTACACATTATCTCATGATCAAATTTTCCATGTCACTATTTACGTGCTTATTTGAAAACCATACAAAGATTTGTTAAAACTTACAAACTTTGTCTTCATAACCTTTCACTACAAAATCCTCAGGTTGGTCTATGTAAATTTCTTTATCTAATTCACGGTTTTAGGAAAGCTGTCTTAACATCCATCTGATGTATCTCCAAGTTGTTTATGGCAGCAATATCAATTAGCATATCAACAGAAGTAATTCTCGTCACAAGTGAATAAGAATCAAGGAACTTTACACTTTCATTTAGTTTATAGCCTTTAGTTACCAACTTAGCCTAATATTTTTCCACAGTTCAATATATCTAACGTTCGACTCATTTACATCCCATGGTCTTACTCCCTAGAGGTAAACTAGCAAGCTCCCAAGTGTGGTTCCGACGGACTGAGTCCATTTCACTAAATGAAGCTTCTTACCAGAATGGGGTTTCAATAGATGTTATGGCTTCTTTACGAGTCTGGAGCTCATTTAAGCTAGGCTTATTAAGAAGTCAGGTCCATAAGAAGTCTCAGTTCTAATCTTTTACTTCTACTAGGATCAACTCTAATTCATCTTCCTTAAAGATAAGTTCTGACTATTTGAAAATAAATATAGGGGATCAACATCACATCTCTAATGAGGTACATGATTAAGAATAAACATGTTCAAAGAACTCAACATCCCTAGATTCCATAATAATATTCACATCAAAGTCAGAAAAAAGCAGAACTCACAACCAAAAACTATATGCAGTAGGGTACTCAGGATATCTTATCTAAACACCCCCACACTTTGACGTATGCATAAAAAGGTTGTCTATCTTTCATAAACATATGGAGTTTTATCTAATCCTTTAAAGGTTACTCTATTCAGGATATAAAAAAATCAGAGGATGACCTCCCCCCAAAAGTTGGCGGTTAATCCTTTAATCAACATGGCATAAATCATCTCCTTAATGGTTTTATTCTTACGATCAACTATACCATAAGACTACGGTGAATAAGGAGGTGTGATCTCATCAATAATGCCATTTAACAAGTAAAGTTCTCCTATATGAATTTCATACTTGCCATCATGTTTAGACCTAAACCTTTTAGTGGTAACATATACTTTGCTTTCAATTTCAAGTTTATACTCTTAAGGCTTCTAAGGCATCATCCTTACCCCTAAGTAAGTATACAAGATATTACCTCGTACAATCATCTATGAAAGTTATAAAAACACCTTTTACCACCTTAGTTTGGGTTGATTTCATGTCAACTATGTCTAACTAAATTAATTCTAAGGGCTTAGAATTAATCTGAGCAATTTTGCTAAAAGGTTTATAGCATATTCCGATTCTATGAATATTTAACTTTTGTGTTCAATATCCAAACTAAATTTGGGTATGCAGCCTACGCTTCCCAGTTTATGCATTGACTTATATAAGTTTACGGTTCCATGTCTACCATGCAAAACATTCAATCACACAAAAGAAAACACAAGAATCAACTACTTCATCAATTTTTTCGTTAAGCTTATATTGACCTTAAGTCTTATAACTTTTCCTTCAAAATCACATGCCCTTAGGTACGACAAGTTTTCTATATTCAATTAATATCTTAAGTCTTTTACCATCTACAATAGAACAAGATACAAGATTCTTGCATATGCTCGGAACATGAAAACTTCATTCATGTGGGAATATTACAGATATGAGCTTCTGCTCGACCTTTCCCTTTGATGCAACCTCTGTCGCAGGTGAGTTACTCATATAGAGTTTCTCGACATCTCCTATCCTCGATAGGAGGTGAGCAGTCTCTGTTTCAACAAACATGCTTGGTGGCTCCAAAGTCCACCTACTAGTCTCTCACATTAGTTATTAAAATAACTTCCGACATCATGCCACTGAACTCGTACTAGTTTGTTTCAACTAAATTAGCATTAACTATCTACTAATTAAGGATTTTATGTTGCCTACAATTTACTGTCGTATGGCTAGAATTTTACACATATAAAAATCACCCTTAATTAAAGTAATGCTAGATCCAGGTTTATGAAACATACCTTTCTTAAGAAGACTACGCTTAGAGTTGCGTTTGATGTTCCAACCTTTGTCAGGTTTGGAAAAATTGTGTTCATCCACATGCGCCTGTTAGCCATGTCCCTTTCCAGTTTCATGTCACAATCTTCGTTTATACTCTGACTACGGAGATGATAAATTCCCAATCACATAATACACCACATCTCAGAAACCTTAGTTTCGAAAAGGAAGATAAAATATGAGTTTTGAAGATTATATCTAGATTTACAAACTTCGTTTGAACCACCATATCAAAAAAAACTCATGGTTACCCCATAAAAACTACTTTAGTTAACAAAACATTTCTGCCCGTCAGAATTTTTCAGGAACGTTTCTCTGTTTTGTAAAATATCAAAAAATACTTTTACAATTCCAAAAATTCTGAAATTTTACGTGGTTAACTATCAGGATGTCCACTACGTTGTGTCCAAAGGGTTCATCGAAATTCCTTCTAGGTTGAGAGATAAATTCGAAACTCTACATCTGACTTAAAATTCATTTTCTGTTTTTTCACTCCATAATTAACATCCATGATTCACAAACCAATCAACCATTCTTGATTATCACAAATTTTAATGTCTTAAGATTGTTGGGTGCAATAATCAAAAACAAGGAAAAAATCAAATAAGCAAAAGTTATTGATACTTAGCTCCTTTATAGTGGAAGTGATCGATTTGATGAAACGGACGAGCTCCCCAAATCTCCGCAACACCAACAAGGCAAAACTTTGGAAAAACAGAGTGAGTCACATGTTCAACACGTTGCCCTTAAGACATTAGCGCCCGGCTACACTCAAGAGTGATGCTATAGCCCTCACAGGACGGATATCTCCAGGATAAAACACCCTACTACACCTACTACTAGCATATGTAGTAGATGCTCAACTTAAGCTTGGCAACTCCGAAAAAAACCGTTAAGGAAAATCGCGAACGCTTAAGAAACGCTATAAAATATTTTCCCTTAGGGGTCCCTCTAAAATATAGAGCAACCCCTTTCCCATAGATTTTACAAAGGTAGTGAATTTGTTTATATAATTGACAAATACAACTTATGAAGAAAAACTCCCCGATGTGGGACTAAAATGCTTATATAGTCTCTTAAAACAACTAAAATGTGGAAACTCCACAATGTGGGACTAATAAGTTTTTTCATTCACAAAAGAAAACAATAAATTGTAATTTTATTAAAACCTTAAAAATTATCTTTTAGTAATCGTTTTCCAACATTTTATTCATCTAACGTAGCTTCTACTTACGTGCAGGTACTATTACACCATTCTATGGAAAAAGCAGGACCAATCTGTAGGTGGCGTCAAGTTAAGGCTGCTGCATGGGATCACTTTGATATGGAATAGCCACCTTTAAGACATGCAAAGTGGCGTCACTGTAATGCTAGATTTGCTGCTGATCCTATGAAGAATGGGACATCTAGTTTGATTTTGCATCTAAAAAGATGTAGGTTAATGGTTAACCAGATAAGAAATTGATGGAAGTCTACTTTGTGTTAGTATTAGTACATGATTGTAATCTTACAACCTTAAAATTATGTTTATAGCATGTTGAATTTTGTCAATTTCATGTTACTGACGTTTTTATTGAAGATTTTACCCGTCAGATATATGAAACTGATGAAAATGAAAGATCGTATATAAATACGTCGGTTAACCAAAACCAAAGTGGTTTTATACAAAACCGAGTCGAAACAAACCGAACAAAACCAAGTAAGCTTAATGGTTTCGCTGGTTTTCAGAACTGGAAAACCGAGTAGTTCGATTTTTTTTTTTTTTTTTTTGCTACTAACCAATACCATGTGCATCCCTAGATTTGATAGATTCCGCGGTAGTGAGATTTGAAAATTTGCAGCGACCAAATCTCTCTCACTCTCACAAGATTTCGGTTCTCTCTAGTCTAAGATTCCTCTCAATTTTTCGACGGAGGTGGTGACGGTGAAGGGGTGGTGGTAATGACATAGGTGGAGATGGTGGTGGTGTTGTTGAAAGAAGAGAAAAGAGAATTGAGAGTTTATTTTTTTCTGGTCGAAAATTAAAAAGAGAACGAGATCATATATGGAAATATGAATAATATTAGTTTCCTTAAAAAAGATAAGGGCATATACATAATGGACAAAGGTATTTATAAACGAGTCATGAATAGTAGGGGTTATAATATTTCTACTAAAAATCCCAGCTGTACTACTCGAAGGCTGCCCATCGAGTCTCCTAAATTCAACACTTGAAGGCTGCCCATCGAGTCTCCTGAATTCAAGTGTATTATAGTACCCCCTCCTTTAGATGAAATAGAAATGAGGCAAAAAAAGTAAATCTCGATATTAATTTACACTGTCATCTAACATAAATCTCGATATTAATTTATACTGTCACTGTCATCTAACATAAATCTCGATATTAATTTATACTAACATAGAAAGGAAATTTATACTGTCACTGTCATCTAACATAAATCTCGATATTAATTTACTTCCTAATATGGAAAGGAAATTTAGTACTAATAAATGGAATGATTTGGTTTCATTTAAAAGGAAGATATTCTTTTAAAGGTAGGTTGTGACAAACTTATTATAAATGGCATTTGTTAACTTCCATACCCGTATACATGTTAAGGTTTAATAATCAATTATTTTTTCAAAAGCACTTTCGAAATTTATATATGTCAATAATTTTTAAAATTGGTGTTTGGTAAAAAAATTTTTTTTTCCAATTTTCTATCCCAATTTTTCCTATTTCCAATCCCCATAATTCCTATCCCTAATTATCTTAAGTACCACCCGATCAAAATTTTAAATATCTTAAATAGTATCTCTTGACTTTTTATTTGCACCCAACAATAAAACCACCCTATAAAAAAAACAAAACAAAAATAACCTAGAAAGTACGTTTCAATCTTCACCTCCACCACCGACTGCTGCAGTAAATAGGTTTTCAAAATGTTTATTATTCAAATACAAGTTTTTAATAAATGTTTTCAAAATGGATCATACAAAGTAATAAGGTTTTTAATTTGTTGTTGTAGTAAATAGGTTGTCGTTCACTCGGATGTTGTT
Source organism: Papaver armeniacum (assembly GCA_023531295.1). NCBI lineage: Eukaryota > Viridiplantae > Streptophyta > Magnoliopsida > Ranunculales > Papaveraceae > Papaver > Papaver armeniacum. Next base: position 209,425 of record JAJJWW010015800.1, read on the forward strand.
GAGATTAAATTAAAAGGTTCAAGGAAAATAATAAAAGAGAGAGTTACTGGGCTTATGATTCCACCGCATTCATATCAATAGGTTCATTTATTTATTCTTCACCAATTATAGCTCAATAAATAAAACAACAAGGACTCTTATTTTTGCCAAGGTAGATTCTCCAAACATTAGTTATAAATCGTAAGCATGGGACATCAAACATCTAAGCAAGCATGACCCATCTAATAAAATGATAACTAATTTTTTCAAATCATAAAACAATTTAAAATAAATGCAAAAGTCATAAAAATAATAAAATAAATTCACCCATGTATGAAGTTAGAAGCTTCCTCCGTCGACCCAGTGTAGGGGTCTAGTTTCTCATGATAAAAACACACTCAAAAATATAATTCATAGCTCAAATGGTGTTGTTATTAAAGAAAACTAATAATTCTCCCCAAACTCTCCATTCCCCTTCTATACTCCTCAACACTCTATTTATACTCAACAGGTCTAGGAAATCCTTGCAATAACTCCATGTATTCTCTAATTATTTCGCTGCATGTCACGAAGATTTTATTTCCATTATTTGTTATTTCTTTTCTTCGCACACGTCTCTGCAGCTTCGGAGGGTTATGTTGAACTTTAGCTTCCGATTATTGTGTGTAGATAAACATATTCGAACACCAAAAATTTTATTTTGTTTCCGATTATACGTATTCGGTAGCTTTAGGTGAAGCGATACTTACGATTGAGAGTAATCGGAGGCAATTCGTTAAATCAACCAACCGAATATTTAGTTTCATAACCTGTTGTACTTTTTTTTTTGTTTAGGGATAGGCGAGGTAAAAACATCCAAGATGCAATTGTCTCGGCTAGTGCAAGGAAGGATAGGCGTCAGAACCTGACAGCCTAGTGCAAGGAGAGCTAGGATCGCTAACGCCGCTTAAAGTGCTCAAGTTGGAACTCAACAAGCAAGCCAAGAAGCTGTTCAACCTAGTGCCCTCAATCGAACCGGTTCAATCGGGTGTTCAACCAAGTGCCTCTCAATCACAACCAATCCAAGAAGATGTTCAACCAAGTGTCTCTCAATCACAACCAATCCAAGAAGGTGTTCAACCAAGTGCCTCTCAATCACAACCAATCTAAGAAGGTGTTCAACCAAGTGCTCTACCATCACAACCAGAAATTGAACTAGAAGCACCTGAAGAAGTAGGACAAGCCGAAAAGAAAAATCCTCCTCGAAAGAAAGCGAAACACCTTGTCCGAGATGAACTGAAGGTGAAGGATATTCCAGAAGGTGTAATCCTTGGGCTGCCGGAGGATGGAGGACAATTGTTATTTGGATACAAAGAATCCTGGGCCAGAGAAATATATGAAACTGAGGTAATGATCGTATCCATTTTATTAACTTATTATGTTTTTCTCCGTAATACTTTTAAGGGTTGTAGTTTTAGGTTATTCTAATTTTATTTTTTAACTTGTCATGTGTTTAATAGTATCATTCCGATGCGGTTCGTTTACTCAAAGCGACCGCCGCACCAACAAAAATGCTAGATTGGCCTTTGGAGGATGAATGTGAAAGGTTCAAGACCATTATTGCGAATTCAGGGTTGGCCAATGCTGCGGAGAACTCAATGTTGGAACATGACCGGGTGGCTATATCGGCGTTTGTGGAGAGACTTTATCCTGAGACCGACACCTTCCATATGCCGTTTGGGGAGATGACGATAACCTTCAGATGATGTTGAGCATATTCTTAAACTCCCCGTCCATGGCAAGGGTGTTAGGGCCGAGTTCACTAAGCAGTTGGAATGGAGGAATCTTTATGATCTGACTAAGAAGTGTTTGGGTTGGGATGAAGAAACATCAACAACTGAGTTCAAAAGATGCATGTAGTATAGAACTAGACAGTTCAACATGGGTACTCTGATGGATATGTTCAAGGGCACCAAGGATAAAGAAGAGAAGGGAACTTTAACGGACGAGCAAGTCAACCACGCGGCCACCGCATATCTCCTATGTGTATTGGGATGTGTCATTTTCCCCAATACCAGTGGCAATCGGGTCGACGCCAACCTTTTACAACTTCTAGATCCTCTCGATAAAGTGCATGAGTACTCCTGGGGCACGGCATGCCTTGCGTGGTTGATGGAAGAGTTGAGAAAAGCGTCGAGGCTTGGAATTAGCCAAGTGGTCGGGAACGTGAGTCTGCTACAGGTATTGTTTATTAACTCCACATACTTGGTTATTTTTGTATTTTTTTTTATACTATTGAAGAATCAATTTCCTAATACTTGCAAAAATGACATTATAGACTTGGATCTACGACCACTTCCCTATATTGGCCTTGGCCATTGAAAACCCGGCGTGGGAGAAAGGTGACCCTATAGGAAGAAAGTACGTCTTCGATGACAACCATTCTAGGACGAAGGAGCATCAGCTGATTCGTTTGAGGGAGATTTTGGACTCACTTAATGCCCAAGACGTATGCTTTGATCCATACAAGGAATACCGAGCTACTGGACATATCGCGGGTCGGTCCGATTTGGCACTTTATTTTGGACCGTTGTGGCACCCCACGGGATATGTGATGTACAATGCCTCAAGGGTGATGCGACAACACGGATTTGTACAAGTTATACCAAAGGAGGAAATCCATGGCAATTTCACTTTGGATCTGGAGCAATGCGAGTCTGATAAAGATTCTATCACGGTGGTTCACAAGGGTCCACCATCCTGTAAATTCCACTGGGATAGAAGGGCGCATTACTTGATCAACCAAGGAAGGGCAGCCAACCAAGGTTTTGAAAATGCTCCCAACTATATGGATTGGTACCGCAATGTTTCTCATATTCGTGTAATCCGTGATCTTAAAGCAAAGCCGACCGTACAAGAGTATCCTCAAAGAGAAGCCTGCGGGTTTTGATAGATTGGTACGTATTGTTTTGTTAATTTAGTTTAATATTATGGGTCAAAATAGAGTAATAACCGTTTGATGGTATGCTATGTTTTAAAACAGGTGAACAGGTTCAAGCGTTTGTCGAAATGGTGCATTGATTGTATAAAGTCCGGAGAGCCTGTTTCAATTGAGAAGATAAAAAAAAGCACCAACAGTTGATTGATAACGTTGACAATGAGGAGTATGCATCTTAGTTCGGGAAAAATTGCAAAAGAAACCTACAACCAAAGAACTCGGGCTTCATCAAGCACTCAAGTTGATGAAACCCATGATGATCTTTGGTCCAAGTCGCAGAGTGGTAAAGGTCGAAAAATCAAAGAAAAAGGAACAAGTAAACTTTCGATGTTGTAAACTCTCGATGTTTTTCGTAAACTTCATGGATAACTTTGTTTATGTTGGATTATGTCGGATTATGTCGTTTTCAAAGTTTGTGTCGGAATATTAGTTGTTACGTTATGTTTATGGATTAAGAATAGTTATTTTACACATTTTATGCATTTAACAATGACTCGCAAGCGAATCACATGAAGAGACATGAAACAATCGGAAGATAAGTTTTGGAACACAATCGGAAGATAAGTTTATATATTAACCTACCGATTCTGGGGATGTTCCATTTTTTAGTCAGAATCGGTAGGGTTATACGTTATTAACCTACCGATTTTGGGGATTTTGCAAAATATTTGCTCAGAATCGGAGGATTGCTAATATACTTTTCTCTCCGATTATCATGTGTAAAGAAAACTTGTCTTCTGTATCCAAACAACACCACAATCGGAAGGAAAATGTGCACCTTCACTTCCGAATAACAATAATCGGTAGATTTATTTGTAATTTCTCGCCGATAGTTATATGTAAAAAAACTTTGTTTCTCGTAACCAAACAACACCATAATCGGAAATTAATTGAGCACCTTGACCACAGAATATTTTTAATCGGAGGTTTGTGGTTTTGCTAATTTCCGATTATTCTACCAAAAAACAACTATGGTTTCTGTAACCAAACAACACCGTAATCGGAAGTTAACTTTTCACCTTGACTTCCGAATATAGTTAATCGGTAGGTTTAGTTTTTGTTGGTGTTCGATTATTTTGTGTGAAATAACCAATGTTTCCTGGAACCAAATAACACCATAATCGGAACGAAAGTTGACACATAATATAACCGAATACGTTAATCGGTAGTTTGTTTAACAAAATAAGCTTTCGTTTATGTATAATCGGAAAGAATTTGTATTAATAACCCTCCGATTACATCCATTACATAAAGTTCAAACGACCTTAACCTTACAATTTCGTCAAAAGCACCTAAATCCATATTCCTAATTGACCATAAAAGTATTAAAAAAAATCATAACGTCCAAACACCACAGAAATTGTCCCACTTGATCTTGTAACATCCTTCATGTTCAAATCGTTTCCCGTAGAGGTCCATATACCGACGATCAGCAAGATTTCTCTGAAATTACGAATGAGTAACAAGTTAGTACTAACTTATGTTAATGTGAGTCGGAGTTATAAAGATACTTACTCGTTTTTCATACGTCCACCAAGAAAAAGCGTCCCTAACAAATTGTTCTTCATCTTCAAGTTTGTCAATATCCTTGTCGACCGCATCCTTTCTCATCTTAATGTCATTGGACGATCTTCGAATTCGATTACCATCTAACGCCTCAAATACCATTAGAATACGGTTCCATAACTGCTCTTGGGATTCCCGTTTGTGGAGCTTGTGAACACGATCATGAGCAGTTACCACAACGCACGCTCTATAAATAGCACAATCTTCTTCTTCGGCAAAAGCAATATCCATGTTTTTGGTTTTCAAAATTAGAACTCAAGAGAGGAAAGAGTTTGGTGCAATTGGGTTGATAGATATGAGTTTCTTTATATAGGTTTAGGGTCCAACGACTCTTTTTCTTTTTCCCAAAAACTACAACGGGTATTTCTAAAAGTTGGTTTAAACTGCAACGGCTAATTTGACGTAGCTGATATCTTGGAAAACCAATAATCGGTAGGTATGTAAGTTAGTATATCTCCCGATTACGGTAGCTTTCAAAATTTTCAAAAAAAAATGATTTTTGAAAAAACTCATTTTGGGGCAACTAATAATCGGTAGGTTTGGTAACCTATTATACTTCCGATTATGGCTGCATCCAAATCACGAACCACATGGTCATGCCTGGCTATGTGCACTCAAAACCTATGGAATTTGGCAAGAGCTCGATCCGGGGCTCCTTACAATCGGTAGGTTATTAAGTTGAGTAGACTACCGATTATAGTAGATTTCAAAATTCATCAAATGAAGGATTTTAGAAAAAACTAAATTTGGGGCAACCTATAATCGTAGGTTGTGGAACCTATTTGGCTTACGATTATGGCTACATCCAAATCACGAACCACATGGTTATGCATGGCCGTGTACCCTCGGAACCAATGGAATTTGGCAAGGGTTCGATCCGGGGCTCCTTATAATTGGTAGGTTGTTGAGTTGGATAGACTATCGATTATGGTATATTTCAAAATTCATCACATGAAGGATTTTAGAAAAAACTCATTTTGGGGCGACCCATAATCGGATGGTTGGGTAATATATTTAACTCCGATTAACCCTGCATCCAAAGCGCGAACCAAGTGGTTACTACTGGCATTGTGTACCCTCAAATCCTATGAAATATGGCAAAGATTGGATCTGGGGCTCGTTGGGTTATATAATTATATACCCTACCGATTATGGCATATTTCAAAATTCATCACCTGAAGGATTTTAGAAAAAACTCATTTTGGGGCAACCTATAATCGGTAGTTTATGTAACATATTAGGCTTACGATTATGGCTACATCCACAGCTCAAGCCAAGCGGTTATGGTTGGCCCTGCTCCCCTCAAAACCTATGGAATTTGGCCATGGTTGAATACGGGGCTCCTTATAATCGGTAGTCTTACGAGTTGGATAAGCTACCTATTATAAAAAGGATTATTAGCCGAAGTATCTACACAATAATCGGTAGGTATAGTTTCATTTTAACCTACCGATTGTATGTTTACCTACCGATTATGGTGTTGGCTACCGATTATATAAGGGCATATTGGCCATTTCGAAAAATCGAAGATAAGGGGTAGCTTAGATTTACGTTTGGGTGACCTTTTTTGTCTTTTAGTGTCGCCCCTAATTCTTTCGGGGTCGCCCCTAAAATGCAAGGATTTTTAGGCTAAAATTAAAAAGTGAAAGTATCACTTTTCAAAAAACAGAGGGAGTAGTTTAATTAATTTACTTCCTAATAGTGCAAAAAGGATTATTACTAATTATTACTATTATTTAACATTAATCTCGATATTAATTTATTTTATAATGGAAAAGAAATTTATTACTAATAAATGGAAAGATCTCTTTTCATATAACAGTAAGATATTCTCTTAGAGACAAACTTATTATAAATTCGTTGATGAATTCATTTCATTCCCAACTCAAAACTGCTCTGAGTGGCTCTGAATATCTGTTCAATCAAAAGAAAAAAAAAATGAGTCGAAAAAATGTTGTTTCTTCTTCCATCAATTTCGTAACAACAGTTGTTTATGTTTCATTTCTACTAAACTTGGCCACTGCAGTTAAACCAAGAGGGTTTAGCATGAAGATGATTCGCAGCGACTCTAAAGAATCACCTCTGCATCTAAAGTATGCTAATTTAACACAAGGAGAAAGATTTCAAAGACTCGTCGAACAATCCAAAGCTCGAGCACATTACTTTGGATCGGCAAGAGCAGCTGCTTATAATAGAAGCATCTCCATGGATCCCGATATTGCACGTATGACTGTAAAATACATGGAGAACACACACTATTACATCGGTGAGGTAGGTATAGGTACTTTCGATAATGAACACCAACCTTTTAAGAATTTCTATTTAATTATCGATAGTGGTAGTGATCTTATATGGACTCAATGTCACGGTGGCCATAATTATTTCTATCAAGATCCGCCAATTTATGATCAGGAAAATTCGAGTACATATCACCGTATCCCTTGTCAACATCTTAAAGAGTGTGACGCAAAACATTGCGAAGACGGGTTATGTACGTACGAAGAAGGATATGTGTCCGGACCAGAAACATCCGGTCATCTTGCTTATGAAACACTCACTATGAAGTCACACACCGGTGCCCTTGAAAGTGTTGAAAAAATAATCATGGGTTGCGGTATTGGTCAAAGGAATTTCGGTCCATTATTTGGTGTTCCTGAGATTCGTGAAGGTGATCATGATTTCCCTCGGCCGATACCTGCACCTGGAACTGCTCCCTTAGCAGGAATTCTCGGTTTGGGACAAGGAACCTCTAAATTTTCTCTGGTACTTCAGTTAGATATTGAAGATATTCAAAGACGATTTGAATACTGTTTGGAGGCATATGACGTTCAAGGCATTGCGCTTTCACACACGTATTTAAGATTTGGTTTCGACACAAAAATTGAAGAAGCACTTGATGTACTTACAACTCCAATCATTCAAGACCCAAACTTTGATACGCCTTACCATTTGATTCTAAAGGATATTAGCATAAATGAGAAAAGCCTAGGGTTTCAACAAAGTGATTTCGAGCTTAAGCCGGGTGGAACAGGTGGAACTATCATAGATTCGGGAGCTCCGTTTACCACTATGAGGTTGCGCCATTTTGAAAGAGTTAAGCAAGAGTTGGTAGAATATTTTGAAGATTCTGGTGTTCCTCTTGCTGATCCTGAACCTGGCAGGGATTTCGATACTTGTTTCTATATACCATCCGATTTCACTGCGTTTCCAGAGATAACATTTCATTTTCAGGATGCGGATTTTGTTATTCGACAATGGTCTGGTATTTTTGCCTATTACATACAAGAGCGCTTGCTATGTTTGGGTATCATTGGCTTGAATGACGACAATCAATATGATGTTACTTTAGGAGCTATGCAACAAGCTGATAAAAGGATTATGTACGATCTTAATGCCAAGGTACTTAAGTTTACTGATGAGCAATGCAATTTAGGTTCGTGATCAAAATGTACGTCAACGCTAAGAATGAATAAAATATTTTTATTTCTTAATTTCTAATTAAATGATGAGATTGATTTGGTTAAATATTAAATTGCTGGTAAAGAGAGATTGTATTGTTCTTCTCTGAAGTTCGAATTCTGGGTTTTCTAGTCTGAGTCTAAAGTGTTCTCAAACTTATTTTGGTACTTTGAGAATTCATTAGAGATTTTTGAGAATTCATTAGAGATTAACTGTTGGAGAAAATGAGTTTATTGTTTTAATTTCATGGTCTTGGTGGGAATGGAACTTAGGACCTTTGGGTCTCTAAGAGAACTCACTCATTTTCTTATGAGTGAATGAAATAAGAACCTTTAGTCCCACATTGGGTATAACTAAAGAGGAGTTCCACTATATAGCTATTCCTTTATGGATAGTTAGTAAAACAATGTGAGTGGAACAGGTGGGGCAAAATATTTTTGCTTCACTAATGTTTGGCCTTAGGGCTCGTGCTTTCGCCGTGGACAGGTCAACCAAGACATATCCTTTTGGAAAATTTTGTTTGAATTATTTCCTAAACGAGTTTAAACTAAATTAAATTTTGTATTAATTGTGGGGGGCGTATGACCTGGCGAGAATATTTTTCTTTCCGTTTTTTCCTTGTGTCGACATTATGTGCATGGACGTTTTATTACCGTTTTGAAAAAATAATGAATTAATCCTAATTTATTTTTGTCTTCAATTCTGATTGATTCTCTCTTTAATTCGCTCTTAATGCACATCTCTCTCTTCTCTTGCTATAAAAACCCCTCGACTCCTTCATTTCAATTTGTGTCCGGAAGAGCTACTATCCTCTTCTTTTCGTCTCTCTCCCTCTGTGTGGTCCTTTCTTTTCTTCTGTGCAATTGCTGTTGAGTTCGTAAGAGTGGGCAAGTACTGTAGTGCTAACAGTGCTTGCATCGGGCAGTTTTATCCTGGATACGACTTGACCACAGGGTATAGGCATCACTCATTCTTGTTAAGGACAGCTATCGTGTTAAGGACAGCGTGTTGAACACGTGACTCTGTCCTCTGTTTGCTATCAATTGAGTGTTTATTTACCTTTCATAAATTTATTTCTAACATCTTCACATCTTTTTTTAGTGTTTTATTGTTACAATCGCAACATTAACACGGTCACTAGGCATGGAAGATCCCTAGCAGCTTGAAGCTTAGCCCACAGATTAACATTGTTCAGTCCTCCTCGGTTGCAAATATTATCTCGAATCAAGACTTTTTTTGATGGGCTAATAACTACAAAGAAGCCTAACAAGAGATGATATACATCTGGAAAAAAATTATATCCCCCATGCAATAGGGACGGACCCTGGATTTTCTCTGGGTAAGACCGGAATCCTACAGATGTACATGATGGTTAAAGGCTGCAACAATTTTTTGGCTTCTCTTTAATATAGCCCACATATTCTATAATACAAAACAAAATGGGTTTTATGCTTGGACAGTCGGATAACATTTTGAGAGACAAACGTTGCATCCAACTATCCCAGTCCCATCCCATCAAAAGACATCTGACGTTCGTCGTTTCCGTAACCCCTCGCATTATGAATCAAAATTTATTAATCTTTAGTTATTGCATAAACTCTTAACTCAAGATACGCAAAGAAACATTAAATGAAATCATAATATATCATACATCCATTAATTGGATTTAGTGGTGGCATGATGGATCAGATCTAATGGGAAATAAGATTTATTTAGCTCATAAGTGAGATATGCATACACACTATTACTTAAATGATTTTATGTTCGTTTTTTTGGAGAATGTATATGAATAATTTGACAATGTATTTATAGACATTATTTTCAGTTAAAACAAAATAGAAAACTATCTTGCAAAGGAACACGATTTAAAATCCGAAAAAAAAATTACACCAGTCAGATATCATATTAAAGTAGTGTCGTTACGTCACGAGCTATCTTTAGATATTTATTAGAATTCTCTGTTAACCTAATGCGTGTCGTTACGACACGGGTCATTTCTAGTTATTAACCATAATCCATTTAAAATAATTCCTTAAACCAAGCATACCTTTATAATTATTTCTAGTTGTTTGATCTTCCAACTTAAACCGCACTAACAAAGTAAGTTTGTGTTTTGTTTTTGTAGCATGAAGTCGCCAAAGCGCGCTACTTGGAGGAAAAGGGGGAAGCATTCGCATTCGATGCAAGCTATCAATTCATGGAATCCAAAATCCCGGAGTATGCCCCCCGAGATGATGGAGGGTGTATCGTCTTCGGAGGAGGAAGATTGATGGCTTTAGAAGTTTTAGTGTAGGTTTTGTGGGTAAACCTCTATGTAAACCCTCGCGAGACTATAACTCGTCCACTAGGGTCGCCTAGGGGTTCAAAGGCTTGATGCACATGCTAAGTGCATTCGTTTTTCTGTCGACAAGGATTAGGTTTTATGTTTCAATCAATGTAGTAACCAAAATTGAATGAATAAAGTAAATTACATCTTCCATATTATGTCACCGGCAAGGTTGTATTTTTTGCATCCGAGATTAATATAGCTTAGGAAGGGTAGGAAATATTTACATGCCGACCGCAAGATTGCTGCCCAAGATAGTGGCGTGTTCTTCATCCGAGGACCATTCCGGCGGATATCTGGTCAATGACTTATTCAAAGTTGACACTGCCCGGCGAGGAAGAAGCGATCGGCACATTATTCAAAGTTGACCATTCCATGGATGTTTGGTCGGAAGCTTATTCAAACCACGACCTTGCCGGCTTTATGCATTTTCAAAACCAAAATTTTTGGATCGAAATCGAACTCAAAGACGGATCAAAAGGTTAATCTACTGAATTCAAAATTTCAAAATTTTAATCTAAACTCAATTAATTAACCTAATCAGAATTTTAGTATTAATTAACCAAGGGCATATTAGCCATTTAGAAAAAACAAGGTTAAGGGGTGGCTTGGTTTTACTTCATAATGATCAGATTTTGTCTTATTGGGTATACCCTAATTAGTTTGAGTATACCCCAATCAAGCCAGGTTATTTTATCCAGGAAAGATGGATGTATATTATTACTCCGTTATGTTTAGGTTTCAATTGATATACTAAAGTAGTGATTTAAAGATGAGAAACTGGTGTACTTCAACTGATTGCGTATATGTAAAATCTGTTCAAAATTATATCTCTTTTGTCTATTATGTAAATGGAAGTAAATTTTTATCGCTGCTTTGCATTTTCGAACTTTAGCTCCAGAAATAAAGCTTCATAAGGGAAGGACCGGAGGAAGGTTGAGAGAGTGAATTTTGCTCGAGAAAATAAGAAGAGGAAATAAAAAAAGGATAAAATATTGTGATAAACCAGAAAGACTTCGCTAAATTCCATGTTTCGTAACAGCAGATGTATCATTATCTAGATGAAAAGATCTTTCAATCGGACGGTTAATATCGTGTTAGCTCATAACAAAGTTATAAGTGACAGTGCGGGGTAGCATTAGCCACAACATATTAAGTATAGCCCACAATATGATCATCATCAAATCCCTAAATCAACAACAAAAAGAAGTTCTAGTTTTTATAATTAAATTTATTTTTGTTTGACATAAAACATAATTACTGATTTTGACGACGGATTAATAATTTCAATTAATTTTATTGTAATCATGGATTCATGATTCAGGGATAGAAAACATCATCCTAAAGATTTTTTTATATATGGATTATGTTTATGGAAGTCCTAAACAAATCTTAGTTAATTATTTTTTGATTGAAGTTGTTGTGAGAAAAATGTTAGGGAATAATTAGAATATATACACCCAATTAATTTAAATATAATCATTATTAAGAAAAAGAATATCACTTTAGAGAAAATTAAAATTAGGGTTTATTTTGTTTTGAGGAAAAAAACTTAGGGTTCATAATTATTCAAATTTTTTAGTATTCTAAAGACTTAAAGGCCTAGACAAATAAAGCTCCCACGTTGAACGTTAAGGAAACCCTCGCTTCCTATTGGTTCAAATAGGCATTTTTTGAGTTTTGTAAAACGAGCGTTTTGGTGAGAACACTTGGCAACGTATGATTGGCCTAAAAAGAATAGGAAAAAGATACAAAAAAAGGAAACCAAATTCAATTTGAAATTCATTACGTGACAATATTTAGGTGACGACACTTGGCACCATGTAATTTGATTAAAATTTTGGAAATCGAGTACCTACCATATTAAGACTTTTTTTTTTCCAAATTAACATATAAAAGGAAATAAATCCACATATTTCACACTTATTCTGTACGAAAATAAAATGAATAAATAAATAAAATCTACACATATTTAATGTATTTGCCTCGCCACAACAAATAAAAAATAGATCGCCATAGGGCGCGGCGAAGCCCCGCACACACCAAATAAAAAATATATCGTCACGGGGCAGGGCAAATCCCCGTGTGTACCAAATAAAAATGGCTCGCCAAGGGGCGGGTAAAAGCTCCGCGCACACTAAACAAAAAACCATTGCCACGGGGCGGGGAGAAACCCGTGCGCACCAAATCAAAAATGCATGGCCCGCCTTTTTTCAAAATTAACATATAGGGGAAATCCACGTATTCTCTATGAAAATAAAAGGAATAAATAAATAAAATCTACACATATTTAATGTATTTGACAACAAAAAAAAAAAAACATCGCCACGGGCGGGGCGAGGCAAAGCCCACGCACACCAAATAAAAAATATATGGCCACGGGGCGGGGCGAAGCCTCGTACACACCAAATCAAAAATGTATGACCACGAGGCGGAAAGGCCCGGGCACACCAAGTTAAAAGAAAGAAAAGCCCGGTGCGTAGCACGTGCACAAATCTAGTACTAAAAAGAACAATTACAATTGGTTTGAAGTATGATTTGCGGGAAAAAAAAGTTAGGGTTTATTTTGATTATGAGTATAAAAGAAATTTTAAGTTTGATTGTTCACAAAAATTAAGATTTGTTTGGTTTTTCATTATGAGTTAAACTTTTTGGGTTATGGTTAATAAATGTGTGGGTTATATTTAAGAGAAGCGCAATTTTTTTTAGATGTAGCGCGTAGCTAATTCTTCATTTGTACAATATTCTTCATTTTTTTAATCTTATAATCGTCTTTGTTGCATATTTCCACTTTAATTTAATGCGTGCTTGGTATTTCACAATCAAGTTTCTGTTATATGGAACTACACATCTGTTATCCAGATCAATATCCTTGTTTTTTTCCATACGTTTATAAACTGGGAGCTGCTAAGACTCCGCTAGCATCAACCGGAGTCTGGCCTTGCAAATTTTTTTGGGAAATATTATTCTGCATGCACTCTGCGATCACATAGCCAACCCATTAGAAATTGGACTACAGCCTCATATCTTTTCAGTCAGCATCCCTATTTGTCATATCCTTTGATACAACTTTACTCATGTCTCAAGAAGACTTTTGTTTATCATTCTGATGCAGGAACAACAAAATATGCGCATATAAGGAAGCCCTCGCCTTAGACATTTAGTTTCCCTGAATCCTCTAGTGACTTCATTTACAGTATCACGTATGTAATCTTATGCTGATTACATACATAAGGCCCTGTCTCTCAATCCAATTATTGAGCAAATATAGGACCGTTGCCACCGTCTGATAGGAGTGTTAGTTTCAATCCGATGATGACATCGACCGTACCATTCATTTTTGTTCTTTTTCTTGCGCAGTATTATATTTTTTTTTTTTTTTTTTTTTTTTTTTTTTTTTTTTTTATACATTGGCCTACAGCCAAACAAACTAAGAAACTCCTAGCGCAGTGCTTGATTGAGAGGGTCTTCCCAAATATTAGAGGTCGGGTGGTTACGGCATTAATATAAGGAAATATTTTTTCTAATGTGGCAACTTTTGGTGGTTAACATCGCATGGGATGACCATTTGAGAGTTTGCAAGTACTGTTGGAGGCCGAGGATTATGTTATACATTTAAAATTGCACACACTGGCCATTCTAATTGACCATCGGAGATGCCTTAGGAAATACCTATTTAATGGTTAAGTGGCGGTTGAGGTGCCTACTAGATAAAATCAAACTACTTACATAATAAAATCAAACTCTAAATAAAGCACACATTCCTAACATAAAACAAACTCTAAATAGAACTCTTCTATAAGTCTTTAGTACTCAAAGCACCTTGCTTCTCAAGTATGACACGCTGTGTCAATTGAACCTGTTGATCCAACTTGACTGCGTCAACTGCAGTAGTTGATCCCCTCAGACTGTGTCAACAACACTTGTTGATCCAAAGCTCAAATCACCATATCTTGGTTTAACTTCCAACAAGTCGTATTGTTGGTGTAGTTTACAAGTTTAAAACATCTTTTAGGTACCACAAAATGACCTTTACAAAGTCGACTTCCCCTGACCGGTACTTCAACCTGAAACCACTCTCAATCCATGCCCTCTTGCAAAGCACTGGCTGAGTGCTAATTGCATAGCGAAGACAGAACCTATGGTCATCAACCTGGTCGCCTTTTCCACTTACTAATTAAAGTGGATTGGACAGCCTGGAAATGTCTCGCCATTAGGCCCATTACAGACAATCGTGCATGGGTACCTCGAACTATCTCCTTTCCGCCACTCTAAGATATCAGCGGTGACGGGCGATGGAGCCTCGGACAAATACTGGCTGAGCTCATGTGTAGATGTTGGCATGGTTATAAAATATCTTCAAATCCAGTCACATATGTGACAAACTGACAAACAAGTTAATTACGAACTTATACCTGTCCTGAATACTTCTGAGGTCAGATATATGGGACAAGTCGGCCCTAGTGTCATCCGTCAGAAAATAAAAACGATCTAACGGCCATCCATACGCTAATACGCTCTGACTTCTCTCTCAAGTTTATAAATTCCTGTTGCTTGAAATTAGGGTTCGTCTAAGTAAACTTTGTATCCCACCCCAAACCTAAAGATGGAGGAGGAGGAGAAGCAGATTTCTTCGCAAATTATCCTTCCCACTGAGATAATAATTCATGATATACTTACAAGAGTTCCTCCATTGAGTTTGATTCGATTCAGGTGCGTATGTAAAAACTGGTCGAACTTACCTCATAATCCATTATTTGCCACTTTACATTCTCAAAAGCATGACAAATCCACTTCATCAGGTCTTATCAGTATGAATGATTATGGTGATATTGTTTTTGTTGATCACAATGACAAGAAACAAACTATTCTTCCAGGAACATCACTAGGCAATGATGGTGATTTTGCTCTTAATATAGAAAACTCGTTTAATGGTTTATTGGTTTTAAGGTGTTGGTCCTATGATCAAGATTCTTATTTTTACTGTGTTTATAATCCGATTACTTGTCGTCGTGAATTTAATATTCCCTTCATACCACTCAATGAACTTCCTTACGTTGATGATGATGATGATGAAGAAGATGATTCTGATTCTGATTATCATAATGAAGATGAAGACAAGGATGAAGAACATGAATACCAAGGGTCATGTGAATTTTGTTTGTGCTATGACCCCGTAATAGGAAAATATAAGGTGGTGTTCTGTGGACCTTACAAGAAATATAAGAAACATTCATTAATACAAAAGATCAAATACCTCACTGTTGGAGATGGATTAGACCACAAGAATGACTCATGGAGAGATATTGAGGTTCCAAGAACCTTTGGATTACCTTATAACTCCTTATTGAAAGGTTCTGGCTCTTCTGTCTGTCTGAATGAATCCTTATATTGGTTTATTGAACCGAGTAAGGCTGAGCCTTACGTATTTTGCCTTGATACCAGTAGAGAATTATCGTATCAAATCGAACTCCCCGAAGAGGATGGGGACTATTATTATCATCTTTGTGAGATGGGAGGAGGAGTATTATTATCTTGTCATAACCATAAAACAAATGAGTTAAAAATAAGGACATTGAAGAAGTATGGCTATGACGACCACGAATGGGTGGAGAGGTTCAAAGTTGATATGAATCGTAGCATGGAACATTTATATAACTCCGGTAATTTGCATGGATTTTGTAATAGCTTACGGCCTTTTGCAATTCTCAGGGATCCTCCTAAACTTAAAATCATATTTGGGAAATCCGACTTCACTAGTTACTACTCTTACGACATGGAGCTAAAACAGTTGGAGATCATCTATGATTCGGGAACGACGCTCGTCTATTGGCATGCTCATAGCATTAGGCATTGCTAGAATTAGAATTTATCTGGTAGTAGTTTTTTAAGTTAGTACTACTTATATAGGGTATCTTTGTTTTATTTTTCATCTCTTTTTTTATCTTTTTTTTTTTCACAAAATTGGTTAAAAAGACCAAAATCAACAAATCCTGGGTGAAAAAGAAATTTAGATTTTGATACTGTTTAAATGGACAAAAATGTAAAAATATCCATCCTACCCATTTTCAAATACTTTTTTCTTTTTTTAATTTACATCAGAATGCATCCAGTTTCATCATTGCTATTTTTTAAGTTTAAGTCAGGATGTATCCAGTTTTTTTTTTTTTTTTTGATCAGCAAAATAGATATATATTAATATGGTAAAAGAATAAAGAATACACAAGTGAAAATTAAAATTTTAACACTATGATCCATATAGTCAGGTCACAGTGCAATCCAATACAAACAAAAACTCTTCACTTTCTCACCAATTCCTCCCATCTGAAAACAAGGTCTTCAAAATGCACTCCATCTAGCGCTCTTGATGGCTGCGCCCAATACAAAATGTCAGCTTTGATTTCCAAAATTAGGTTGTCTATGAGCATTTCCTTACCGTTGAAAGTTCGATCGTTCCTCTCCTTCCAAATTCTCCAACAGATGGCAAATGGAAGTAAGTCCCATATAAAATTTCCTTTAGGTGAGAAGAGCCTAGTCTTTGTTTCGAGGAACACCATAGTAACATCTCTTCCTTGAACCCAGTCAAGTCCAAAAGCTCTGTAGAAGTGACTCCACACCTTGGTTGCCTCGGAACAATACACAAATAAATGGTTAATTGACTCTTCCTCCATCTTGCACATGTTGCACCTATTTACCAAGTATCGACCTTTCTTTTTCAGTATATCCTGGGTAAGTATAGAATTGTGGTGTACCAACCAAGTGAAAAAAGTCACTTTAGATGGTACCTTACTATTCCAGACAGCCCTATGAGGAAACACTAAATTTTCTTTATTAGACAAAGCTTTGTAGCAAGACTGAACCGAGAAGATGCCATCTTTTGAATGTTTCCAGACCCTTGTATCCTCGGCGTCATTGATATTAACTGATTCTAAAAGTGTTATTAGCCTAACTGCTTCCACAATCTCCATATCTGTGAGTCTTCTTCTCAGGTCTAAGTTCCAATTAATGTTGTCACCACTAGTTGAGTAGAACTTGTCGATGTTATGGTCTTTTTTCCTTGACACTCTGAATAGATTAGGAAACTCTTTGTCAAGAGTGTTTTCACCGATCCAATGGTCTGTCCAGAACATAGTCCGATCCCCTTTGCCAATGCGATATTTAATACCCTCCTTGAACTTTTGGAATCTCTTGTTAACTCCCTTCCATACTGAGCTACCATAAGAGGACCTAATATTCTTAGTATCCCACTTATTTTTTGCGAGCCCATGCTTTTCTGCAATTATGTTTCGCCACAGAGAATCTTTTTCAGTTGTGAATCTCCAACACCATTTGCACAGTAAAGCATCATTTGCTATCCGCAACTTTCGAATGCCTAGTCCTCCAAATTCTTTGTCCATGCACACCTTATCCCATGAGACTAAAACGTATTTCTTACTGGTGGCTTCACTTCCCCAAAGAAAGTTCCGCATTAACTTGTTTAGCTTCTTCTCGACTGATGCCGGCATCGAATAAACTGACATGAGATAAATGGCAAGTGTGCTCAAAACACTTTTGATCAATACTAATCTACCGCCATATGACAAGAACATCCCCTGGCACCCTTGAAGTTTCTTTTCCATCCTCTCTACAACTGAATCCCAAATCTTCTTGCTTCTATACTGGGATCCTGCTGGCATCCCTAGGTATCTAATAGGTAACTCCTCGAAATTGCATCCAAGGCTATTTTCAACAACATCATCAGAAAATGTTTCCCCAAACCTAATCGCATAACTCTTTATAGGATTGATGCTAAGTCCTGAGCTTATTTGGAAACAAATTAGGAGAGCCCGAATATTGAGAATTTGTTGTGCATCATCGCTTGAGAAAAATATTGTGTCGTCTGCAAACAAAAGATGTGATAGTTGTGTACCATTCGCCTTGACTGTGAAGCCTTTATATAACCCATTAACTTCTAATTTTTGAACCATCTTGCAAAGTCCCTCCATAACCAGGGTAAAAAGAAAAGGAGAAAGAGGGTCTCCCTGTCGCAACCCCCTAGAACTGATGAACTGATTCCCAGGCTTACCGTTGAGGAGTACAGAGAAGTGAGCTGTTGATATTAAAGTCTTGATCCATCTTCTCCATTTCTGACCCATTCCCATTTTGCTCATTATAGTGTCCAAAAAACCCCAGTTTACTTTGTCATATGCCTTCTCGACATCCAATTTGAACAACCATCCATTCGAGCCATCCCTCACTTTAGAATCGATGCATTCATTCGCTAATAAAATACTGTCTATGATCTGTCTTTGTTGCACAAATGCAGTTTGTGTGTTCGATATAAGACGAGGAAGTACCTTTTTGAGCCTAGAAGAAAGAACATGAGAGATAATCTTGTAGCAAGTGTTGATCAAACTGATTGGCCTGTAGTCCCTCACCAGTTCTACATTTTCTCTTTTAGGAATGAGAGTGACAAAAGTATTATTGGTTCTCCAATCCAAGAAGCCATTAACATCGAAAAAACGAACCATGCTCATGAAATCATCTTTGATAATAGCCCAGAAGTGAGTGTAGAATTCGATGGGGAAACCGTCAGGTCCCGGAGCTCTATTTGTTTCCATCTGTTTAATAGCAACCATGACTTCTGCTTCAGTGATTTGCGATTCCATTTCCTCCCTCTGTACATCACTTATTTTTTCAAATTGTATATCCTCCATGAATGGCCTGTTCACCTCATCCTCTGTATACAAATCAGTGTAAAACTCTTGTAATTTCTCCTTAATAATATTCTGATCATCTGTTAAGTCCCCATCTATCCTCAAACAGGAAATATTGTTGGCTCTTCTCCTCCCATTTACAATTCTATGAAAGAAACCAGTGTTCCTATCACCCTCTTCAATCCACTGCCCTTTTGTCTTGTTTTTAATCCTTTTGTGCTCCATGTTAGCCCATTTGATATATTCCTTTTTAAAATTAACCCTATTAATACGCTCTTCGAGAGTTGCTACACCTTCCTCCTCAACAAAATCCGTCTCTTGTATCCGGAGAAGTAGCTCATCCATCTTCTTGCTTACTTTGCCAAAGCACTCCTTATTCCAAACTTTAAGGTATTCCTTGACTGCCATCAATTTCTTACAGAACACATATCCTGGATTCCCACTAAAAGAGAGATCCCTCCACCATACTAGCATCTTGTCTTTCAAGTCAGCACTTTCCAACCAAATAATTTCAAATTTAAATGGTCTTGCACCTGTATTCATCATAGTTGTCGACAACATTAACGGAATGTGATCTGACACAGGCCTTGGCTTTGCACTCTGAATAGTATCCGGGAACATGGCTTCCCACAATGGATTGAGTAGAAATCTATCAATTCTGCTGCAGTATGGGTTTTCTTGAAAGTTAGACCAGGTGTACTTGGCACCACTAAGGGGCAAGTCAACCAGGTCATGGTTGTTGATGAATCGAATAAAATCTCGCATAGCCCGACTGATTCCTCGATCTCTATTTCTGTCTGCAATCGATTTTGTAACATTCCAATCACCTCCTAAGAATCCTGGAATACCCCATATTCCCATGACATCTCCTAGTTCCCTCCATAATGTTCTCCTGTCCTTCCTGTCATTTGGAGCATATACATTTGATATGTAAAACTCCAACTGCGACGACGTCGACCTGAACATACAAGATAAAGAATGAACGCCTTCCAGTTTGTCGATGAGTTCAATTTTATCCTTCCTCCATAATATGCTGATCCCACCTTTGGATCCCCTAGAAGGAATGTAACAATAATCCACATTAGGGTGACACCAAACCTCTCTTCTAAGCTGAATAGAGAAATCTTGGAGTTTTGTTTCTTGAAGTAGAACCACATCAGGATTCCATTTCAAAAGGACTAAGTTGATGGCTATTCTTTTCTCTCTGTCTCCTAGACCCCGTATATTCCACGAAATTGTTTTCTCTATCATTGGAACCATTTAGCCTTTGCCCTTTTGGTCCATTTCTGCACTGGATGTATCCAGTTTTATCATTGGATGTATCCAGTTTTATCTTTGTTATTTATTTTTTTTGGTCCATTTCACCCATACTAATTTTTACTCGTCGATTTGAACCAGGTTTTAAAAACATTTGGACAAATGACCCATTTTCACCTTAGGAATTTCGTTATGTTTCCCGATATAGATATATTTTTTATTTCTTCAGTTTGTTATAATTTCTGCACTGAACAGTATAAGAGACCATGTTTTGCCGGTGTCAGACCATGTTATAACTTATGGTCTTATAACCCTAATGTTGGCATGTTAGCCTCCTCATGTTTGTTTGTACGGGCCATATGGATGAGTCGTCTACTGATTGTGTAGTACAATGCCAACATATTCATTTTTTGTTGTTAGCCTGTTACGATCATGTCAACAGTATGTAGTAGAATGCAAAAATATAATTAGGTTAACATTAGCAAAATAATCAACTTCTATTGATATTTAATAATGCAAAGAAGTAACATTGATCTAATCACTTTCCCCTTTTTCTGTAAGAGAAAATGGGTCATTTGTCCAAAAAAATTTAAAACACGGTTCAAATGGACGAGTAAAAAAAAATACGGGTGAAATAGCCAAAAAAAAAAATAGCAAGGATGAAACTGGATTCATCCTGGCTTATACTTAAAAAAATAAGCAAAAGGATTAAACCTGGATGCATCCGTGTAAAATAAAAATAAGAAAAAATATTTGAAAATGGACGAGGATGAAAGCTGGTTACATCCCGCCTATTTTTAAATTTTTGTCAATTTAATGATATCTCTTTTTAATTTTTATTTATTTAAACAAATGTCAAAACCTAAGTGTCTTTTTCACCCAGGAATTGTTGATTTTGGTCTTTTTGACCAATTTTGTGTTTCTGTAAGCGCCTCTAAGAGAGGATAAAACTCACACGAACCTAAATTTAATTCCTCAATGAAACTTTAGAAAAGACTCACAAAAGAAACAAATTTGAACTGTTTTGAATAAAAACATTTGCTTGGACTTATAAACAGTGGAAGAATCATCTTGAATCTTCCGATTTCAATGACACCCCTAAATTCCTCAATCGTCGAGTCAGAAAAGCCACGAAAATTTCAAACAACGGGAATACAAACTTAGGATTTTTTCCGTTATTATAATATCAATATGAAAAATTACATTTAATGCAACGTTTTTTTTTTTTTTTTTTTTCATGCAACGTTTTTTTTTTCCCGTAGAAGTGGTTTCTTCTCTCATTGGTTGACATTCTCGCGGTTTGTCTTACTTCCGCGATCGAGGATCAAGGGTGTCATCAAAATCCGAAGATCCGAAATGATTCTTCCACCACCAACTTGGACAACCGATCAAAAAAAAAAAAAAAAAAAAAAAAACCAACTTGGACTTGTAATTAAGCCATTCACTCAATACCCGTAAAAATACACCAATTCAACATAATATGTGCATGAATCCCCTCTCAGAGTAAGAAAACCGTAAGCTATAGTTGACTTGTATAAGTTTCTTGTTCGGCATTTCCTTTTCACAAATACATCAGGTCGTATATAAGCTCCTAATCAAATGTTTCTCCTACGAAAATCTAACAAATACATAACCAAAGGTACAAAGATCTTTCCAAACTAAACTACACTAAATTACATATAGACATAGCTAGAACACACAACCACGTGGTCTTGCACGCCATTTTGTCACTTCCCCGATCGTACAACGCTAACTAAAACTCAACACTAAATCACTTATAGATGTCAAGCTAGAACTACACTTACAGACACCAAGTACACAGTTAGCTGAGCCACTAGGAAACAATGCTATCTCATCTAAAAAGTTCTTTCTGCAGTTTGATATCTTTGATAAATGGTCAGAAATCGTAATTGTTGATGTCAGTAAAACTTTTGTACTCCTCAAAAACAATCTTACCAAATCTTTGTCGGCTTGGTTCCAAAAACAGCCGCCCGCCAAACTCAATTGAGTTGAGATGTAGTAACAAATACCGAGGAATCAAATCTAGTGAGATGGGTAAGATTCATAATAACAAAATCCATCGACAAAGATAAGTGATTCCAGACTTGGTGAAACGTAGAGAAAGTTGGGTAGTATTTCACCAATACAACACTATAGATTAAGCTCATTAAGAAATTCATATCCAACGTATATATGAAGCTGCAGTTGTTACTTCCAAATGAATCATTTCATAAAATGAAGGCAAACTCTTTATGAAATGAACTTGATGAGGAAGAAGCTTTAAACTATATGTAATCAGATAATATTAGACGTCTCACATGAATAACACTATGGAGAAGCTTGGTTGCGAGATAACCCCTTTCCCCACTATTTGCTAGACGTGAAAGAATAATCTCCGCATCAAGCAATATCGAAAGAACTTTGCTTGAAGCAGATATTATCCTTTCACGTTCAACGAGTAGTAGGGAAGGGGTAGAATTGGTTATCTCGCGATTAAGCTTTTTCATGCATGGTGTGTCTTATGTGAAACGTTAACAATATCTAATTATAGTTTAAAGTTTCTTACCTATCAAGATCATTTCCAAAAATGTTTGCTTTCAATTGATAACTTGACTCCTTCCCAAGTAATGACTACAATTTCATATGTTGGATGTGGATTTCGTGATGGGCATTCTACGTGGACCTGCATTCTACAGTATTGGGTTGTTGAAATACTACTCAACTTCTTCTGCCATATCTCATTAAATCTGGAATCACTTAGTTTTGTTAATGGATTTTGTGATTATGACCTATCTCACTAGATTTGATTCCTCGGGATTTGTTGCTGCATCTCAAATCCATTGAGTTTGGCGGGAGTTTCTGGGACCAAACCGACAAGAATTTGGTAAGATTGTTTTTGAAGAATGCAAAAGTTTTACAGGCAGTAAGAATTACAGTTTCAGTGCAATCACCTTACTCATTAAAGAAGTCAAATCACAGAAAGAAAGGTTTAGACGAGAGAAGTAACGGTGAAGCCTAGGTGAATGGGACATGTTATCAAATTCACAAAACTATGAAACTAAAGATCAACATCAACTTCTGTTTACCTCCGAAATGATGAACGCCGGAAGTTAGTACTGATAATAACCACCTCCGCAGCCCATCACAGATTGATTCCTGGATTACTTGATAAATAAATTAGGGTTTATGTTTTTTTTTAGGGTTTTTGAAAAGAAAAAAAGACTTACAAATGAAGCTGAACACAAGAAGATGATGATATAGAGCTCCAAACAAAAGTTTACCTTGTAGTACGTATACGATCTCTAAAGTTCAACTGATGTCCTGAGATTTTCACTGAAGTATCACCGGAGGAGAAGAGGCCGGGAGATTTTCTCTAAATCATCCAATAAAATATCACATTTACTGGGGTGGAGGCACTATACCACCACCACCACTTAAACTACCACCCCTCTGAGGTGGAGCCTAAAAGCAGACAATAACCAAAACAGATTTGTGCAAAATGGTCAAAAGATAAAACATACTAAATATCCATTTTTTGTTGTTAGCCTGGTACAACAATGTCAACAGCATGTACAATGCCAAAATATGAATAAGTTAAAACATTATGTACAAACATCAACAAAAAACGCCAACTTTTGTGACAATTTTTCGACTGCATAACATAAGAGGAATACCTGAGGTTGTAGGGGTGTCAATACTAGGCCCTCATGACAGGTTCCATAAGCTTTTCAAAGTCGACTTCAGCTGACCGGTACTTTAACTTGAAACCACTCTCAATCCATGCCCTCATGCACAACATTGGCTGTGTGCTTGCACAGGGGAGACAGAACCTTTGGTTATCTACCTCGTCACCTCTTTCAGTGAAAGCCTCGTCAGGCGAAACCGAAGTGGATTGGACAGCCAGGAAATCTCGAGCCATTACAGATAAGCGTGGGTACTTGGAACTGTTTCGTTTCCACCAGTCTAAGATATCAGTGGTGATGGGAGATGGAGCCTCGGACAAATACTGGCTGAGCTCATCTGTAGATGTTGGTATGTCAACCCTACGTCTTTTCCAATTGCCTCCATCTTCATTTTCCTGAGGGTTGTACCCATTAACCGGTGTTGGAAAATGGGTAATCGAATAATGTCTCATGAAATGGTCCCTTGCCTCTTGTAGATTGCTTTCCAGTTTGAATCGTTCAGGGATAAGTCCAACTTTTATCCTCGGATCGAGGATTACGGCCATGTAAGTGTATAAGTTATATACTTGGTCGTTGTAGATCTTGCCCTTTATCGCCATATCATCAGCACAATTCTTTAGCCAGTCTGGGGCGTTACGGGAACCCCTGCAAGCAGAAATCATGTCGAAGACATGATCCATAAACAATAGTACCAGTCCAACAGTTGGGATTTTGCTTGTGCAAATGTTGTTTGCGGTTTTCTGGAACGGCTCAAGGAATAGGTGCATGATACTGACAGAAACTTTCTCTCCAGGGTTCAGGAGAATGCAACTACCATCCAGAGTATCTGCATACTTTCTTATAACAGCATCCATGGATTTAGAGGCCTAAAAGAGGTAATACATTAAATCAGATATGTGTTCTCCCTAAAGAATGGTATAAAAACAAAAATTTACAGTAGATGTGATGCACTCTGAAGTTTACCTTGCGCGCGATCTCTAGCATTGCATAACTGCCACTCCATCGAGTTGAAACATCAATAGGGAATTCCCATGAACCTTCTTGATATGCTGATGCTGTTTGCTTGAAATCAGATGATATTGCTGGAGACGTATTCAACTCGAGTACGAACTCCCGTATTTTAGATATCACAGGTTTTGCATTTCTCAGTCCGTCCTCTATGATTAGGTTTAGTGTTCTAGCAGCACATGGGATATAGCAGAAGGCCATTGAATTCTGACCATCCAAATACTCTTTAAGTGTGTGGCAAGCCTGTGTGGCCTTCTGACTGCTATCATGGGTGCAGGAGAGAATTTTGTTTCCAATGTTGTACATCTTGAGGACTTTCACAATAGCGCGGTAGACATCAGCACCAGCACATGAGTAAGGTATGCGCGAAATGTCAAGAAGAACCTTATGCAGAGACCAGCTTTCATCAATCCAGTGGCCAGTGACGCTCATATAGAAGATTTGTTCGTAGGAAGTCCAGAACTCAAGGGTAAGTGAGATCTTAGAGCTAACAAGTTCTAATGAAGCCTTTACATCTTCCCGCGTGCTTTTGAATACCTCCCGAATGATAGCTTGAAGCCTTTCGTTCGACCATAATTTGACCATGGGATTGGCAAATCTGAAGGAGTTTGATAGCCACTTATCTTGCAGTGCAGAGGGCGGAAAAGAACCTCCCATGAGCCATCTAAGTAGTAACCAGTTCAGATTGTCAAGATCCACAGTGTTACTATTTGATGCAGTTGTGATAAGCTGTGTTGATGAGTTCGAGACAGTATCGCCCATCTTATCATATTCATCAGGATGACGATGCTTCAGATGCCTTTGCAAATTCCCTTGATGGAAAAACAAGTTGGATATTAATAAAAACAGCTTTAAGCAAAAACTAGACAATTGATGAATGACGTAGTGTTAATGATACTTGAGGAAAGAAAACAGGAATTACCAATCGCCGTTGCAATAGAATAGCTAAGGTTGCAAAATTTGCAACTTTGACTCATCCCATCAGGAGATATTTCAAAGAACGAAGTCACTGAATTTTCCATTTGTTTTGCTGCAGGAGTTACATTTCCCTTATCAGCCGTCTTGGCTACAGTTGTGATAGGCTGCAGCGACGGCCTGGGGACGGCTTCAGGCTTCTTCGCAGCTGTTTCCGACACAGTTGCAGTGCGTTGCGGGGATGGGCTGGAGAGGACATCACCCATCTTTTCATATTCAGGATGGCGATATTTTAAATGCCTTCCCAAATTCCCTTGTCGGAACAAGAAAGCAGACATTAATAAAGACAGCTTTGCGCGAAATGTACACTAAATGAAAACTTCTTTGATATCAATAGAAATAAAAAATAGAGATTACCATAGGCTGTTGGAACAGGATAGCTTTGGTTACAGAACTTGCAACTTCGACTCTTCCCATCAGGAGCTGTTTCAAAGAACTTGAGATACAATGATGCCGCCTCAGTGACTGTTACTATTTCCGCCATGCTTTTGGTTTCCATATCTGCATATGGCATTATAAATACAGTCACCACCAAACTAATCTTTCAATTAAAACTAAAATATGATCAAACCCAAAATACAGCATCTTAGGCAAACTCGCTCGATAAAACTGTGTAATAAGTATAATATGTGCTCACTGTTACATGTTAATTCATGGAAAAAATTAATGCTACTATGTTTGACTTAACACTGACCCTTGTTCGATACAGTTGCAACGGACTGCGGAGATGGGATGGATATGGCATCCCCCATCTTATCAGTGCTCTGTGATACAGTTGGAATGGAACGCGGCAATGGGCTGTAGAAGGCATTACTCGACGACCTGGGGGCAGCACCACCATTCTTATCAGCGGTTTCCCTTCTAGCTGTGATGGGCTGCGGAGATGGTCTGGCATTGGCATCACCCAGAGACGACAAAATTGTGATGGGTTGCGGCGTTAGGCTAAAAATTGCATCATCCATCTTATCATATCCAGGATGGTAATATTTCAAATGCCTTCCCAAATTCCCTTGACGGAACAAAAATGCAGGCATCAACAAAAACGGGATTTTCGCAAAATGTACAATAGATGACAAATTCTCTTAGTTAGCAATAGTGTGATTACCAAAAGCCGTCCCAATAGGATAGTTTTGCTTGCAGAACTTGCAATTTCGACTCTTCCCATCAGGAGCTGTTTCAAAGAACTTAACAACTGTTTCTACTTCCATCATGCTTTTGGGTTCCAAATCTGCACAAGGCAATAAACGGCAACTAATCTTCCGACCAATAACCAAATACAATCATTTAGATCCCAAGCTACAGCATCTTAGACAATCAAACTTGAAAAAAAAACTATGTAATGGACAATCCATACACTCAAATAGTGATTATCTGCCCCAAATAGCACCCATTTGGGCAATCCATGGATTCAAATACTGATAACATAAAAAACCCAACTTTCTTACCTTCAAGATGCTGAATACCCTGAAAACCACCTGATTCTTCTTCTTGTTGTCCTTGTTCAGTTTGATTCCTGAAATTGAAATTTCAACTAAAAAATTAGGTTTTTTTTTTTTTTGTTTGTTTAAAAAATGGAATTGTTCAGTGAAAGAAAAAAAAAATCTGACCTTTTTGTATTTGAAGTAAGGCATTATGAACCCTGAAGCTGGATTGAAGTTCTGTAGCTGTAAATTTCAGTGAAGGGTCTCGAGAGGAGAAGAAAGAGAGGGAGATCGGAGCTAAAATGGAAGCTTGGATTAAGCTATGACTCAGAGGAAAGTTCTTGTAGCGTAAGGGGTGCCCTTAAGGCAAGTCGATACTAGTGGGTGCCAGTGGTGCTCCTAGATACTCGCAACATTTTTGTTCTTGCCGAAATGTCACCTTTCGGATTATTACAAATGTTAGAAGTGGTGTCTCTGTCTGATCACCAACAGTGAGATTCAGTGGGGTGTCAAAATTAAAGATAGGACGGGCAATAAAAAATCATGTTGGAAAGTATTTATGATTTGAGTCGTCTGGATCCGATAGAAATCATTTGACTCATCTGGATCCGATAGAAATCATCTGACTTATCTGGATTTGACTCGTATGTTTGTTTTTTGAGTCAGATCTAACTTATCTGACTTGAAAATGTGCGATGAATTGGTCCCACAAATTAGGAAAGGCAGGGGTTATGTCTGAGTCAGGTAGTGAATCGGATCTGATTCAAACTGTCTGACATCTGAATAGTATCGAGTGTCGGTGGTCCTCTCAGATCGCGAGTTAGACACAAACACACAATGATGTAAGGCTATTACGCCGAGAAATGGAGATGCGATTCTTCCCAATTTTTGAAACTTTTGCTCCACGGGGCGGAGTTTTTAAACCATAAGTATTTTTTCCAAGAAATTTTCCATGGACATGGGCTCTTTCTAGCAATGTTGCCCTTATGTTGCATCTAATGGATAATTGTTTACTCCCTTTTCCAAGTACATTGATAAGAATCTGAGTCCTGCTATGGAGAAGTTAACCTATGGTTCCAAATTGTTTGATGCAAAAGTTTAAATCTGTTGTTTAAGCAGTTCAACGCCAGGCGAATTGCGAACATTACTGACGATCACGCTCCACCTGAATAAATTTTGAACATGGTGCTCCAGTCTGCCACAATGTGGTTATGTGAGTTATTACTGAAGTTTTGGACTGAAATTTCCAGGAATTCAACTAGTCTGGAGCTTAGATGTTAACCTGACAACTATATTGCAGAAATGGTGCGACATTATGTAAAAAAAAAATAACAGAGAATAAAGAACACAGATATCTTTCATTGCGAAGAATAAAATCATATATAAGCGTTAAAACAACACACAAGAACAATATTCATAGAATTACAAACAACAAAAGGAGAAAATATCTCTAGGTTCTCTTGACGGGATCGAAGTTTGAGACAGCGATAACAGCACCGATGATACCACCAACTACGACTCCACCTGCAACAATACTTTTCAAAAAGTTTGTGAGAGATGGCGAAGCTCCTGACGCAGCCTCTGCAACTTCAGGCATCACCATGTATGCTGCCAATGTAGCGGCTGTCAAACCTGAGATCATCTTCTCCTTCAAAGATGCCTTCACTTGAAGCCTTGAATTCACTCTTGACGATGAAGTCAATGCAACTGCCTTTGATGACTTCAATGATGGCATAGCCTTCAAGAAAGAAGCATCTGAGCTCAACACGCTGCTCCTCTTCTGGCTTGATGATGTGAATGGCATAGCCATTGAAACAGCTGAAGTGGATGCCATTTCTCTGTCAAACTTTTCTTTCTCTAACTCCGGAGATACCTAATCACAGAAGAAGAAGCTTTGAATGTCAGGGAAGGATTTGAGTGTTGTGAATGAGAGTTTTAGAATTCAGATGGAAATTATTCAAGTAAGATTGTGAAATGAGAGGTGGAAAATGGAGATTTCGGTTGCCATGTCATCTGTGTTTTTGTCTATGTGGCAGCTTCTCCATCTGTTATTGGTAGATAAGGTTATCCACATCTTCACCTAAAATATGCTCTACTTCTAAAAGATTGGTTCCTGTTCAGTCCCTACATTCCTACAAAGCCTGCAACCACTGGGGTTGAATTCTCTTCACCCAATTGTAGAAGTGGGTAAGAAAAATCACATATCATCGGGCCACTGGCTGTTATATTGTCGAAGACACTGAGGCAGACAATATTATACACCCGTGACTAGATTATGAACCTTGCCATTTTTATGCTAAAGAAAAAGAATCTGGAAAAGACCGAATGCCATATAAATAGAGTATCGGGTTAATAGACCTTCTAACTCAACAGAAATGACATTTTTCGGTCTTTTCTGTCTCATTTAGTGGTTCAAATAACATTCTCACAAGATAAAAGGATGAAAACGGTCGTTATACACACCTATATCTCTACGACAATGGCGATTCATCTCAACATGAGGTAACTTTTCAATTTAGTCATTTCTTAGTGTTAAATTAGATTGAAAAAATTTACCGTTGTAATTTGCTTACAAATATCCACCTTCAGAACTCAGAAGCATAAAAACTCTACATGACAGAAAAGAAGCAAAGTGTGGAAAAAAAGACATACTTTGCAGTATCGGGCTTCATGAGGTGGGAGTTATCAGCATCATGGTCTCAAACCTGTTGGTGCTGCTGCCCCGCCAATATAGCTAACCTGAACTTCTTGAGGTAAAAGATGATATTTGATGGAAAGATCTTCGAATATCTTCTTTAACTCGAGCATTAATTCAGTTCTTCTGCTGTTTTTCTCTACCATATTTTGATGATTCATGGTGTGGGTCACGTATAAAGCCATTTTCATTTTGTTCACGTTCTCTATCTCCTTCACAACTACACTGTGGTTACATTGCCAGTGTTGAGGTTTTCCATCAATGTACCTGGATTTCAATACGCAATTCAGTTATCACAACACACCGAGCAATGTAAATATATACAAGCACTAAAATGAAATTAAGCACCAAGGAATAGATAAATAAGTCAATGTAGACTTTATAACATAGATTCACTACAAGGAAGTTCTACGTCTCGATTTTAACACACATAATAAGAATTGATTTGATAACTTACGCTTTTATCCTAGATTTTAAAGCCCCAACCCTTTCAATTGTAGTTGAAACATCAATGGCGAACTCCACAGCATCACCCATGTTTGGGCTTCTATAGAAGTTGCTTATGGGTTTGTTTGCCAAAATGGAGTTTGGATAGTATATCTTCTCGCTATCATATCTCAAGAAGATTGTATTCAAGATATTCATCTCCTCCACGATCAGCTGCAGACATTACATGGTTGACATAGTTGAGCAAATAACTATCGGTTAAACAATAACTCAACAGAACAGGTTTTGAAGGGTTACCTGAACACC
The DNA here is from genome assembly GCA_023531295.1 of Papaver armeniacum. Lineage (NCBI taxonomy): Eukaryota > Viridiplantae > Streptophyta > Magnoliopsida > Ranunculales > Papaveraceae > Papaver > Papaver armeniacum. The sequence continues at coordinate 240,220 of JAJJWW010015800.1, forward strand.
ATCAACAACACAACGATCCCCGACGTCAAAAGGGTGCATTACAAATACGAAGATGATAGCTTCAAAGATTTGTTTTGCAGTATTTCCAAACATAAAAACAACCAATAACATTTGCGAGGACATGAATACAACAACTTTGGTTGTCAAGAAGCCCATAATGAGAAGCATCACGATAATCATAATAACTATAACAGCCCCCGAAACAAGTTTGTTCAACTGCCTCACAGCTGTTTTGGTGTCATTTAGAGAATGCGCTAGTGACTTGCGCTCAAGGTAGACTTTCACCTGATAACAAAAACCAAAAATCCTCAATTTACAGAAGTTGAACATGATTACTTGACCAATTAGCTCATTGTGCATACCGGTCTTGCATACTGAGCTAAACTTTAATGAACATAATTTGCTTTGGTAGAAACCACATAAGTAACAACCGGAGGAAACAACAATCTTAGGAATATAAAACCGGAGGAAACAACAAAACTTGAATGATCTAAGGAAACAAAAGCAGAAATGTATATTACCACCCAGTTCCTCAAAGATGACTTCTTAATTTTTCCAGTCTCCACAGCTCCTTCAAACAAAGGAAGAACATTATCCACCTCCTCTTTACTCAAGAACCTCATCAGGTCATCCTCATCGATATACCTTGTAGTGCACAAACAGAAAAAATAAGAACAACTGACCAAAAAAAACGTTTTCAGATATCATGAAAGCGATTAAACGATATCCTTACTTGCTATTAGGTTTGGCGACGTTCCTGAAAATCCGATAAGCAGCAGCTTTCGCTTCCCACTCACTAGTAATCTCCTTATCTTTCTGCTCATCATTTTCGCTATATATCTGATCGATTGTATTTGAAATTGTAGACAACCCTGAAGTCCTGATAACATTAACTAATCCCTTCATTGTCCAAGCAGAAACCTTCTCTTGTTTCATCTTATTAAGCTTATTCACATCTATAATATCCGGTGCTTCTGCTCCTTTAGGTGTCTTTGTACTCCGGAAACTCAATTGCCCTGTACTTGCAACAGCCCCAACTTGCTCAGCTAACTCCATCATTGGTGGTCCAGAAAGCGTTTGGAGTACATACTGATGAAAAATACTCTCTTGTATCCTATCAAAGAACGTGTTAACGTGAAATGAACCAGCTAACATCTTTACCAACAATGTCTTCACAAGCCATATAACTGATCCAACAAGTAACGAAATAATTCCAGTCGAAACATAATCCAGAAATTTAGTAGTACTTCTCGACCTTTTTACCCCACGGTTGAACAACAATGTCCATGACAACAACACCAAACTCAGCCATATAACAATCTGAACACTCTTCTTCAATCCGTATACGAAATACAAAACTTTCTTCTTAAACAAAAAATTCTTCTCGATCAAAAACACTAAAACATGAATAATCCAAGCCGTAACCAACCTTCCACACACAACAACCATTACCATGACACACCATTTCCATAGTTCCAACCCCCATATCATCAGGCGTTGCAATCTATGAACAGTTAAGCTACAAACTAAACAACCAGTAATACAAATCAACAAAATCCATTCAATGATAATTCTAGTTGTTTCCCACTTACGTGACGTTACATCAGCCGGTGCACCCTTATCGATCTTATAAATTTCCTCATCCTCATCCTCCTCTCCTCCCGGGGACGACAAGAACGGCGTCTTCGGAGTAACCGGTGCAGTCTTTGTACCACCACCACCTGCTCTAGGTGTACCCCCAGCTACTCTATTAGTCGGTGAAGTCCTAAACGGAGATGGCGGCGCCTTATCTTTATCAACCAAATCTGCAGCTGAAGGTGCAGATGGTTCAACAAACCGAGATTTCGGCTTCGAGAATGCAGACCTAGCTAAGGCTCTTCTTGGTGTGATGTTATCAGGGACTTTCGGAGGCCGGCGTGGGCTTCCACAAGCTCTTGAAATCTCTGGTGATGGACAAAATGAAGTCATTTGGATTTTTGGTCTATCAAATTCTTGATATCCTCCTCCTCCACCACTACCACCACCACCACCACCTACATTTGAATTTCTTGGTGGAATGAAATTGGTTTCTGATGATTTAGTAGGTGTTGTTGAAGTTGAGGTTGGAGATTTTTGTTGTTGTTTGATTGGTTCATCACCTGATGAGATTGTTAAAACTACTTCTACTCCTCCATTACTATCATTTTCCTTCTTAATTAAAGGATCCATTTTTTCTAAACCCTAACCAGCTACAGACTTGAAATCACCATTAATGGATGAGATTGAGTGCTCCTAGTAAAGACCCAGATTCTATTATCAACTTTATTGACTAAAGAGAAGATCAAAAGTAAGAAATTTTGAACATTTACAGCTAAAAGGAGATTCTTTTCTTCAGATTTCAGCAATCCCCAAACTAGGATTTCAAAAAGAAAATACTCAAATTTGTGACAAGTTTTGAAATTTCTACCTGATTTAGAGGAATCAAACTGAGCTCTGTAAAGGGTTATGGTCAATTTTTGAATCTAACTACTTGATGACTTCTAATCAGCATTTTTTTCCATGACAAAACAGGATTTTTCAGTGAAGAACAGAACAGAAGAGAAGATGAATAAAAAACTAAAAAACACACTCAAATCTCCAGAAAGTTTAGATTTTTCTGGGTACTTTCAATCTAAAAGACTGAGCTTCAAAATGGGTTTGTCTCAATTTTTAAATCTAACAGCTCTCTGATCTCGTGATACTAGTAGGGTTTGTTTTTCTTTTGAGAACAGCACGTGGAGTTGAACAGAGCGATTTAACAGAGAAATTATTAATACAGCCATTATTAAGTTAAGTTAAGGATTTTAATTCAAGATTAGAGATTAAATAATTGATAGAATTGAAATCAGAAAATTCAATAATTTTATGATGTAATAATAATCACATGAGAAATTGCCGAGAAGTATCATTCCGAAAGAACAACCTGGCATCAATTCATGATAACATAGCAATCGCTGGAGAGCTGTTTCATCATATAAAAACCTCAAGCCTCAGTAAGGACCCAAAAATAGTACTCAAACTGGATATTCAAAAAGCCTATGATAGCTTAGATTGGGGTTCATCAAGACCGCTTTCACCAAGCTGGGATTTCCAACAATCTTTATAGATTACATTATGCTATGTGTCACAACTGTTACATACTCAATCAACATAAATGGCACACCTCATGGATATATCAGTCCAATTAGAGGAATTAGACAAGGGGACCCACTATCTTCATACATATTCATAATATGTGCGGAGATATTGTCTACGAATTTGGGAAACCTTCAAAATTAGAAGTTGGTTCAAGGTATCAGCGTATCAAAAAAAGCACCGCCCATTATACATTTAATGTATGTTGATGATCTTCTGATCACCTATAAAGTCGCTGCTCAGAGTAATCACCACCTCAAGAATCTGCTTCACTCTTATGGCACTTCGGCGGGCCAGATAATTAATACAACCAAATCAGTAATCATTCATCACCCAAGACTGGATCCGATCAAAGTTAGTAATCTTAAACAATTCTTCGATATGCCTAGCAACATCAAAACCTCCAATCTATCTAGAGTTGATTCAAGCAGGGAAGAGCATCTAACCACACCTTTGCGCCACTCCTACAAAGATTAGCCCGAAAACCTAAAGGATGGATGAAAAAATGCCTAACCCAAGCTGGAAGAGTCGTACTCATTAAAACCTACCTAATCCCCACCTCAAACCATCTAATGCAAACGTAAAAATTCCCCGTCAATATTCACAAACAAATAGATCGTATCACTAGAAATTTCTTCTGGGGACATGATTCGTCAGTTCAAAAGCTTCATCATATAAGTTGGGACAAGGTAACAACTCCAATATCTGAAGGAGGATTAGGCATAAGGAAAAGCAGTGAACATAACAAGGCTCTTCTCATGAAAAGAATTTGGAATTTGCACGATCAACCTAACTCAATTTGTGGAAGTCTCTTTAGCGAAAAATATCTTGATCAACAACCAATTCTACAAGGCATTGATACCATACCTTCTTCCTCTAGCCCCCAATGGAGACAATTGGCATCAATCGTCCCTCCCAAGCAATAACTGATATTTCATCGTATTGGAAATAAGTATCAACACCAATAGAATCCAACTGGATCCCACACTCACCAAACCTAGACCCAAATCAATGCTACCTGATCCGAAATGTAGCTTATATCATTGATCCAATCTCTCACAACTGGAACCAGGAAAAATTAAACACTCTACCCAATCATGTAACCCAAAAAATCATAAACATCCACCTCCCCCAAGATAGCCCCCAGGACAAAATTATCTGGCCACATTCGAAAACCGGAAAATACACTACTTCATCGGGATACAAATGTCTAACCAACAGTCAATCTAACCATGTTCCCCTCCCACCCACCAAATTCCTGTGGACATTACCTTGTCCTGATAGACACATTTTTGTGTCTGAATTGTCCTCAATGTCTCTATTGTTAGTGCTTGATTTTGTACTTATTTTTTTTTTTTTTTTTTATGTTTTTTTTTTTTTTTTTGAAAATAAATATTATATTACTAAGCCGCATTAATCCGCTAACTGTGCTCTTGAGAGACTAACTCTTCTTTGAGTTGCTCTTCCAATGACTTGAATTTGTTGGATTAATCCCTGCGAGAACAAAAACAATGTTAGCGTCATTAGGATTACATAATTCGGATGCTTTGGTGTGTCAAAAGCAATTGCAGGAAGTAAAAAACTAGGAGCTTGATCGGTCCAAGAAGTTGTGCTACTTGATCTTCTCCCTTTTTTTGCCAACAAGTCTGCCACCTTGTTTGCACGTCTATCTACGTATTGAAAACCTTTAAAGGAAACTAATTTATCTGCTACTACTTTAACCTCTTCCAAGATTGATATGCATTGCCGGTTCTTTTGTGATTGTCTTTCCTTGTAAATACTTTATGGTTGCCTGGTTATCCCCTTCTATCGCCAAATTTTGAATGTTGTGTATGTTGGCCCATTGCTTTTGCCCTTAGCAGAGCTAAACGACTTTCCGCCTCTTGAGTGAGAAGGTCTGCACCATCCACATTCTCCGCTTGAAAAGTACACGATGAGTTTGAAAAACAAGACCGAAACCCGGCATTAGTATGTTCTCGAGATCCATGAAGCGTCGCAATTTATCTTTGAGTATTCATAGTTGGAAAATGCCAATAAGATGTGATTTTATTGTGATTACTATTAACTTGAGTGTGTTACACAAATGTGTTGGATGCCAATAGTCATAGTGTCTTATTATGTCTAAGGCCAGCTGAGTTGAGGTTCTAGATTTATCCTCAAACACTCTAAGGCACCTTTCTTTCCAAATAAACCAACATTTGGTTGCAGCAAGAGCCATAGAAATGGAATTTATATCCCCAGCTAACCATTCATTATATTTATGCAAGAAAGTATTGTTCAAAATATTAGGAATTTGAGATTGAGATACTCCCTGTAAGGCCATTGGCTGCAGATTCCAAACCTCCTTGGCATAATCGCATTCAAAAAAGAGATGGTAAGTAGTTTCAACAGCATTATTACAGAAAACACACTTATTGTCTCTGGATCTAATCTTTTGTTTTGTTGGTAATGCATCTTGTAAGCATTTCCATATAAACAATTTGATCCTTTGTGAAGTATCCATAGTCCACAGACCTTTCCAAAAAATTTTAGTTTTATCAAGGATTGAAGTAGAAGGATTAGAGAGTTTAGCGTAAAGGGATTTAACAGAGAATTCTCCATTCTTTGTTAATGTCCACCTAAGTTTATCTCTTTTCAGGGAACCTTCAGGAGTATGATATAATCTAATGTTAGTAATATCTTGCACAGTTGAGTTATCAAATAAAGAATGTAACAAATCAGTATTCCACTTGTTTGTGTTTGAGTCTATTAGCTCAGACACAAGTGTTATAGTTGTGTTTCTAGAAGGAAAAGACTCAGCCAAAGTCTCTCTTCTTCCTGGCAGCCACGAATCATCCCAAATGTTTATTAGCAAACCATTTCCTACTTCCCAAATGCTATACTTTTTAATATGAGTTATTCCTTGTAAAATACACTTCCAAATCCAAGAAGCCTGAGATTTCTTTTTGGAATGTAAAGCCCCTGACTTCTTAAAATATTTATCTTTGAGGATTTGAGCCAGAGATCCTCGGGTTACTAGTGAGACGCCATGCTATTCTACCGATCATAGCTTGGTTTACCTTGTTTGCTTCTTTAAAGCCTAAACCTCCTTGGTCAATTGGATTACATAAGAAATCAAAAGATTTAATGTAAATACCCTTTGAGTTTGTATTTTTCCCCACCGAAATCCCTACGAAGATCATTTATTCTTTTTGTTATCTTTTTGGAAGGACAAAGCATCCCATGCTTTGAAAATAGGCATCTTTGGAAAGAACCGACTTGTTTAAAACAATCTTACTTGGCTGTGACAAGATCTTGCCAAGCCAATTTTTTATTTTTTGTTCCATTTTTTCAATGATCTTATCAAAGGTTTTCAGCTTTGATCTATCTATGAATAGAGGCACGCCTAAGTGTGTATCTTTAAAATTTATTTTCTTTATCTTCATCAATCTACAAATAATGCCTATATGTTTGTTGTGTACTTTTTTGCTAAAAAAGAGACCTGATTTCTCAAAATTTATAACTTGTCCTGAAGCTATGCTAAAAGTATGTATGGCTTCCAATAAGTTTTTGCAACTACCTAGATCAGCCTTAGTGAAAAGGAGCAGATCATCAGCGAAAAAGAGATGGGAGATGGGAGGGGATTTAGAAGAAAGTTTTATCCCCTGCACTTTTTTTGTGTTTTGTAGATGATTTAACAAACGCGAAAACACTTCCATGCAGAGAATGAAAAGGTAGGGAGATAAAGGGTCTCCCTGCCTAATGCCCCTGGAAGGTCTGAAATCTCTACAAGGTTGTCCATTAAGTAGGACAGCAATTGAGGATGTAGAGATACATTGGTGTATAAGCTGACACCAATGTTCTGAAAAACCGAAAGCAGTTAGAGTTCTTATTAAGAAATTCCAATTGACTCTGTCGAAAGCTTTCGACATGTCAATTTTGAGCCCTATGTTTCATGTTTTCTTTTTACTTTTTTCATGGAATGAACAACCTCATGAGCTACGATTATGTTATACGAAATTTGCCTAGAGGAGAGAAAAGCCGACATTTGTAAAGGTGATATTATTTTTTCTAAAGTTTTCTTAAATCTATTTGCCAAAATCTTTGCTATTACTTTATAAGGGGTGTTACATAAGCCAATTGGCCTGAAATCAGCAGGAGATTTAGGGTGTTTTTTCTTTGGGATTAAGAACAAGAAAGTTTTATTTAGCTCTGGGTGCAAATGCCTAGTTGTAAAGAAGTCTTGGATGACAGAGACAAGCTGAGGTCCAACTATACCCCAATTATGTTTAAAGAAACTCACCGGGAATCCATCAGGACCAGGTGCTTTGTTGGGCTTCAGCTGTTTGACTACTTCCCAAATTTCCTCAGCAGAAGGAGTAATTGTTAGTTCTAGATTTTCCTCTAAGGAAATACTAGGAGTAATGTGTGAAAAGAGCAGATCATCTGAAGCAGAAACGTTTTCAGTGAACAAATCAGAAAAATAAGAAGTTAGAACTTCTTCAATCTCTGGCCTCGTTGTGACAACATTATTATCCTTGTCTTGAATGCACTCTATATGATTTCTTTTCCTTCTCTTCAGAGTAGTTACATGAAAGAAAGTAGTATTTCTTTCGCCTAAAGCTATTGTGTTATTTCTAGATCTGCATTTGCACGGCTATTTCTTCAGGAGTATCGTATAGAGCTTCCAGCTCTAAAAGTTTTTTGTTAGTCAGAGAAGAAACTGCATTAGAAGCTGGTTGAGCATTTAAATTGTCAATTACTTTTAGAAGTAATTTGATTTTTTTGTTAGGATTACCAAAAACGACTTTTTTCCATGTACTAAGATTTTGAGTTAGTGTTGAAATATTTGCTATTAGATCTAGTGTATTGTTCCCTGAGTTTAGAGTCCAAGAATTCTGAATAACCTCTAAACAGGATGGTTCTTTTAACCATGTATCATAAAATTTAAAAGAAGGAGAAGAGAAGTAAGAAGAAGGTTTTAAGGAAAGGCATATTGGTCCATGATCTGACCCAACAGCCGCTAAGTTCTCTAGAGAGGCTTCTTTGAATTCTAAATTCCAGTGAGCATTAGCCATGGCCCTATCAAGCCTTTGTTTGATGTTTGCCAAGCCTTCCCGTTTGTTACTCCAAGTAAAAATGTTTCCTTTGAAACCCAGGTCCTCCAAACCCGTTCTTTGAAATAAATTTAAAATTGGTTCCATTTTGGTTGCATTAAAAGGCGGGCCTCCTACCTTTTCCTCACTATTAAAGATAACATTTAGATCACCTATAACTAACCAAGGCATTGAGTTGAGATTGATTCTTTGAGCTATGTTTTCTAGGTTCCCATGACCGCCAATTTCATGTCATGCTTTGGAGAACCATAAAAACAGGTGAGCAACCATTCCTTTGAATGGAAATTATTTTTTACTATAACATTAATCATATTGAGATTCCATTGAAGAATTTCAAAATGAAATCCATCTACCCAAGCAAGGGCTAAGCCTCCAGCTGTACCTTCTGGGTCGACAATATGAAAATTTGGAAAAAAATTTAAAGTTTTCCTTACTAAACTCCTTTGAGATTTAGTCTCAGATAAGAATAGAATGTCGGGTTTTTCTATATCTAATAGTGATTTTACTTCTGCTCTGACCATGAAAATCTTAGCATGGAACACACAGGGGTGTAGGTGTTTTTGGAGAAATACAGTTGTGTGGAAAAAGTTGCTCAAAAAGTGTTGTTTGGAACCCCAGCAGAAAAGTACTAAAGGCACCCACATTTTGGACGTACCCCCATGGCTATTCGCACCCCTAATCTGGATAGGGGCTACCTTTCTTCCTCACGTACAAATAGAAAATGACGGGAAATTTGGTTCAACGGTAAAGGATTTATTATCTTTAACATAAGAATATCTTCTTGCCTTATAAACAGGAAGTTGTGAAGAAAAAGGAAGTTATCTTGTATTAAACAAGAAAGATATCCTTAGAAGATTTTATCTTGGATTTTATTCTGCGAATTAAAGAAGATATGGGTTTAGTAAAGAAATATAGAGAATAAAGAGAAAGAAAAATTCATGAAGATATTTTTTTAAAAAGAAGAAGATTTTGGAGTTATGGAAGAATATATTTGAGTAATGTGTATTTGTGTGTATAAATAGAGAGCTAGAGAGCACATTTGAGGGGAGAGTTTTGGAGAGAAAATAAAATTACTGCTCTAATAATTTTCTCTCATTTTCATCATTTGTAAACACTTTGAGAAATAAAAATAATTTTTGAGCGTCTTTCCAACATGATGATGAGCTAATTCTCCCACAACCAAGGCAATGAGGAAGCTACTTACGCATGAATAATTGGTAATTATTTATTTTCTCTAATTTATAATTTATGATTCACTCAATCACTGCTTTTGCAGAGTTTTTAATTATTTGCATAATTTCCTTCATTAGTTGTGATTCAATTAGATAGGTTATGCTTTGTATTAAGATAATCTATGCTTAGGGGATACAATTAATTTTTGAGAATTGGTCTGATTATATGTGAATTAAGAAATAAGGGACTTAAAAGATAATTAGAGTTTTGGCTTATTTACCATAATTTATTCATGTGTAATAGTGGAATCAGTGTCTTGGTTATTCCTAATATTCTATGACAATATTTTGTATATATTTTTCTTTTATTTAGTTTATTAAATCCTAAAATCGATTTCAACAAGTCCGAGTGAACGGCAACTCTATTTACCACTATTCGAGCAATTTTTGGTGCCGCCGACGCGGACTTGTGTATAGATTTGTTTTTAGGTTTTATTTTTATTATTTTTGTTCTTTTTTATGCGTTTTGGTATTTCTGTTTGCTTTCAGACTTGGAACTGTGCTAAAGAAAAAGAGAAGAAGGGTTGAAAACTAAAGCGGAGCCAAAGAAGGAAAGAAAAAAAGAAATCCAAAGGAGTAAAGAAAAATATTTTTGTATATAGTTAATTTATTTTTATTAAAAATATTTTGACCAATAAAAGTTTTACACAGAACTTTTGGTTGGCAGCCTAGCGACAAGCTGAGCTCCAACTCCTTTTTATTGGATATTTTTTTTTATTTTCTTTATTTTTTTAGAAACTGTAATTAGGGCTATATTTTTGTAATCTTTTATTTTTGGACATTCTTTTTGGACTTTATTTTCTTGGGACTTTCTTTGGACATTATTATTTTTAAAACCCTAAGATCAACTGCAGTGGGACGAGCAAAACTAAAGACTAAAAACCAAAAAAAAGTTAAAGATATGGTTTTAGTCCGTGGTGCGACACTACGTTGGAGGAGTAAATTTGGTGGAGCGTAACTCAGTGCATTGCGGTCGATATGGGGCGTAGTCGTTAAGTGCGTTTGGGTTGGACGCAACTTTAAGTTACGCCTGATGTTAGGCGGTGTTTAAATTTGCGTTTGGTGTGGAACGTAATCCAGAACTACGCCTGACCGGGCACAAACACAAAATACGCCTGAATGGGACGCAAATTGAAACTACGCCTGATGGGGGCGCAAATTGAAACTACTTTCTTTGTGGCGTAACTTGGGATCGCGCCGATGGGCGCAACTTGTTGTAACGCCTGATGGAGCGCAACTTATTGACTCCGCCTAATGGGGCGTAACTTGTGATAACGCTTGATGGAGCGTAACTCAGAATTGCGCCCCACCACACACTTGTCCCACACGTGCGTTAAACCCTTCTCAAATCCTCTTCGTTATCATCGATAAATGAGAATAAACCCTTCAAGTGTTTTCATCGTTCACATCTTTTGTTTTCCATTCATACCTTCTTCTCTTCCTTGCGTCAATTTCTTCTCTTCTCTCCTGTTAGATTGATTATCCAAGAAAAACGTAAAGTTTAACTTTAATTTGGCCGTGATGAGGTATGAGATATAAATCTTTTGTTAATTCAATTTCATCAAATAAAGATCAAAATAATCAATTATTATGACTTTTTAATCGTATTAATTCGTGATTATAGATCAACCCAAATCCTTAAATTTTGTATTGGGTTTAGATCGAATTTGAATTTGTATTTGAGATTTTTTTATACCTTTGTGTGATTTATTATGTCTAGTTTTAGGATGATTACTGTTTTTGAGTGATTATTGTTTGGGTAATTTGACTATTGTTTTGATTATTTTGATAAGGATTATTATTGTTCTTGGGTGATTATTGTTTGGTTAATTTGAATATTGTTCTGATTATTTTGATAAGAATTATTACTATTTTGGGTGATTAAAAGTTTGGTTAATTTGACTATTGTTTTGATTGATTCATCTCGTGATGCATACTTTTTGTTTATTGCATGTGTACAGATGTCGATTTCCAGGTTCAATAATCGCGTAAAGACGAACAAGAAACAAAAATCTTTAGCCAATGATGATTATAATTTAATCTCTAGTGGTCAAATTAAGGAGATTGATGTTCTGGGTTAGGGAGGAGGTTTCTGTCGTTGAAGATGATAAACCACACGCTTCTACGGATATCATAGTTGCAGACAACATTAACTCTCAGTATACACATCGTGGTAACCTGCATTCGGTCATTACTCACTATAAGGTTATTTCTAGACTTAGTCCTAGAGTCAAATATATTATTGAAAGAGCGGGATGGGATAGACTATTGAACATGGAATTGGGAGAAACCCCCATGCCATGGTCGATTATATTGTGGAGAGGTTTTGGGATACTACGAATACTTTTCACTTCCCTTTTGGTGAGTTGGGTTTCACACCTCTTGATTGGGTCATGTTGGCCAGGAGTGATTATTGGAGATGGGGTTGATGTTCAGTATGATTACGAAAAGTATCAATTTGAATATGTCCGTGATAATATTTTCGGATATCCAAGATGACTCGCTTTGTGCAAAAGGCGCGTCATGGAAATCTAATTCAATTCTGATTAAATTTTGAGTTCATATTTCGTACCGAGAAAAATTACGATGCGGCTGAAAATGATAAAGTCATTCTTTGAAAGAGTAGCAAATCGCTTTTTTATGTATGTTTTGGGACAATTTTTTTTCTCTAATGCAAAGAACTATATTGATGCGGGATGGTTAGCTGCTTTTGACGATCTTGATCTGATTTGCCTCCTATGATTGGGGTGTTCTTGCTTTTCGAGATCAGTATGCGGCACTCCGTATAGCTGGTAGGAATCGGAAGACACTAAGCGGGCCCTTCCAAGTATTAGAGGTAAATTCCTTTCATATACTTCTTCCTTTTAATGTTTAATTTATTGGGTTGAGAAAGAATCAATTTTTTGCTTGGTATTTTGATTTAGTTTTGGGGCTACGAATATTTGGGCATATGTGCACCCGAGATAGTCGACCTAAGGATGATCAACCAATATGGCCTAGAAGTAGTAGGTGGAAACCAAAGAAGAAGGTGGTTGATATTGTTCGTTGTAGAACTTTACTTAATAAGTTGACCGCGGACCAAGTTACATGGCAACCTTGGGAATCATGCTTGACAAATCCTTGAATCGAAATTGGAATCAAAACTTCCTTACTCTCAAACACAAGGGTTATATTTTCTTGGAATGGCGTTGTGAGTATCATTTAATGGTTTTTATGCATACTAATTTCATGCCTACTCCCTTACTAATTGCACAGCATAACATGTACCTTGGAGAAAGGTGTTGGAGACAAAACCATCCCACCTATGGTGTTCCCATAGATCTGCATACAATAGTTGGGGATATCGATGATAAACAAGGAAAACGCCTAATCCGGGAAGGTTGGGCCGACGCGATGAGATATTGTGCAAGTTGTTTCGTATGATTTGTATATGCAATATTGGCGAAAGGTAACTAACTTTAAAGATTATGTAACATATCCCGATTGGGATGTTCCATTATATGGGTATGCAGTGTGACCTTCTTAATCACCCGATTCGAAAGCCTGCTTTGAACATATACCTATTCCGCCTCAACATCAAATATCCCCCGTAAGTATACGTTCAATATTATATGTTTTTATTAAAAATAATATGTGCTCATTTTTTCAAAGGTAGGAAGAATGTTATTCCTTTTTTTTATGTGACAGGATGAATGTTATTCATTTTATCAAGAGCATCTTTGATTTGGTCATCAATTACGTGATTTTACGTTAAATCTAACGAAGGAGCAATTGGACATGAGGAGGCGAAAGATGCGGAAATAGAAAAGACTCGGACATCGAGAACCACATGTTAGAGGTACAACTCTCTCATTTGCATATGGCACCACATTCCCAACCTCCCCTTGGATTCGGTCAATTTTCCCAAACGATACCACAAACAGTTTGGAATACTATGGGACAAGGACACTACAAAACAGAGGGCCTTTAGTGACGGTTTTCAAACCGTCACAAATAGAAGAAAACCGTCACAAATAGCCAAAAAACCGTCACAAATGTGACTTTGTGACGGACGAAAATCCGTCGTTACTACTGGGGTCACAAATGTTTTTGTGACGGTTTAACTTGACATTTGTGGCGTTTGGTCAACCGTCACAAATAATTATTCTATTTTTATGGCGTTCGGTCAAACCGTCATAAGTTGTACTCTTGCCACCGTCATTTTTTTCCGATAACGGCAGGTAGTAATAGGATTTTTACTGTTGTGACGGTTAAAAACCGTCACTAATTTATTAATTATTAGCCTTAGGACATTGTTCCGATCATGGGAGATGGATTTTAGATTCTCATAATTGCAGAAATCGCAGAAATTTTAAGCCATTCATAATTCATACCACATGATAACCTTCCATTGCATAATTCTTACACCATTCATAATTCTTATACCATTCATAACCAAGTTTTACATTGATGCACAACAGTAAGATGTTTCACTGTATCTGGGCAACAAAACAACACCAGAGAGTTCAAAAAGCTTGTGACTAAGAATATCAACATCCAAAATGCCTGTGGAAAGTTTGGGACATGATGAGAACACACCTGATGGCATGAAAAAAAAAAAGAGATCACATTCCCTTGTATTAAAAAAAAACAAGCACCTGAGTCTCCAGAGTTGTTTATCAGTAGTATATTAGTCAAGCTTCTATGTGCACCATTCATGGACTACATTCCGGCCTCTGCGTCGGTCGATGGGGTAACAGTGTTGGCGATTCCCATTCCATGATGCGCAACAAGGGCCTCCCGGTTCAGCTATCCGTTGCATTCTTTGCTTGAACATCACCAAATTTTTAGGAACATATTTTTTCTGAAATAAGCACATAAAACAATAGATGAATAGATAGACAAATAAGCGCATTGGCTTTAGATTGTAACGGTTTATATTTTTTCCAGGGATTTTACTAATGATAGGTGAATAGCTAAATCAAATGATATACAAGACCTACGCAAAGTTAATGATTTGAGCTTTACCCGCACACCTTGATCAAACTCGAGCATAGAAGACTCAACACAAGCTAGACAGACAGGCGGCAAATCCTTCTCCCCTTTTGAGTGATTTGTTCTAGTGCTTTGCCAAAATTATCAAGACATTTGGCTCGTAGATGTCCCATGAGTCGAGTAGCGGGGTGCACAAAGCTGCGAGCAGAGCAAGCAAAATGACGGGTAGGTGAGAAGATTTTTTATTTTTTGATCGGTTAGGGTATGTGAGAAGAATTAACTGACACATATCAAGTGCAGTGTCTGAAAATAACGAGAAAATTAGGATATTCAAAATCTGGAAGGTCTATGCTTACATGCAATGCCTTCGATTCCAGATCCTGTCGCTTTGAGTTCCTTACAATTTCGTCAAAGTAGATGGCCTCCGAATCATATCTACAGAGAAAAACAAAATTGAGCAAGAAATCAAATAACGACCAACCCAAAGTGATTAAGAGGAAAAACATATAAATATGACAATGCAATCAGATATGGCCCTTCTTGGGAAAGATATGTATCTAAGATAGAGTGAGTTTTTTCCAAAGCACGACCTGATGCCGGCAGGCTTTTGAACCGCTTCATCCGGTCCCAACCAACTCACGGTCACATCATTAAAATTGGATCATGTGCAGAACAATCATTTGAAGTAACCCTATAACAATCTAGGAATTCGAAAGTGCAGCTAGATAGATACCTCATCTGAGGTCAAGTGACTGAGCTTTTCATTGGCAATCTCTTTACATCGAAAAGTTGCAACCATTACCTGAAGAGAAAAAAGGAAAAATATGATACAGAATTTAAAACCAAAGATAAACTAAAAAAAAATCGATTCCCTGCAGAACAGTTTAAAGACCTTATGAGCAGGAAGATCAAGGTCCTTATTGTCTCGGATAACTTTCCATATCTGCTGTGCACTAAAACTAAATCCTGAAGCAAACGCATCATAACCTACACAAAAGCGAATGCCAATTGTTAACCCTGGCCAATCATGTGAACCACACATAAATCTTCTAATTGCACCTTCTAGATAAAATCCTGACTGAGGGTAAGGCAGAGGTACCTGAAAAACTATTTTAAGAAGAGGTTTGTTGGCAGCCTGCTCTCTACCGATATCATGACACCAGGGCCGTACCAAGCTGTTATGAGGCGGGCGCCTAGGGCCCCCGGATGACAGGGCCCCCAATTATTTTTTTCTTTTGTCCGTATGTATACTAATTTCTACGTATCTCACTTATTGGAGAAAAAAATGAAACTACTATGATGTATAATAATTTCTACAACTAAGTTTTATATAATTTGGACTCCTTGCCGCAATGGGTATCCAATTTTTTACTATGCAAAAGTAAGACATCCTTTGGTTAAACAAGTTATATTCTCTTGATGATAGCATTTGAAAATACTTAGGTATCAAGCTTCAATGATATTATCTAAAGCATGAATGATATTGATGGGCATGACTTGTATGCCGAAATTAAAGTTGATCTAAGAAGTTATTTGCTAGAAAAAGCGTAAGGGAAGTTAAAGTATTGATTTCTTAAACAATATGGAAATTCATAAATGTAGAAATTTTATACAAGATTTTATTGAGAATTTGATTCTGATTCCTCTGCTGAGAAAGAAGATTTTCCTAGTTGAAGGCGTGAAGTCTTACCTTGATCGACAAACGTCACAAGAAAGATTGAATGACCTAGCAATATTATTTATCGAGGTGAATATGGTGAACAACATTGATTACAATGCAATAATTGATGAATTTGCATTGAGGAGGCCGTGAAGGTTACTTTTTGGTAGATTAACTACTTTTATATAGTCATTTCTATTTGCAAATTTTACTATGTGTTATTTTTTTAAATGATCAGAGAATTTTTTTAGGGCCCCCATTTTTGATTTTCGCCTAGGGCCTCCGAAAAGTTTGGTACGGCTCTGCATGACACCACCTGAAAGAACCAATTATAATAGTCAATGTCAATTTCGACTAGATGGAGCAACTAGAGGACAACATTCACGAAGCATAACTTGCAACTCACATGTTAATCAGTACAATGTCTGAAATTGCCAAAGCAAAAAGAGCACTTTGCTTCTCAAATGCTGTATCATCCTGAGTTTAACAAACAAAAAACAATCAGCACAATTATCCAATAAGAACTAATCACGTGGCCTTTACTTAAAAGAATGAAATACAAATGAGATGCATCACCTCCCCTCTTTCTCTTCCATCAGTACCCTCCAAATCCATGGCAATCGTGCAAGGCTCAATACCTACACACTTTGCTATCCAAATTCCCTTGGTGGTTTGACTCCTGCATTCCATCAAAACATGTTCAATTTACTTATACAAAACTTTTCTCGATAACTTGAGGTGCATTTTAAAAACCTATTGGCACATCTGGCTTCACATCCGCACACAAATTTTTTACTTGTGGTATCCTAGTATTAAGTAATTCGAGCTTGTGTATGTAGGATATCAACTTACAGGGCGCTATTCATTCATCCGTGTTTTGATTATGAAATATTGTAATTGAAGAACGAAGGAATAGGAAAACAAACACCGTAACACACATATTATGCAATTTTCTGAACAACAAACACAAAGCATGCACCACTTACCTTCCTTTAAAAGCATCCATCTCCTTGAAATTGGTACGGAATAGATAGTTCATTAATGTACTCTTCCCTGGTGAGGAAGAACAAAACCAATAAGCTTAATTTTGGTAAATCATCCAGAAATCAATGGGCATAACAACATTCACAATACAAGTTTCATCACAATCATGCACAACAAGTTTCATCACAATCATGCAAATACAACACAGAGCACAAACTGAGACGTGTATTTAGTCTTCTAGTCATGCTCTACGAATTGGTTTTTTTCAAAAGGTACTTATTTTTACACTAGTTATTATTATGTACAATCCCACAAGACTACTAGTAGTACATGTATAATCAAGTGCAAAGAAATTCCATATCACCATCTAGCATATTATTTCTTTGTAAACAATGGAAAACTTAAAAAGAAATAAATAAGAATCGCATACCATGTCACCAGGTAAGTTACCAAACCCTGCCAAACATAAATCTGTAAACCAAACACAGGTCATTTGATCCGTACGAACTACGAAGAATCAAAACCTTAAATATCGAAATACTAAAAAGAAATATCAACGGCCAACAGGATACATCCATAAACAGCAGCAAATTCTGCACCAGTGCTTGACCATCGAACTTCATGAACATGACCTTTACCTGCCAGAATTTATAACTAACAATCAGTACCCCCTTTGATCGTAATATCAAATTTATTTTTGAGAAGTAAACAACTTACGCAGGGAACAAATCCAAAACCAAATTTAGATCTAGTGCTTAAGTAATCAAATCTAAGCTCAAATCTAAGAAATTCAAAACCGGAAACCACAATTTTTTTAGTTCCATCAATGAAACCCATTTCAGATTTCATTTCTAGACCACGAATCTATAACACAAACACTAAGAAATTAAACAAAAAAAATCCATAACACAAACCCTCATAAATTAAAGAAAATAAAATTTTTCAGTAAACCCTAAGAAATTGAAACTAAAGAAAATCAAATTTAATTTTTTTTAAACATAGTCCTTAATCAAACACACATAGAAACAAAATGAGATTAAAAGCAATACAAAAAAGAAGAGGGGAAAAATCACCTTCGATTGACTCCTTTAGATCCTGCAAAACAAAGAAACAAATAATTAAAAGTAATATTAAGCAAAAAAAAAAAAAAAGAAAAAAAAACCATTAATGGATAAGAGTAAGCTCAAGATCGAATAGTGATGGTTACAGCCGAGATAGAGAGAAGGTAAGAGAAGCAAACCTCTGCAAACTTCTCCGGTGAAGAAGACAAGAAGGTAAGTGAAAAAGAAAACCATATCCTCTGCAAGTAGTGGTTTGTGTTTTTAAGAAGATAAGAGAAAGAATAAAAAAGATAGTTTCTTCTGTCGGAAACTCAAAACCGACTGAAAATATGATGTACTTTGACTGAGTTATCTATTTGTGGCGGTAGGCCCAAAAACCCTCACAAATTATAGTGTCGGACCCATGGAACTGACCAAACTTTGCTTGACTTTGACTAACCTATGTATTTGTGGCGGTTGGTTAAAAACCCTCACAAATAACCCATATTTGTGACGCCCCTCTCTAAAAAACCCTCACGAATATGACCTATTTTTGTAGTGGGATCAGCTTCAACAATGGGACAAGGATCAGCTTCAACAATGTCGTCAGTTAATCCCACTGCCAGAGTCATGATGCCTTTTATCCCTCCGCGTTCGGCATCTTTGGAGGAGAATACAGATGATATGAATGGTTAATTTGGTCCTAATGAATTAAGATTCACTTTTACAGTGTATAGTCATTTCAAGTAAAGGTTAGACTGATAGTTGATGTCTTGGTTTTTTTCATTTTACTGTATAGTCAGGAACCAAAAATTTTTTGGGTTAGAGTGACAGTGAGTGCTCAGACAAAAAAACTTTGTTACGGTGAGTTGTCATTTCCATTTTGAGTGTGTCTTGCCGGTCTCACTACGAATCTTTCAAGTATGGCTACTTCGGTATCAAGAATCTTTTCAATGTCTCTTTCTTATTAAATTTTTTAAATTTAATGTCTTGCCGATCTCACTACTCACAAAAACACTTTATGTTTTGTTTATTAATATTTACTCTTGCATTTTCTTTATAAATTAGAGCGCCTCGTCTTCGGTATCTACAAACCAACACACCTATTCAAAGTAGCAATTATAATGGAAAACTACGAGAACACCTCAAACTATTGTTCGTGGAGTTCTTCTTCTTCTTCTTCTTCTTCTAATAATAGTTTTATTCCTCCGATGATGATGCAGTATCAATTCATCAAAATAACATGGCTGTTAGTTTGGGTCTCCATGTTACAAATTCGTGCTGGCCTCAAACTCGTATCAAATTATGGAGAAATCGGGATGAGGGAGCTGAACTTCTATGGAAAGACTACTTTTTCCCGAACCCGCTTTTCACCTAATGTATTTCGTAGAAGATTTAGAATGCGTCGACAATTGTTTAATCGAATAGTTACAGAAGTTGCGGGAGTAAATCGTTATTTTTTTCAAAATCCTGATGCTTGTGGAGTTATGGGATTGAATCCTCATCAAAAGTAACAGCTGACAATCCGAATGTTAGCTTACGGATGTGCGGGTGATGCAATAGAAGCAGTACTTACGCATTGGAGAAACAACTATTTTGGAAGCTACTCGTAGGTTTTGTAAAACTATTGTCCACTTGTATGGGCAAGAATATTTGCGTGAACCAACCGTTGGTGATGTTGAAGCGCTCCTTAAGGAAAACAGAAGCAGGGGATTTCCAGGGATGCTGGGTAGCCTAGATTGCATGCATTGGAAATGGGATAAATGTCCATCAGCAGAATCAGGGGCTTACACCGCGTATAAAGGGAGCGAAAGTATTGTGTTGGAGGCAGTGGTGTCGTATGATCTCTGGTTTTGGCATGCATTTTTGGTATGCTCGGCTCAAACAATGATATTAATGTGATGAATCGTTCGTATGTTTTCCAAAGTATTGTCTCAGGAAAAGCACCACCAGTGAACTTTGTGGTAAACGGACATTCATATAATATGCCGTATTATCTCGGTGATGGCATATACCCCGAGATTGCTACTATTATTATGTCCATTAAACATCCAGAAGGGAAAAAAAAATAAAATTCTCAGGGATGCAAGAGGGTGCACGGAAAGATGTAGAGCGAGGATTTGGTGTTCTGCAACAACAATTTGGAATCATCAAACAACCTGCAAGAATGTGGGATCCAGATGTGCTTGCCTATATCATGAAAACATGTATTATTTTACATAATATGATAGTAGAGGATGAGCGTCTACCCGGTGACTGGCCACATATATATGAACAACGTAGGAACCCATCACCAGTTGCTATATCAAGAGAAAATAGTGAAGCACTTTCCCAAATTAGAGCTCAGCAACGTGGTCGGGCAATGCGTAACAAACAAACGCATATTAACTTGCGTGATGACTTGATCGAACACATATGGTCAGAATACGGGGATAGTTAAATAATTGGGCACAAGGATAGGTATAACTATTTTATTTTTAATAAAAATTGTATTATCTCTTCTCTATGTATTCATCGTCATATTTTAATTAATTACTGATGAGCATTATTAAAAGGGTTTTAAAAGTTAATTCAATCGAACGAAAATAATATTAAAATCCATAAATTACATAATAAACTGGCAAGAATAAAAATTAATATTTAAACACAATTCCACTACTAAACCTATTAGACATAATACGCCTTTGCTCAAGATTGGTTTCTCTTATTCCGCACAATGTCCGCCTTTAGAAGTTCGAAATACTCTCTTTGTAAGGGATCCAATTCATCGAGATCTGCATTATGATGCGTAAGTCAAGCATCTCGCCGCTGCCTTGGCTTGTTTTGCCGCTAACTCGGCTTGTTTTG
This sequence comes from Papaver armeniacum, assembly GCA_023531295.1. Classification (NCBI taxonomy): domain Eukaryota; kingdom Viridiplantae; phylum Streptophyta; class Magnoliopsida; order Ranunculales; family Papaveraceae; genus Papaver; species Papaver armeniacum. The sequence continues at coordinate 261,206 of JAJJWW010015800.1, forward strand.
CCGCTTCGGCTGCTCTTTGTTCCATCTTGAATTTTGATTGTGCTTCGTAGTGCGCATTAAAATGTTGTTGTTCTTGAATAAGTTGTCGCATCATTTCCTCTTGGGCCGTTGATTTTTCTCGCCCTGTTTTCTTTAGTTTCTTTCCCAAATACTTAAAGGGTTGTCTCTTCTCTATGTCTCCTATCTCACCGTCATTAACGCGGTCGGATGGAGTTCCTTGATCATGTTCTTCCCCATCCTCTTCGTCATTCTCATAATTTTCCTCATCGTGCGTTGTGTCAAACACAAATGTTGAGCGTCGATTATATTTTATATTTTCCAACATATATGGGTAGCACTCTTCGTGCTTAAATGGCTTCCCATCATTACAATCCTTGAACCGCAGCCTTGCTTCTTCGAGCTATTATTGTTTTCGATAACAGTTTAGTTTATGTACAAGTAAACAATACAAAATAGGTGTTACAAAAATTGTAGAAAACTTACCGCCCTTTCAGGACCCCATCCAGTATGATGTTCACGTTTATTTCTCCCTCTTTTGCAGAGAACAAAGCCACATCTTTGCTTATTCCTGAAATCGTTTTGCCACGACATCCAAGGCCGCTTCGGCTTCTTAGGTAATAGTTGTTCAATATCATGTTTGATGCGACTCCATAATTCCACTTCGGATTGATCGGTTCAACAGGGATCTTGAGATATTGATAAATGAATTTTACACATCGTTAAATCTTCGATTGTTGAAAAATTAGGACCTCGAGGAATTCGTCGCCATTAACACGAGTTCAATGAAAAAACTCGGAAACTAAATTGAAAGACAATGGAATGAGTTAAATGAAAAAACTATTAAACTGGTTTCAAATACAATACAATGACTCTGTTCTTGTTGGGAAACATAGATTGAATAACTCTCCGTATTTATAGATATACGGGGCTGCAGTTTTAGTTTCCAACGGTCTTAAATGGCCAACGTTCTAAAATTTCCAACGTTACAAATTTCCCAACGGTATTACAAATAATTTGAAATTTTGAAAATACCTGAAAATGGTGGTTGAAATTTCGAAAACATATGAAAAACGGTGAAGGATGGGCGTAGATATAAATTGCGCCCCATGTAGTAATGGTACTTAAAAATGCGCCCCGTGCATTCAACAGGCGTAACTTATAATTGCGCCCATGCATTCAACAGGCGTAACTTCTAATTGCGCCCATGCATTCAACAGGCGTAACTTATAATTGCGCCCATGCATTCAACAGCGTAACTTATAATTGCGCTTGACATTCAACAAAGCGATCGGTGATTGCGCGACTACTGAGCGGACTTTAAAATCACGCCCGGTCAGACGTAACTTGTGACTACGCTTGAATGAGGCGCAATATTATGGTGCCGCTTGGTATCAGGCGCAAATGTTAATTACGTCCCATCGGGCGTAGTCTAAAGTTGCGTTTCAATCGGGCGTAGTCTTAAAGTTACGTCTCATTAACAGACGCAAATTACAAAGCTACGCACGGATCGGCGTACTCTCAAATTACGCCAGACTATAACCAAACCAAAGACCAAATTTGGTTTGGTTTTTAGTTTTAGTCTGGGATTTACTCTTTACTCCACTCGATAGTGTCTCTGTTTTCGACCAAATTTTTAGTTTTGGTCGATGACTGTGGTTGCTCTAAGGAAGGGTTAGTTTAAATATAAACTGCACAGGGAAGGACGACAGTTACGATACTGTCTCGGCCCCTCGGGTTCGTACACTGACATCGGAGTCGGTGGACCGAGTCGACTACAACGGTTCATCCCCCGTCTGGAACGGGAGGTAAGTTTGTCGAAACACTCGCGAATCCCCTGTCAGCGAGTTACTGTATTCCTTCGTTTGCATATATGCTATGGAATTGAAAACGGCTGCTTTAATTTCCTAGTAAAGGGCAAGGACTGGCCATACAAGATAAGGGTTCAGATTTCATCACCGTCTCTTCTTGCCCGCCTTAGGAAAACGATACTTAACGCGAACCTAAGCTTTAAAATTTGGAATAGAACGAGACCGATAGGGTAACGAGCTTAATAGGAAAGTCGTTCGAAAAATATTGGTTACTCTTTTAAGCATACTTCGAAGTTCATGATGGTTTCTGTAAGTTGAATGCGTGACTGCGCCGCATTTTAATGCGGTGAGGCCTTGGGTATCAAAGCTCCATGCAGCTTCCCTCGTCTCTATTTAACTTACTTCAACTCGGATTGATTCCAGAGAGGTTTGCTCAGATTGTAACGAGTTCCTTTTCGAAAGATTAGAAGCTGGTCTAGAAACAATATAAGTGGAGCCATCATGCTTTTTGTTGATAGAAATCAGTAGGTTTGTTGTGGTCGAGTCAGCCTTGTTTGTGCTTGTGTAGAATTCCCTTGCAGTTAGGATGTCAAACTGGTATTATAATAGCCATCACAATGAATATGAATATCCAACTGAACAATATGGACATCACTCTTTTTATGACCGAAGTGTGAATAGTGGTTGGGAACGCCAACCTTTTGAAGATTATGGCTCATACCATGGTGAGCCCAATTACTATTCACATGAATACCGGTCATACGAGCAAAATTCCTATAATTCCTCTTCTCTAGATGAAGCACGTAAGATACTTGAGTCAACGTGTAAGTTAATTGAGTCAACACGTGAGTTTACTGAGACAACACGTAGGTTAGAGTTAGAGACGGAAGAAAGAATTGCTCGAATTACTCTTGATTGCCAATAAATTCTTTCCAATATCACCCGTGAAAATGATGACAATTTTTATAATCAGGATGACAAGTTTAGAATTGGTAACACTACTTGTTTAGATGAGGTTCGATCATTTTCATGTTATTATAATGATGATTGTGATGAGGATAATTTTGATGAAGAATCTGAAATATGTAGGCATAGTGATGAGGAATTTGTTACTCCCAACGAGCTTTATAATGATAATGTTAATTCTAGTACAAATCCAAATAATTTTAATAATTATTCACCTACTCAAAAGGACGAGGGTTTGACTAGAAATATCCTTGTTTTAGACGATGTAGTATTTCCTTTTCACGAAGCCAACGAAGGTTTAGAGGAACGAGTTTATTTTGAGTCTAGCAATTTAGAAACAATAGTCTTAGACAAAGAAAATGAACTTGTGGAGATGAGTGAGGAAGAACCTGACTTAGAAGAATCAATTGACCATTTTCAGAATCGATGACCTTGAAATTAGGGAAGTTATGACTAGTCTTTCTAGAGACACTGAAAACTCTAAGTTTGGGGGTGATTATCATTCTCCACGTGCTTTAACTCTTAGAAAGGTCCCTAACTTGGGACTTGACATATGCGCCTCAACCATTCTAAAAGATTATATTCATATACTTTTTCCTGAACCTTGTTATGTCCATAAAGAAGTTCGGTTGTTAGAAACCCATCCTCTGGTTGATGTGGTTAACATAGGCTACGATACCATGATTGACTTTGTTTTCCCACCAAAAACCTTCCTTCCAATTGTGGGAACATATAAGTTTCGGATGTGTCAAATATTAAGTTTTAAGACTAAACCTAATTACTTTAGGAGATTAGGGTCGACACATTTGATTAAGAATGACCACTCTGATGAGTCAACTTTGTGAGTCAAGTATGACTGACTGTGAGGATCCCCAGTTATTCAGGTTATTGTTATGTGCTTCTAAGTTCTTAATTGACTATTTCCAGAATCTACAACCTGATCTTAAGAATCCTTCTTTTGAGGAAGTCCAGCCCATGAAAATATTTTATTTAGACCCTTTTATAGAGCCTGAACCCGAACCACAACTAGATGTAGTTGTCTTAAACAAAACAATATAAAAGGGTGTGTTGGATATCTTCCTGGTCTGTGGAATTTTCCTCTTCTTGTGGTTATCACTTTTTGATCCAGATGACATGATTATTCAGGATCTTTGCTATATGATTCTTCGAGGTGACTAATCTCTTCCATTGTATGGTCAAGACTTTAAACTTAGCACTTCTTGGGAGGTAACCCAATATTCATGCGACAAGGTAATATCTTTCCTTATCTCTTTTGCTTCAAATGGTAACAGATTCTCCTTGTTCATGTTTTTAATTTCATCTTTAAAACATTGAGGACAATGTTAGATTTAAGTTTGGGGGTATGGGAGAAACTTTTTAATTGCAATAAATAAAACTCCAAAGCCTAGAAATTTATGTTTATTAAGGATGGCACTAACCAATCTAAGTGGATGGAAGCATCTTGGTTATAGGAGTTGAGGAACCAATCTGATTAGATGGAAACATCTAAAGAGTCTATTCATAAAAGCACAAAGAGCTCAGGTGTTAGAATTAAAAAAAAAAAAACATGGTAGTTTCGCCATATCTCGTTGAATCCTTTTCACCTTCTGTTTTTATTTTCTTATAAGTGATTGGGTGAAATAGAGTGATTGAGATACCAAAAAAAAAAAAAAAAAAAAATTGAGACCAGACCATCAGACCAACCGGAATAAATTCAATAAATTCGATCAATGGAGACCTTGTATATGCCAGTTGTGTTGACCTAGAGTTAGGATTATCAACCGCTGGTTCCCTTGTATAAGCCAGATGTGTTGATATTAGTCAAACCGGTATCTCAGTCCATTAGGATAGGTTCACCTTAGTCAACATCATCTAGTTTTTTCTCTACATCCATCTTCTTAATTTATCCATGTGATTGGTTGACTCCGGTTTATGATGTCCAGAAACTATCTGAGTAGAAGTTTGTCACTTTATATGAATTTTAGTATGCTTGAGTGCAAACTCGTGTACAACAATTGGAATTTCGCATCAGGGTACTTCCTCCTGTAGTCAATGATTGTATGCCAACCAAGGAGATTCTTTAGTGCCTTCCAAGGTTCCGTGTACATAGCTAGGGTCTGGAGTAAAGGTTTTGTGGGTACACCTCTGGTAAACCCTCCCGAGATTAACTCGGTCACTGGGGACACCAAGTGAGTTAGAATTTTATTTTCTATATTAGATTTGCTCGAGGACTAGCAAATAATAAGTTTGGGGTATTTGATAGACACATTTTTGTGTTTGAATTATCCTCAATGTCTCTATTGTTAGTGCTTGATTTTGTACTTATTTTATTTTTTTTATGTTTGTGTAGATGTTTTTGGAGAAATACAGTTGTGTGGAAAACGTTGCTCAAAAAAGTGTTGTTTGGAACCCGGGAGAAAAGTACTAAAGGCACCCACATTTTGGACGTACCCCATGGCTATTCGCACCCTACTACGGATAGGGCTACCTTTCTTCCTCACGTACAAATAGAAAATGGCGGGAAATTTGGTTTCAACAGTAAAGGATTTATTATCTTTAACATAAGAATATCTTCTTGCCTTATAAACAGGAAGTTGTGAAGAAAAAGGAAGTTATCTTGTATTAAACAAGAAAGATATCCTTAGAAAGAAAAAGGAAGTTATCTTGGATTTTATTCTGCGAATTAAAGAAGATATGGGTTTAGTAAAGAAATATAGAGAATAAAGAGAAAGAAAAATTCATGAAGATATTTTTTAAAAAAGAAGAAGATTTTGGAGTTATGGAAGAATATATTTGAGTAATGTGTATTTGTGTGTATAAATAGAGAGCTAGAGAGCACATTTGAGGGGAGAGTTTTGGAGAGAAAATAAAATTACTGCTCTAATAATTTTCTCTCATTTTCATCATTTGTAAACACTTTGAGAAATAAAAATAATTTTTGAGCGTGTTTCCAACATGATGATGAGCTAATTCTCCCACAACCAAGGCAATGAGGAAGCTACTTACGCATGAATAATTGGTAATTATTTTTTTCTCTAATTTATAATTTATGATTCACTCAATCTTTTGCTTTTGCGAGTTTTTAATTGTTTGCATAATTTCCTTCATTAGTTGTGATTCAATTAGATAGGTTATGCTTTGTATTAAGATAATCTATGCTTAGGGGATACAATTAATTTTTGAGAATTCGTCTGATTATATGTGAATTAAAAAATAAGGGACTTAAAAGATAATTAGAGTTTTGGCTTATTTACCATAATTTATTCATGTGTAATAGTGGAATCAGTGTCTTGGTTATTCCTAATATTCCGTGACAATATTTTGTATATATTTTTCTTTTATTTTAGTTTATTAAATCCTAAAATCGATTTCAACAAGTCCAAGTGAACGACAACTCTATTTACCACTATATAAAATTCGATCATGTCCACCAAAAATTCAGCTTTTCTTGTGTAAAGCAATCAACAAAGGTTTACCAACCTTCTCTATACTTCATCATATCCACTTAACCAATTCAGACATTTGCCCCAGATGTAATATTCATCAAGAATCAACAACCCATCTATTAATTCACTGTCCAACAACAACTATATCTTGGAACACTTTACTCATTCAACCCTCAACCACACCAAACACCAACATCTCCTCCGCATTTGCTTTAACACCTCATACAACTATCTCTCAAATCCTACAACAACCAGCTCCAACATCTGTTATCTCTACTTTCTGTTTTCTTTTCTGGACCTTATGGCTAGCTAGAAACGAACTAGTATACCATCAAAAAAAAACAACAACAACAAAAATCTTAGCTTGGGCTAAAAAAAAACAACAAGAATATTGGGCATCTCTACAGTCCTTACCTATGGTCCTACCGGGAGATTCACCGATGCTCAACCACTCAAGAAACACCAAAACAATCTCAACAATATCGGTAGGATGGTCCACGCTGAATATGAACTGGATTAAGATTAACACTGATTGAGCAGCCAGAGGTCATTCGGGTTTTGCGGGTGCAGGTTTTATTTGCAGGGACTCCGACGCACAGACGATAATGGATTTATCTCAACCTTTGGGAATTACGACTGCCTTAACAGCAGAAACTTGGGCTCTTCTTCTGGCATCGAGAACTGCAGCTGAAAGGCAATGGCCAAAAATTATATTTGAGACAGACTCAGAGAACCTTCTGCGCTTTATCACATCCCCTACTCCCGCCCCTTGGCATATCTCAGGGATGATTGAGGAAATAAAGAATATGATACAACAGATTCCGCAGGCTGCTATATGGCACAACTACAAAGAAGGAAATCAAGTAGTAGATGGTTTGGCCAATCATGCGGCGGATGGAAGCCAAATGGGAAATCTGTCAACCAAAATTTGGGACCAGGCAATCCCAATTTTTATTAGTCAAATTATTTACCATGACTCTGTGGGTACCACATACGCACGCCAAATTGTAACCTAATTTTTGTTTCATAAAATACATGCTTCATAAAAAAAAAAAAAAAAAAATAAAAAAAAAAAAAAAAAAAACTGGCGAGATTGGGGTATACCCAAATTTAAATGGACATGTGTCCTTACTAAGGGGAGGTCAAAACAGGATGAAGTTACTTTAGTACCCCTGCACTAATTAACCTAAAATTAAATCCCAAACTTAAAAACTAAAAAACGTTTAATCTTCTCCTAATCTATCTTCTCTAATCCCTCTCCTCTTCTCCTTCCTTCATCTTATTCCATTAACCAAAATCAAGCAAAAATTTAAATTTTGATATTCTACAAAAAATGGTTCGATCCAGTAGCAAGAGAGATTCAACATGTAACATGAGAAGATCCAAATCAGAGGGAAAAGGTAAGGAAAAAGTTGGAACTAGGAAACCCGAAAATCCAATCCCTGAGAATGTTGAAAAAAACCCTCCCAGGTGAAAGAAGAGAATGTAAGTGATTTCTAAACTCAACCTATTATTATTATGTGTTATATGATTGTTATATTAGGTTAGAAATGGAACATTATGATTTTCATGGTTTTTGGTCGGCAAGGTCGATAATTTAAAACCACGCGGACTCTTGTTTGTTTTGTAAGCGCCGGCATGGTATCAGAATGAATAACGTGCCGACTTTTCATATCAGTCAAGTGAAAATATAACACACAAAAAGTAGAAACATATACCTTCTAAGCTGAGATTCAAGATCAGTTCTTCAAAGCTCCAACTCCGACGAACCCTAAAATGAAATCGAAAAAAAAAGGTATTAGATGAAACCCTAAAATCTGATTTACCAGATACTAAAACTCTAAAAATCGAAAAATTGATGATGAATTACACAGTAACACAGATCAAAACCCTAAACTCGGTAATCTTACACAGTTCTTCAAAGGTCAGATGATTAACGAATGTGGAGAAAAGAGGGGAAGAGAAGAGAGCAGGAGGAGAAAAATGAGAAAGAGAAAGGAAAATGAAGAATGAGGTGAAATTCGAGAGAAGGGGAGAAACATAGTGTGAATGTCACACACAGGGGAAGAAGCATCCTCTAGTTCAATGTGTGTGGGCTGGAAAAATGTGTCACGCATGTGAACGGCTGCGAAAAACTTCAACATTACGACCACAGTGTGACCAAGCGTGTGATTGGCACGCCTAAAAAAATTTTCGTAACGGCTTACCCATGTTACAAATTTTTAAAAATTTCGTAACGGCCTCTGCATGTTACAATTTTTTCGTAACGGGCATTTGTAACGGGAATTTTGTAACGGCCCATAAGCCGTTACGAATTGTTGTTACTAATCCGGGAATTTGGTGTAGTGTCCATACCCATCATGAGTTTGAGGAAAATAAAAGTGAGGGTCATACATGTAATCCATTTGATCATGGTCTGGTAGATCATCATACAAGTACTCATATGTAGGAGGAAAGTTAGAAGACTCCCCCACTTCAAAATCAGGATTTGAATCACTCATATCACAAATTTCTCAAAAACCCTAACTTTCCCCCCCAAAACATCCTCTACTACTTCATTCTACTTCTCTCTCTAAATTATTTCTAAAACCCAACTTATAAATCAACTAACTAATCTAACTAATTTAACCAATCTAATCATTTTAATTAAATTAGTGCTAATCATTGTGGGGGCATTTTAGCCATTTAAAAAATACAAGGTCAAGGGGTGGCTTGTTTTACTTCATAATGACCAGATTTTGTCTTATTGGGTATACCACAATCTAGCCCGGATATAAAAGTCCACTTTTGCCACTTTGGCTATCGTGGAACCCTCGGTTTCCTAGCAATTTGCATTCATGCATGCGGATTTTCCGGTCAAGTGTGAATCCCGCTTACATCTTTGATTGACAAATAATTTGGTGTTGCAATTTTCAACTGATCGGTTATTGTTATCAATCATCATCTAAAATTCCAAAAACATTAGTTAGCGCCACTGGAGACTTTTTCAGCATCGTCAGTTGGAATACTTTGAGACTTTTATGAGAGTTATTCAAAAAAAAAAAAAAAAAAAAAAAAAAAAAAAAAAAAAAAAAAGGGTCCGTTTGGCAGGAAATCTTAGTAAGTATATATTTTAATAGTATGTAATTACTATCAATAAAACCAATCCCTGTTTAGGTGATTATTATGTTTCTTTTTTATCTTATTTTAATTTTATATCTGATTGTCTGTTCTAGACAATTAGATTTTCTATTATATATTTCAATTTCATGTAGCCTTCTAAGCGTTTCCAACGATTCTTATAATCGTTTCAAACACATATTTGAGGGCAATCTACATCGACTTGACGAAGATCTACATGTGGATCCTTGGCGACAAGATTTGATCGCGATTTCCTTCAATTGTGCTGATTACTCCTCTTCAGGAGCATCTAGTCTTGTTGAAGACAATAATTTCTCAATTAAAAAGAATATTGAAGAAATTTTCAAATGGTGGATTATAAATTCTCTGACCATCTCTCAATCGAATTCCTCAATGCAGTACATGAATATAATGCTTTTGTATTCTAGTATTTTTTTCATGTATTTCAATTTGTATGTTGTTTCTCTTTGATGTAATTGAATGTATTCATGGCTTCCATTTGGCCATTGTAACCCTTCTAACCTCAATTAAATGAGTATTTGAAATAAAAGTTTGGGGCAGTAGCCCCTGATTCAAAAAAAAAAAAAAAAACAACAAAAAAAAAAAAAAAAAAAAAAAAAAATTGTATAACAACTACATGTATCAGCACCCATTAGCCCGGCATAGTGCGTAAACTTATGTACATGGAACATACATGTATTCAACTTTTAATGAATGTCAAGGGGTGGCTTGTTTTACTTCATAATGACCAGATTTTGTCTTATTGGGTATACCACAATCTAGCCCGGATATAAAAGTCCACTTTTGCCACTTTGGCTATCGTGGAACCCTCGGTTTCCTAGCAATTTGCATTCATGCATGCGGATTTTCCGGTCAAGTGTGAATCCCGCTTACATCTTTGATTGACAAATAAATTGGTGTTGCAATTTTCAACTGATCGGTTATTGCAATTTTCATCTAGTCTTGTTGAAGACAATAATTTCTCAATTAAAAAGAATATTGAAGAAATTTTCAAATGGTGGATTATAAATTCTCTGACCATCTCTCAATCGAATTCCTCAATGCAGTACATGAATATAATGCTTTTGTATTCTAGTATTTTTTTCATGTATTTCAATTTGTATGTTGTTTCTCTTTGATGTAATTGAATGTATTCATGGCTTCCATTTGGCCATTGTAACCCTTCTAACCTCAATTAAATGAGTATTTGAAATAAAAGTTTGGGGCAGTAGCCCCTGATTCAAAAAAAAAAAAAAAAAAAAAAAAAAATTGTATAACAACTACATGTATCAGCACCCATTAGCCCGGCATAGTGCGTAAACTTATGTACATGGAACATACATGTATTCAACTTTTAATGAATGTTTTGTAGCATGATTTTCAAACTTCTCGCAGTAAATATCCTCAATTTTTTTTTATCAGATAATATCCTCAAGTTCCGATGCATATATGAACACCATTATGATTTTCTTTGACTTTTGACTTTTCATTTTTCCTTTTTTTTTTCTTTTTCTTTTGTAAGTAGCTGAGATGGGTTAGAATACCAGCTTATCTTCTATCCGTCGTCACACAAAGGCATCAAGAATAATCAAACCTTAGATGACAGTCACTCCAAAGGACATGAAGTAGTACTCCAATACAGAGCTAGCACCCCTTAGCCTGGCCTAGTATGCATAATACATGAAACTCAGGCACGGAGCTACATGTAGTCTAGGGGGGACAGCAGTCCCCCCTAGAATTTCCTAATTACATAATTAGGCTTTGCATAATTACCATTTTAGGCTTGAAAAATTTAAGTATTTAACTATTTTTCCCCCATATTTTTGTATATTACATAGAGAGTCTTGAATCCTTTATTATACACTTTAAAAACTACTGATATTAGGTACTTATCGTACAAACTTGGCTTAAATATCAAAATTACGTAGGAAAGAAGTGAAAAATATCAAAATATTAAATCCAACCATAAATCTAAACGTCTAACAACTTATTAGATATTTTGGTGACATCATTTGAAGGAAAATACCAAGGCCTAAAAAAAATTTGCGGCCTTCGGCCGCCTGCTTTTACGGCAAAACTACTATACCTATATATATTTGTCCCCCCAAAAAAAATTCCTAGCTCCGTCCCTGATGAAACTGTTAACATTCCATCATTATACGTTCATGTATAGTATTCAACTCTAAGTCGATTACCGAGACACATTGAATTGTAATAACTATAATGCACAGTTATGAATAAATTCTCAAATTTCTAAGATTTTTATGACTTTTCATTTTTCCTTTCTTTTCTATAAATGCCTGATGATGGGTTTGAATGCAAACAAGCTATACTAATTAATCAGTCCCCAACTCTATCTATAATCCGTGAAGAAGTATTTCTTACTGGAAAGAAATATGGGAATGCAAACTGACAAGGTGAGGTTCAATGTTGGAGGCAAAATCTTTGAAACAACTGCAACAACACTTGCGAACGCGTGCAGAAGTTCCGTGTTCGGAGCTATGTTTGATGATCAATGGAACCTTCAACCAAGAAAAGTTAATGATGAATACTTCATCGATCGAAACCCAGAATGTTTCTCTGTTCTACTTGATCTCTTAAGAACAGGTGAGCTTCATCTTCCTCCTAACATACCTGAAAAGTTACTCTACAAGGAAGCTTTGTTTTATGGTCTTCTCGAAAATGTTAGAACTGCAAAGTGGGGCAGATTTGATGGTTACCAGTTAAACCTAACAAGTACGGTCAAGGTTCGCGCTCCTCGCGATTGTACTGCAATAAGGGCAAGTCCTAATGGAGGTTGTGCTGTTGCTCATGGAAGCTTTGTTCATGTGTACAATTGGATGCTTGAAGAACATGCACCGTTGATTCTGGATCATCGAAAAGTTAATGATATCGGGTGGATCGATTCGGAGAATATTGTGGTCAGTGCTGCCAAAAGATCAGGGGATAGAGATGGAGCAATGGGTCTTTTCAGTTCATCGACAGGTGTTCTAAGGCATAGGTATGAGTTTGAGGGCCAAACTGCTGGAAGTTTATGTTTTAACTCTAATAATAAGATATTTGCTAGTTGTACTGGCGGAATTGGAATGTGGGATCAAGTTACTGGGAAACAGACTGATTTTTTCAATGAATCTTCTGATTTTCCTCTTAGTGATCATAATAAGATCCAATGGCTAAATGGAAGCAACTGTTTATTTGTTTCTGCATTGTTCCGATGTAGAAACCACCGTCACATGAGTCTTTTAGATTTTAGAATCAAAACAAGGGTTTGGTCGTGGTCCAACAAAGTTCATGTAAGAGAAATTTATTTACGATGCAATTGCAATTGAAGAAAGTAATTCCATATGTGTGGCTGGTTATGATGAAGAGTTGGGTTTCATAGACTTGAGAAGTACCATTGGTAGCATTAGATGGAATCCAAAAACTCGGGAAAACGATACGTCTCCTTGGTATCCTAAATTAACATTACATGGAGGACAGATATTTTATTCCAGGGGCAGAAATGATGGTATCTCTGTGTTTTCTGGGCCTGAGTACTCGCTTTTAACATCTAGTCTTGGTGGTGTAACTCGCGACTTCTCAATAGGCTGCGATCGACTTTTTGCTCTTCATAGTCAGGAGAATGTGTTCGACGTGTGGGAGACTCCATGTCCCCCAATTATTTAACAATTCTGGTTTGTGGTGCTGCTATTAGCGGTGTCTCTCTAGTTACATGTTGCAAAAGTGATTTTAGATTTGATTTTATCACACATATATATATATCAGGGTTTGATATATTTATTTACGTACGTTACCATTCACAGTTCTGGTTTATCATGATATATAATGCTTTTAATCTCAAACTCATGTTTTACTACTTTATATTGTGGCTACAGTTTAATGATGATATGAGCAGCTCGTACGTGTATGTCAGATCTTACAAAAATGATAGAAAACCATTCACCCCAACGGAGAACACACCGCCATTAAATGACTGCTTAATCAGAATCTTCATTAGTAACTGAGTACCGTAACAGAACCCTAAGATTCCTAACTTGGTGATTTTCCTTTAGCTAATAGAATCCCATGAAAAGAAGGATTAACAAATTAGGACTCACAAAACCCCATCCTCAGATCATACCATTTCTCTAATAACTTTTCTTGTCTTTGCTCTCTAGAATCCAATCGAAGGAAGGATTAACTAAAGGATAGTCATAACCGGATACTGATCCTAATTCTTTTATAACTCGTATAAGTTTTATCAGTATAAATACTCACCACAACCCCATCCTCAGATCATACCATTCTTTAATCACTGCTCCTTTCTCTTTTTTTCTAAGTCTTTTCTCTCTAGCTATTTTATTATCTCAGGTCATCAAATATCTTAAGAAGCTAACTAGAAAGATGTCGAAGTCATCGTCAGACGTTGTGTGTTTCGGTGAGATGTTAATCGATTTCGTGCCAGATGTTGCTGGTGTATCACTGGCTGAATCAGCTGGTTTTGTCAAGGCTCCTGGTGGTGCTCCTGCCAACGTCGCTTGTGCCGTTACTAAACTTGGTGGTTCTTCTGCTTTCATCGGAAAGTTTGGAGATGACGAATTTGGGCATATGTTGGTTGATGTATTGAAGAAGAGTGAAGTGAACACTGAAGGTGTATGCTTTGATAAGGATGCAAGAACTGCTCTAGCTTTCGTTACGCTGAAAAAAGATGGAGAAAGAGAGTTTATGTTTTACAGAAACCCTAGTGCAGACATGATGCTAAAAGAATCCGAGCTTAACATGGGTTTGATCCAACAAGCTAAAATCTTTCATTACGGTTCCATTAGCTTGATCACTGAACCTTGTCGTTCAGCACATATGGCTGCCATGAAAGCAGCTAGAGAAGCTGGCGCGCTACTTTCTTATGATCCTAATGTAAGGTTGCCTCTCTGGCCTTCTGCTGAAGCTTGTCGTGAAGGTATCAAGAGCATCTGGACTAGCGCAGATGTTATCAAGGTTAGCGACGAGGAAGTAGAGTTCTTAACCCAAGGGGATGCATCAGATGAGAAGAATGTTTTATCACTTTGGTTTGACGGTTTGAAGTTGTTGTTGGTAACTGATGGAGAAAAGGGGTGCAGATACTTCACCAAGAATTTCAAAGGAACTGTGGAAGGGTTCTCGGTGAACACGGTGGATACTACTGGAGCTGGTGATGCTTTTATTGGTTCATTCCTTCATTCTGCTGCCAGAGATTCTTCAGTTCTGGAGAACGAATTGAAACTGAAGAATGCTCTGCAACTGGCTAATGCTTGTGGGGCTATCTGTACCACTGCAAAAGGAGCCATTCCGGCACTCCCGGACCATGCTGCTGCGCAGAACCTCATCTTGGATAGATCACAACCTTTCCAGCCGCTGTAGACAGCCGAAACAGCCAGCAGCTGACTTGGGTGTCCAAGTCACAAAAAAATATGACTTGTGACTTTAATGTGTATTAAGATTTTTTAGCTAGGATGTTATGTTTATGTAATTTTTCTATACCACTGGTGGTGTTTGATTTTAGCATTCCAAACAATGTTAATTTTTAGGAACCCCGTCAAGTTCTCAAAATTTTGGTTGGGAGTTATTTTAAGTTTGCTTTACAATTACAAATTACGCCTTCGTGTAAGTTTTACCTCAAACAAATTGTCACATGCACGAATAGGATTCTCTACAATAGTGTTTCAAAGAAAATAAAGAAACCAACGTATTGGTAGAAAACCAACATTAGAAGCAGAGGTAAGGAAGCAACAGAAAACCCAAAAGCAAAAAGGGAACAAACAAAACGGAAACACAATCAACAATTCCATAAACCAATTAATGGCTACTTTATGTGTGTTGAAGATCAATGGGTTCAACAATCATCGCCAAAATCCAGTCTTTTAAGTGGGTATCTGGAATTCCAAATCCATCTCCAGGGTTGCTCGTCTGATGTTTTTCATAGCATTGATGTACGACTTTGGGAAAACGGAAAGGGCTTTAGACTCATTTGTGCAGATCTTCTTCCATGTTTCAATGACAAGATGTTTGATGTGCTTTCGAGCCATGTACTCTGAAACACCAGCATGCTTCATGTAACATTGGATTGACTTCGGAACGTCTCCTCTCTTGAGGAGGCATTTAAAGGAGGCATTTAAACATAATTTTCCATCAAAATTATGGCTTCCCATATCTTTTCCACACTAGCATTTAAAGGAGGCATTATTATTTCTTCCCATACTACCCTGTTAGATCCTGGTCCCCTTTGATAGTTATTCTTCTGTCCTCCATAAGTTTCTTGAGGTTGATCAAGTCTCTGAATCTTGTTATTTCCGCCACGATTATAGAACCTCCTCTCTTTCTCGAACTCTTCTTGATCTCGACTTCCCATCGCAACCAACTTTTGTTGACCTTCGATTTCCATTTCTTTTTGCAAATCTTGCGAAGTGCTCGCCACTGCGTTTGTTAACCTGGGCAATAAGCTGGCATTCGCAATTGTTGAGCTTGTATTCACAACTGGGTACGACTCCATCTCATTTTGTCTCTCCTCAAGAGCAGTGTATTCCTCTTGGAACTCTCGCAACTCAGTCATTGTGATAGTATTCTTGATCCTAAATATTTGAACATACAACAGATTTGTTGCGAACATTGCATTAATGAATGATAAAATAAGGTATCTTTCATCCACACGACCATCCATGTTACTACACATTGTCTTCCACCTCATATTTAAATGCTCCAACCTTTCGCCAATTCTTTGTTTCAATCCAAATACATCTTCAATGCCAGGACGTAATGAATTGTTACTTATGTAAGCTCCTAAGAACACCGTTTTTAGTTGATTAAAAGATGCTATGGTATCCTTTGGCAAACCTTCAAACCATTTTAACGCCTCTCCCGTTAAGCTTGATGCAAAGTATTTGCACAACACAACGTCATAGTTCTCCCATTGCAGCATGCATCTCACGTAAGCTTTGATATGTTGAACAACACAAGTTGTCCCATCGAAGACGCTGGTTAATATAGGTAAGTTGCATTTTGGCGGTATTCCCCTTAATTGTACTTCTTGTGTAAACGGCGTCTTCGCAGCTTCCTCTATTGCTTCATCCAATTGTCTTCTACCTCCTTCTCTTCTATTATTGAGCATTCCCCTCATCTCTGCCAATTCTCTTAAAATTTGTTCATTAGAGCCTGACCCTTGCTCCATTGGTCTCTTTAATCTTGGTTCTCTTCTTCTACGTTCATGCCTATCTTGTCTTGCGAGATTTTGTAATTCCTCTTCATCCTCTTCTTCTCGCCGCCCTCTGCGATCTTCTCTTTCATCCCTTTCATGCATTCGCACATGGTTGCGTCTTTCATCTTCTCCTCTGCGCTCTGGTTCATTCCTCGCTATTTCTCTTTCTCGCCTTTCAATCCTTCCTCGTGTTCTATCTTCCTCTTCATTAGTATTATCGTTGTTGCGAATCCGTTCGCGCCTTCTTTCCCGATTATCATGATTGTTCTGACGTATAGCCTCCTGAAACTCTTGTTCTTCAATTTCTGCCCTTCTTTTTTCTCTTTCGCAAGCTATACGTGTTTGTTCGGCATTTTGCCTCTCAATCTCATCCTCCACTGTCTGTCGATTCCTTTGTATTTCTCTCCCATGCAATATCCTTCTTCATTCCTCCCGGTTTTCTTTACCATCGTGATTACTTCGTCCATGACGTTTCTTATCTCTCTGATCTCTATCATTTTGTTCAATATGATAATTTTCTCCACGTTGGATATAGCGATTTTCAATTATTTCTCTCTCTTCACGATGTCCAACACCAGGATTCTTATCTTCTTGAATGTCCTCAACAACACCTACTTCCAGTGAATCTCGTCTGGCTTCTCTTCTAATTGATCTTGAATTTGATCTTGTAGTACTTCTCGACCTTGTATTTTGTAGTCTTATATTTTCCATTCTCAACTCATGATTTTTCCGTGTTAAATTTGCAAATTCTTCTGCTTCTAATCTCCTTTCTTCAAATATCCTCTGTCTTAGTGTCTCTAGTGTTTCATTCCCCTCTTCTCCATGGATTAATCCTCCTTCTACTCGCCTCAATTGTTGTGTTTCTTCTATTCCCTCTGTTGAGTCCGTCCTCCAAGTGTGTACACTGACTCTGTCGTAATCAATGTTTCCACCTTGTATTAGTGTTTGCTGAATTGGGAGTTGAATTCGTTCTTGTCCTTCGTTTCTTGTTCCCATCCTAGAAGATTCTCCCATTTCCTTTCTCCTCCTTCTTGCAATTATTGTGCTTCTTATTACCATCTTTTCAATTTTAGTGATCTCTTACCAATCACAAATTCTTCACCAATCTCTTAAAACCTTCTTCAAATCAGTCCCTGTTTCTAGCCCCAATATGTGGTTGCAGGATTTCCTACAACCACACCCCTCCAAGATTATACACTATTCTAACCAAATTCCATGATCAATTAGCAAAGTTTTATTTATCTTTTGGATGAATCTTACAAAAATAATAAGAATACAAGGAAATCAAAATAACTCTCTAGACTTTCTCTCTCCTATTTGTTCTCCTCTCACTCTACAAAAAGATCTCTCTCTTCTCGACTTTGCTTGGTCCTTTATATAGGATATTACATAGTGTATGACAGCGAAGCCAGCCTTTATTTTCGGATCTGATCTGCGTTGTCTTCGCAGGCTTACAAGGGTTTTTTTCGCAAGGTAATCCTGATCTTCGCTGAATCTTCACACTTTCCTTATAACTAAGCTGACGTCATTCGCTACATCACTTCTCTAATACTCTGCGATGGCCTTCGCAACCACCTTTTGTTTAAACTTCGCTGAGATATTATTGTTGCGAGATTCTGTTCCTACAAACATTCTTTCTTTTTTAGATTTGAATTCACATTTTTTACGTAAAATTTCCACACCTAAAATCCCTGTTAGAGTTAGATTTCACACATTAGCTGATGGCAAATCTATTTCATCGTCAGACCTCAGATTCTCAAGGAACCTACAGACCATCTTTAGATAATGAAAAAGATGTGATTACCCACTGATGTGGAAATGGCATAATTTACTAAAAGTTTTGAGGAGTTGGAAACGTTATGGGACGACGTCTATTGAACAAAGCATAAAGGTTTCCCATAGCGTTTCTATTAGATGTTGTCTTGTGAATATCAATATCTTTGCAGGGTGAAGAATATAAGTTTTTTTTTTTTTTGGCCAGACCAATCTGAATTTGTAAGAACGGCAGCAAAATATGAGGCCACAATCATTCCATTTGGAGTTGTTGGAGAAGATGATGTAACCCAAGTAAGCATATCCTTTGTTCCCAAAATAGCATGCCTCTAAGAAATTTTTGTTTCTTCTCATCTTACAAATTATGTATTTCATTTTTAATACCATTTGGTTTGTATGTTTGAGTATATACCTGCAGTATGGTTTGGATTATGATGACCCAATGAAAATCGTTCGCAGGAGACTTCATTAATGAGATATATGATATATCGAGATATTAAAAATATAAGATATCAAAGGGGGGAGGTGGTGAATCAATGCATATCCATTCCAGGTGTTTTACCAAAGATACCCAGACGGTTGTATTATTTGGAAAACCATTTGAAACAAAAGGGAAGAAACAAGATACGGAAGATAAAGACAATGCTAATGCAATGTACTTTGAGATAAAATCAGAGTTAGAAAAGAGTCTGGTTGGTTATTAGGAGGGAAAGAATGGATTTGAGGAGTGAAGGATTGTGAGGAGGGAATCAAAATATTAGAGGAGGGATGGACCATTTGAAAAAATGTTAAAATGTCCATAACGTCCTTGAACTTACATTTACCAAACAAAAATAAGAAAACTAATCTCCAGGCAATCTCGCTCCTCTTTCTTGTAGTTCATTAAAATCAATACAAAAATGACAGACCGTTCTCGTAAAATTATATCGAAGTATAAGCATCACATGCTACTCTTTTCATTTCAGTTACTCTCGGTATTTCAGTGTCTCTTACACTGCACAAAACTAACATTCCATAAGCATCGATCTGGACATAGTGCTTCTTCACATTGCATAACCATGTTTTGAATCTTGGAAGAAATTTTACAATCACAGATAATCTTAGAGAGATAGCCCGATTTTATGTTATCTGATTGGAAGATGAGGAAATTAAGTTTTTTTTTTTTTTTTTAAGCAACAAGGAAATTAATGTTTATGATACGTACGGTTGCCCAGTTAATTATACTGTAATAGACGAAACACTAATTATTTCTGCACTAATGTTCAACTACTGTTATAAGTCAATCTTTAAAGTGAATGATCCAAATCATCTTATTTGCCCAAAGCTAAACCATCTTATCTTACTATAATAAAGAAAAGACCCCTTTTTGGTGAAGCCTTCTTTTGGTGAAGCTTTTTCACATGACAATAATAAGCCCCATTAACTAAGTTAATATTTGTATATTTGGGAATGCCATTATTTTAAAAATAGATCAAAAATTAAAACTTAAATATCTTTAAAAATACACATCGGATTTTTGCAAAATTGATATATTTGGAAAGCTCTTTAAATTATCTATGTAATGAGTACAAACAAGGATATTAAATTTTTATTTTAAGATTTTTTTTCTCCATTATTATCAAATTTGGTGTTGTTAAAATAATCCAATTCAAGCACGTGCATCGCACATGTGGCCTTACTAGTACTAATATAAAGAAAAGAGGTAATTATTTGGTGAAGCCTTTTCACATGACAATAATACCCCCATTAACTAAGCTTTTAGTTAATATTTGTACATTTACAGGAATGCCATTGTATTAAAAATAGATAAAAAAAATTAAAACTTAGATATCTTTAAAAATACACATCGGATTTTTGCAAAATTAATATATTTGGAAAGCTCTTTAAATTATCTACGTAATGAGTACAAACAAGGATATTAAATTTTTATTGAAATTTTTTTTTCTTCCATTATTATCAAATTTGGTGTTGTTAAAAGAATCCAATTCAAGCATGTGCATCGCACATGTGGCCTTACTTGTTTGTATAAATGGTTTGTGTTTTTCGCAGCCAACTTCAATAGATTTGGTGTAAATCTTAGTGAAGACATGGAAACAATCATGATTAGAGCAGTGGAAGATGATATAACAAAATACATAATAATATATATTATCCATTTATGGACATTCACGATATAACTGTGATTCTTGTACTAGTTCACAATCGGACAAGCTAGGAGACCAAGAACATTCTCCAATTGGGTGGATACAGACCCCTTGTTCAAGAAACGAGTCAATCATCGATGCATAAGAATTTTTTTCATCTTCCTCTAAGGGTATACTATCCTTCTTATCTTGCGAGTTGTCTTCCATGATTTCTCAAAATGGTAATCATAGTTAGGAGAACTCGGACAAAAAAATGAGGCTGTTCGATCATTGAGCAAGCCCTAAAGGTTCCATATGTCGGTCGAAAACAGATCGCTCTTACAAAAAAATCTAGGGTTTCTAAAGCGAAAAAGATAAAAAAACGATGGAGTTTTGGGGGAGAGGCGATTAACAATGGTTAGGTTAGTAAGGGTAAGGCTGGTATATTCCAAATATTTATTTCCTTCCGCTGGAATTTTCATTGACCAAACCTTGACCTCAATTTAATCTATTCTTTTCCCTCCTCAAATCCATTCTTTCCCTCCTAATAACAGGACTCGTTAGAAAACTTATCGTCATATTTGGTGAAAAAAAAGAGAGAATGACCCATATAGAGGTATCATTGAAATAATTATCTACAAGGCTACGAAAGCTCCCACTGATCACGTTCCTACCTTTGAACTACAGATTTTCTTTAGGCTTCTCTTAAATATAGCCCATGCTTTTATTAACCATAACCCTTATAAAATAAGTCATTAATCTAACCAAACGTATTCTTATATTATTTAACATAACCCATAAAATTCAACACAATTTTTTATATATAGCCCAAAATAATTGAATAGATTATCAAATCCCTAAATCAGAAAAATAAATAAATAAAGTTAATTATATAATTTTCATAGTTAAATTTATGTATGACTTGTGACATAATTGATGATCTTTAAGAGTACTCAATTTAATGTAATCGTGATTAGAAAAAAAAAAGATAATCTCATAACTTTTTACAGAATAATAATGCTTATGGAGTTGTAGAAAATTGATTTTAGGAAAAGAATCAAAACCTAGTTGATTTGATTCCTATTTTCGATTGGGGAGAATTTTAAAGAAATAATTAGATTATATAACCTTAATAAATATTACCCTAATCATGATTGAAGAAACATAAAATCATTTTAGAAAAAGTTGATTTTGGTAAGGTGATTTGGGTTTAGCTTGTTACTGGGGAAAAGTAAAATTAAGGTTTATGATAGGCCAAGTGTAAGAATAATGAAATATAACTTAGTTTGGATTTTATTTTTCTTAATAAAAAAAAAAAAAAGAGAACTAGGGTTTATGATTTGATTTTGGGGAAGAAGTAGAATTGTTATAACAAAATTAAGACTTGTTTGGTAAATTTAACTTTTTGTTTTAACTTAAACTTTTTGGGCTATGATTAATAAAAGCATGCACCGGAATAGAAAAAATAAAAACTAAACTCATTTAAGCATTATTACATTACATTTTTCATTCTCTAGACGCAAACATGGAACCGATCAAATGGCAACACAAGCAAGAAACCCATCAACCTGTGTTTACTTTATGTGAATGGGTTCAACAATCGTCGACAAAATCCAGTTTTTTGCGTAGGTATCTGGAATTCCCATTCCATCTCCAGGGTTGTAACAACATTGGCTTGTTCGTGTGATGTTTTTCAAACCATTGATGTATGAATCTGGAAATATTGAAAGTGCTTTAGACTCATTTGTACATATCTTCTTCCATGTTTCACTAACAAGATGTTTGATGTGCTTTCTTGCCATGTACTCTGAAACACCAGCATGCTTCATGTAACATTGGACTGATTTCGGAGCGTCTCCTCTCTTCAGCTCATCCTATACAAGATTATACATATGAGTTGGTAGAAAACACATAAATTAGAGGTATGAAGCATGTTGCCATGCCGGCACATTTATGACGCAGCACAACAGGCTAAAAGTTGGGCGCAACACAGTATGCCACACGAGCTTCATGTACTCCAATCTAACAAGAACAGCGTAGGCATTCATGAACCGAACGCAGCACATCAGAGCACAGCATGCTAAACAAAATGTCATTTGCAACATACTGTATGTGCTGTAAAAACATACTAGTCCAGTTGATCAGTATATATATAAAACATGTCGATCTACAGAAGATTGATTTTACGTACCGTAGAAGTTCCTAAATCATCGACTAGCCGAATAATTAAGCATGCCCAACGTACAATGTCTGGGTAACCATTCTTTAAGCAGTCTAATGCTTCTTCAGTAATTTGATAATCATCCAGTAGAAAGTATACATGGATTTGAATCATAGGCACTGCTATCGAAATCCATCCGTTCTCTAGGTATTCTTCAAGTGTTGGTGTGTAGCCATTGTAGTACCACTCTGCCTCTACTAAGTATGCTCTGCATAAATCTGACCACTGAAACAGGCCATGGACAAATTATTATGTGCGCAAACGAAAAACAAATATAATAAAATGGCGTTGTCATTACCGCATTCTTGAAGTATTGGGTGACATCCAAGCCATGTTTTTTAAGAACCTCCGAAGCTATTTCATTTGTTGTATTATATAAAGCAAAAAAGCACATTTTCATATAATGAGGAAGATGTTCCAAATGGTTGATATCCCATCTACACAAGACGGAAAAAAACAATTATTTTGGATCACCCGTATCTTCTCCCAGTAATTTTATCATTGTACTACAAAGACATGTTCGGTTACACAGTAACTATCAAATTAAGAGAACACGAAAACAAATTCATACACGAACCTTTCAACTGCTTCTGTGAATAGCTTGAGCTCATCCAGATAACCATACACATCATAAATGTCATCAATTGTACACACAAATTGACAAAGCTTCGCGAATTGTTTCCTACAGTTTCCAAACTTAGGTTCATGGTAAGCCGCTACAGGCGCCATGAAAGATTCTACCAGACGGTCCCTTGCGAAGTGACATGATGTTGTAAGATCCAACTCCTTCCACCATCTGTTAATTAATTTCCAGAAAAAAGAAATATATTGATTACTTTCAACATGCCACACCAATAACAAGCCTAACCTCTGCTCTGCGTAGGGAAAAGTGTACTTACCTAGATAAATATACGAGTTCATGTTGGTATGTTGCTTGGACCATGTTAAAATCTAACTTGGCAAATTCAAACAGTAAAGGATCCATTTCTTGTGCGGTATTGGTGTGAGCATAAATGGCTAAAAACCAATTAGTCTCAATTATTGGCGCTGTCCATTGCAAAGGAAGTTCCAATGCATGCCTTACTTGTTTGCTGATCACTGAGTGTGGATTTGTCGTGCGTACAAACTGATTTAGATGTCTTACAGTGAACTTTTGGGCTTCGTCCAAGATATCTTCGCCTTGGAAGGCAAAGAATGAGGCTTCGTAGAGACTCAACAATCCCATAACATCATCATTTTCAAGTTTCTTCTTTTCAAGCTTCAAATGAACTGTTCTAAATTTCTCCACAAAGCTCCGAAAAACATCTGAAAGCAAACAACATAAAATAACTAACTATTCTCAGATATGTACAGGAAAGGGTAAGATTAAGAAGCCTCCATGTCTTAATGCATGTACTTCATTAATTCAAGACTATTATAGCGGGATCTACTTTTTCAACATTATGAGTCACGTCAATATTTCTAGTTCAGCATTTTTCACAATCCTTAGAGAGATCACAATTATGGTGGTTGGGGTCTGTGAAGCCCCGACACATCAATATTGGTGTCGTATCCGCGTCAGACGCGCGTGGAACACCAACACAATGCATATGCAGAAATTTGTACACTATCTCGATAATATAGTGTCGTTTTTTTCATGCCCCTTTTTTTTACAAATTTCGAAAGTGCCTCCAAAATGGATAAAAGGGGAAGGGGTCATAGTATCAGTTAATCAAACCCATTTTACTCGGTCAAAAAATAATAGAAAAGTACCAAATAGTCCATACCTAAACCTAAAGAGATAGAGAGAGAAAAACTCATTTTCTTTTCATTCTCTTTTAGTTCAGAGAAGAGAAAAGGGGGAAGGAGACGACTGGTTCCACATGGAACCATGTATAACTAATGAGTGATTGACATTCAGTGGTATATGGATTTCGCGTAGAAATGTCGTATACGAAGTGTTGTTCGGTTTATAAACCAAGTTCCAACGGGAAGTTCCAAGAATTCCAATTTGCCATGTCATGTGAACTAGTAAATCTGTTTCACCACTGTGATAAACTAACATATTTTATTAATAAAATAATATATGTAGTTATGTTTGGTGAATCCTAATTGATGTATGAAACATATTTGTATGTTTATAAAATTTTAGTATTAGTATTTCTAGAAAAAAGAGTTCTTATCACTTTTTTATTTTGGTTCAAAAATAAATAAAATTCCCAAAATGATAATAACTTTTTCATATAAGTTGAAGGAGCATAATAAAATGAAACCTTTCGGAAAATAAAAGTATATTACCAATGGGTGTCAATGGGTCCGGGTGTCAATGGGTCCGGGTCCTCTCGGGTACTACTAGACCCAGATCCGAACCCTACTTATAAAAGTCGGTTCCGGTTCCTAACGGTTCCGGGTCCGGTTCCAAAATTTGTGGACCCGGAACCGGATCTGTTTAAAGTCCTGGGTACCCGTCGGTTCCCGATATCCGTTGGGTATTATGAAAACTATAAAGAAAATCTTAAAAACTTAATTTCTCTCTTTTATTAGCTTGAATTTAAATTAATTTTACAAAAAAATATTATTATTTCTTTATTAATGTACTAAATAAAGATTAAATCTAAAAAAAAAATTATAGCCAAAGCTAGCAAAATGCTTATAATTTTGCTAAAAAGATGAATAAAAAGATGAATAACCGGGTACCCGATGGGTATTATCCGTCTGGACCCGTTAAGATTCGGGTCTAATCGGGTAATTACCTCTCGGGTCCTAAATTGTTAATGGGTACAACTTTAGGATTTAACCGGACCCGAATCTATCGGGTCCGGGTAATGGGTACCCATTGACAGCCCTCTACCATCCGGTGGACACTCCATTTCTGTGAGCAAACTCGAAAATTTTCCATTTTTCTCATCGAGTTTGCCACTTTACCATGTGCATATACCGAAATCTTTTAAGTCACCTATGCCACCGGTTTAACAAAAGAGAAAAATAAATTATACTTCACCATATTTAATATTGTAATTGAAAATTAATTAATTAAATATATATACACATACCGTGAGAAATTTGATATCCATGTTGTCTCAGGAGTCTAAATCTTAGAGCAATTGTATAAAGATCTCCACAGGTATCCATGTCCTTGTTTGAAACTATAGTATCAAGAGCAACTTTTATCTCATTACTGAAGTGGTAATCGATTCCTAACCTTTGAATAGTATCAACAAGTTTCAGCAAAGACTGTGGTGATGATCCATGGGGGGATTCTTTAAACATACGCCTAACATCTTCTTTTAACTTCTCAGCTCGTTCACTATACTTCTCTTCTGTATACGGGCTCTTGAGAGATTGCAGAAAATCATAATCCCACAAACTTGGTTGGTAGTTTGCAGTCCTCCTTAGGGTTCCTGCTTCCGGATTATAATCGTTGCTCGTTGATTTTGCTCTCAAACAGAGATGATAAACTTTTCTATGACGACAATTACTGGTTGAATTGCTCCTGTTTTTTAGATGGGTAGATCGTTGTAGATCTTTGAATGGCCTGAAGCTTAGAGGTTGATAGGACAACATGTTAAGTGCACTTGGAAATCGAATAGCATAGATGGTCGCCTGATATATAAGCAATGGTGGTTTCCGGATTAATTAGGCCGACCGAGCGAAGCGAGGGAGGACTCTACATATGGTGACTTTGTGTCAATGTGAAGCGTGACATTTTTTGCAATTTAACACAAAAAATTTGGATTTGGTTCAACGATGAAAGGACGACACTGCCCCTCTAAATCAAATTTTTCTTTTTTTTCTTAAGACATTTTCGTAAATAAACCGAAAAGGAATGGCAAATAGTATTAGATATTTTCGTAAATAAACTAAAGAGGAAGGGCAATAAGGTATTAGACATTTTTCGTAAATAAATCAAAGAGGAAGGTAAAATAGATATAAGAGTTAAACTGTGTTATAATTTCTTATATATCCTATTTTTTAGGGGTATAATTCGTAACCAAACTTTAATATAATATATCTAAAAATCCGTACCTTGGAAAGGTATTAAAAAAAAAATCTACGTAATGAGTACAAACAACAATATCAAATTTAGAGTTTTTACGAAACATTTGGAGGTACTTATCAACTTAGGCACAATTTTATATCTATTATGCAAACTACCACGAAAGATGCATAAACGATATGTAACCATATTTTGATTTATGCATCAACTAATTTTCCTTTGCAACAAATAAAACGATGTACTCTCTCTATTTCAAGAAAAGTGATACTTTCACTTTAGACATAAATTTTCTTTTACAGTCCAATTGCAGCAATTTTTCCTTTTTTTTTTGGTCGGTCTCCGCACTGTGGTCGCGGTCATCTAGTCTTTAAATAGTACTCCCTCCGTCCTAAATTAAGAGTCCGCTTTGACTAAGTCAAGATATTAAGGAAATCCTATAAATTGTCATGACTAGCCCTTGACTAGCCTATTTAATGTTATATTATTACCAAAACTAAATTATTAGTGTTAAAATAAGTAGAAGTTTATTAGGAATTTTATAACTATTCATAAATATTTTTATTTAAAAAAAAGGAATGACAATTAATACAAAGATATTGAGTAAGTTCTTTTCCATAAATATGGTGATATTATTTAAGATTTGGATATTAAAAATGATTTTATGATTATAAAAATAAAGGGTATATTTGATAGTTTAAGGGAAAAGTATGTTTATAAACAGAGCGGACAGATAAAAATGGACATACCAAAGTAGAAATTAGGACAGATAAAAACGGACAGATGGAGTAATAGTTAGCGGAGGTCCGGAGGATAACATTTTATTCCTGATTCGTGTCAAAAAAAAAATATATATATATATATATATATATATATATATATAAATTATTCCTAATGAACAAAAACATTTTGCCAAAAAGTACAATTATGGGGTTCTGTATTTTGCAGTTTTTATCATGGCGGGGTAGGGCCAACTGTAAATCAGTTCATTCGACATTGTCATATAATATACAAAAATTATTGGTATGGTGAATCACGTTGTGAATGGTGAGTGAGAGTGAAAGTTTCATTGGGATTCAAACCTCCCACCAAATGGGCCACCGTGTACTACAAACTGCGATTCCCCCCCCCCCCCCCCAAAAAAAAGAGACAAGCCTCACCTAAAAAATCTCCAACAAAAATCTTGAATCTTATCTTGCTCAGATTTGCTCTTTGGGGATGATGTGAGCAACACTAATCGGATGATGTGAGCAAGACTAATCCCAACTCCCCCTATCTCTAATCATCTTATCTTTTTCTTCTTATAAATTTTCTTTAGCAAAAATTTTGTGGATTTTATTTCTAGTTCTGGTTTTCTAGATCTAATTTTTTTGCATTAGCTTTTAAATTTATCTCGCTTCTATCTTTACTCTAGACCGGTTTGATTACTTTATTTTTCCTCTGAATAGATTTCTCAACTGGGTTCATCATGTTTAATGGCAAGGTTCTATCCTATAAACACAAACAGCAGCAGCAACTACTTCAAAGACACCAGCAGCATCAACAACAACCAAGACACTAACAGACACAAAGACATCAAAAGAGAGTTACAAGACACCGATTCCGACGAACATACCGAACGATTCCAGCCGATTCAGACAAGAAAAAATAGATCCTGATGATCCTTGTTATCACATATGTTACTTTAATATTGAAGAAAAAAACTTTGAGAAATGGTTGGGTCCTTTGTGGATCCTAACATCTCTGTATTTTGCAGATTTGTTCATGAGTTTGGAAAGAATAGCGATCCAAACCAGACCATTTAACCCCTGTTACCAGTGTTACTATATTGATGAAGAAACAAACCCTGAGAAATGGTTGGGTCCTGTGTGGATTCTAACATCTCTGTATTTTGCAGATTTGTTAATAAGTTTGGAAAGATTACTGATTCAAACCAGACCATTTAACCTAGTTATGCTACTACGGAATCGATCTCTTGGAATGGACAAGACCCTCCTTCGGAATCTGGATTGTAATTTTCAGTTTGGTGATATGTTTGTTTTCAGTTTAAAGTTGAAGATGTCTGAATAATTCTATTACAATGACTCAAGTTATTTCAGTTAACTGATCCCGTTCTGTCGGGTTATTATCAATTTAAGTTCAAATTTTACGAAAACAAAAAAAAAAGAACATATATTGATAATGCTGATTTAGGAAATCGAAATCCTTACAAAGATATTTCAAGATCATACAAAATTCATTCAAGTTAGAGTATCTCCACCAATTCTCGCCTATCAATTCTATCCTATCAGACCTAAGAACAGTTTCAGAGAACCTTCTTCCCTGTCGCAGAGGAGAGGAACAAACATCTCGGGCCAAATTGATTTCGAAAACAAAATCAATATGTATCAAAGCACTAGGAAATGACTGGATCAAATCCAACCCAATGTTCATCAGAACATGCAAACAACATGAACTGGAGTTTTTTAAGTTTAGATATTGCCTAATACAATCAAGGTAACAATGACCCAACTAATAGTAACATTAGCTAAAAGGTAACCAAACTGTCTCAAACTGTAACCATAGTGTCTCAAGTAACTGTGGTCATCTGAATCGGTCTTTGAGTGTCTGTATCGGAACGAATCTGGCTGACTCGGCTTTGGAGATGTGGTAGCAGTTGTAGCAATGGATGAACTTGAAAATCATCTTGAACTTGTTGAAGTTGTCTTTGTATTCATTCCTAAATCTAAAACATTAAAAACTGACATATTAACCATATATACTAAATCTAAAACAAAATACAAAGAAAATTTAACAACACCACAAACAAGGAAATAAGCAGATATAAAGCCATTGAGTGTAGTTAAAACCGGTACAGAAATTGTCATTGAAACTTTGATGTTGAAGCTTTGATTTTCCTTTTTTCCCTGTTGATAAAATAAGGACATGACTTTCTTCGTAGACTTGAACCCACCGGTGAATCTTTCTGTGATGAAAATTGTCGCCGAAAAGACCCCTATTTCAAAAACACTTGACGAAAAACCAACCTGCCGGAGAAGCTTTCCCTGAAACAGCTGCTCGGTGCAAATCACATTAACTTTAGCCATTCTTACACTACAGACTAGCAATAACACAGTAGAGAGGACTACTAAAATTACACACAGGAACAAGATACACAAAACTAAATCTGATTTAAATACTATTTGCACAGGAACATGATCTAAATCAAACATAAAAGCCGCTCTTGAGTTGCCGGAGATGAAAAGTAATACTACGATTTTGATGAAGATCAGCGACGGTAACAATCACCGATCCACCAAAATAACTTGAAAAAAAAGTAGATTACAACCGTAAAAACCCTAAACGAAGATTAAAACCGTTAAAAAAAACAGAGATAGGAAGGAAGAGGAAAACATGCTATGGGTGAAGATTGTCTACTCAGATCTGCTCCAAAAGGAGCCGATCTGAGCAGAACGACGCTCAAAATGGTAGGGTTTTCGTCGAATTCTTTTTCCGGAGAGGGGAGGTGTTTTTCGGAGAGAGATTGTTTTTTTATCTTTTATCCTTTCTCTTTCTAATAAAAAGTGGGATTCAACTTGTTGTATGCCTAGAAGCATTTTATAACATAATATCGACCAAGGTAAAAGTTGCCTTGCATTTTTAGGGGTGATCCCAAAAAATAAGGGGCGACTAATAAGATAAAAACGGGCCACCAAAACTTAAAACGAAGCCACCCTTTATTTCAAATTTTTCGAAATGGCTAGTATACTCTGCATAATTGGTAGATAATAATACAATCAGTAGTTCAGTAGTTAATTTTGAATCAGAAGGAATTTATTATATGGAGGAAAACGGTTTTAGTTTTTGAGTTTTATGATTTTAGAGTAGAAGATAAAGAAGAAGAAAAAAGGAGAAAAAGTGGGAGAAACATCACAAAGAAAATAAGTTGAAGGTTCAATAACGTTTAGAGATTACGATTTGTGGAACTTTGTTGCATGATCCACTTTGTTTGCGTTTGTATGTGATCGTTAAGCATAAAATTTCATTTTCGCATGATTAAATGCCATGAACAACCCAGAATCGATAGATAACGGAGTACCATATCTACCGATTGTGAACTACTGAGCCAAAGTATATATATAATCGGTAGTTTCGTGATGTTCATTATCTATCGATTTTTGTAGTAGCTCCAAATTCAAAAAAAATCAAAAACCAATGGAATTTTGAATTTCTCTATTTTCACAATCGGTAGTTTCGTGATGTTTATTATCTACCGATTATACAATCGGTAGTTTTGTGTTGTTCATTATCTACCGATTGTGGTAGTAGCCCCAAATTCAAAATTTTCAAAAACTAGTGGAATTTGGAATTCATTTATTTCCACAATCGGTAGTTTCGTGATGTTCATTATCTACAAATTATATTAGTCGCCCCATATTCAAAAACCAATAGAAATTTGAATTTCTCAATTTCCACAATCGGTAATTTCATGATTTTTATAAACTACCGATTGTATAGTCAGTAGTTTCGTAATGTTCATTATCTACCGATTATAGTAGTGGTCCCAAATTCAAAATTTTCAAAAACTAGTGGAATTTTGAATTTCTCTATTTTCACAATCGGTAGTTTCGTGATAATAATTATCTACCGATTGTGATATGAGCCCCTATTTTAAAATTTTCGAAAACTAATAAAATTTTGAATTTCTTTACTTCCAACATCGGTAGACACAGGTAGATTTCTACCGGTTGTGCTTAAATTTTAGCACAGAAAATTAAAAATTTTGACGCAAAAATAATTGGTAGATAACAATGCTATTTTACCTACCGATTATGGTTGATGTTCTTAAGAAATAAAGAACATCAACCATAACCGGTCGATAGAATCAACTTTATACCTACCGATTATGTTTCTGCAACTGTAAATCTTAGAAAAAATTTCGATCAATTTTTTTGATTTCAAGCGATCAAATCCTAATTTTGGATCACAACTACTATCATTTATCCGTTTCCTTTGTTTAACTTTAATTTTTTTTTTATGCTCTAAGTTTCAATTTGAAGGTTAATGAATTTTGTGTTTTGATTTTAAAGAATTAATCCTAAGGTTTGATCGACGATATTTTGTTTCAATCAAAATTAAAACGATGGAAAAAAATTTTTCAATCAGTGGAATAAATAAGAAGAACAGGAATGTTATGATTATGAATATAAAAGATTAAGGTTTAGATTTAGTATAAAGGTGGAGGACAATATAGACACCCCGTAGCCACCTTCATTGGATGGGTATAAAAATATCGCCCCTAATTTTTTTGGGATCTCCCCTAAAAATGCCAGGAAAAATTGGATCACGTGAAGATAGGCTGAAAAAAATACAACATCGCTAATTATAAACTAAATTGGTGGATCAAGCCCACACACCACTAAATAGGTCCATGCCTTAGAAGGGCCTTCCTCTAATCCTATGATGGAAAGAGATGTGGACCAATTGGTCAATATATAATGTGGATGGACTTGGAGAAAACACTGTCGTGAGAGCAAGTCTTATGGTGGAATCCAAGCTATTTCAAGTGTGGAAAAACTGTGGAATGTCAAATCTAATGGCTTCCAAGTTTGGGTCTTCCACAGTTTTTCCAAGCCATGTTCCATGATTTCGTGGGATGGTTTGTGGAATCCATGGAAGCGCTAATCAGATTTGCGTAAAACGCTATTCAGAATAGCGCGCTAGAAGACGGAAAACGCCAATCAAAATAGCTCCCAACGCTAATCAGAATAGTGCTAAAAAAACGCTATTCAGAATAGCGTTTTTTTATCCGTAGATTTAAAATGAGCTGTTGGAAATCTAATGGCCGAGAAAAAAACACTAATCTTAATAGCGTAAAGCGCTATTCTGAATAGCGTTTTTTTAGCGCTATTCTGATTAGCGTAAAACGCTATTCTGATTAGCGTTTCTGTTGTTCCACCACTACACTTGCACTTCCATCCACAATTCCAAATGCTGATCAGGTGGCGTGGAAGATGGAAGATGAAACTCTTCCACCAAAAGACTTGCTCTGAGGTAGAAAACAACCCGAGGATGTCTCCCTCATCCGAAAGCAGATAAGGCTGGAACCACCTAGGGAAGTCACTTATTTTTTGGCTTTCCTCTCCCACGGTGCTTATATGACCTTGTGGTGGAGTGGGGTGACAACCCCCTCGCGTGGTGTTGCTCCAAGAGCATCTCTAATGCACGGTCAAGGTCTTCTTTGGTGAAAGTCTTATCGATTTTGTAATTTTTGTAAAAAAAAAAATAAGTATAAAACTTTCTACCTAACGCTCATCGATTAGAATCCCGAAGGTTTTATCTAACAAACTTTACTTAAGTTTAAAGACTAAATAATGATGTGGACTTAAAGACCCGCAATCATGAAGAAAATCTAATCTAAACCTTCCCCTTCACCCGAATTTAGTCATGTCATCTTCGTTTATGACCTTGACCCTTGCATTCAGTGACAAAGGGGAGTGGAGACAAATGGGGTCGGTAGACCCTACTTGATTGTGAAGTTCCTCTGGCTTAGGATTTTGTAATTTACGTGTCTTGCGGGGACAAAAATGTATAATATAATTGAAAGTTTATTTTTAATGGAGTCAAAATTGTAAAACTGATATAATATCAACAAAAATACGTAAAATGTACGACATAAATTTGAAAAAGATCTAAATTACTATGTCTAATTTACTTAACATAATTTGTCATTTGGTTTTTCACTTAGTTAATACCAAAATATCAATTATAATGACAAAAAAAAAGAAAAGGAAAAATCAGGTGGCCTACTCCGGCATATACAGGGCCGTCTTATCGTTTTGGGGTGCTCTAGGCGAACTTAAAATATGGTTCCTTATATAGGTTATCAAATCAAAGACAGAGTTATATTTTTAGTTTAGGGGAAGATACATCAATATATTTAATGCGATAAATTTTCCCCCACTGAAAGAAAAAAAAAAAAAAAAAAGGTTACGCTCCTTCACTGCTTGCATTGGAAATAAAAATTTGGAGGAGAAAATTTTAATTCCTTTTTTTTTTTTTTGAAGCAAAATTTTAATTCCTGTGTATGTTATTTTGAGACCTTTACCCTTTATATTTGATTTGATGTTCTAATAAGTGTTATGCTATTTTAAGACCTTATATTTGATGCTCTAATAAAACTTGGGAACCATCTCATAATTTTGTAATTCTCCAAAGAAGAGGTATTCAGCCATGATAGTTATGTATCACTTGTCAGAAGGAGCAGCATGCTCAAAAGAAAACAGTTTCCATTACAATTCTTGTCGTTGCATCAGAGTTAAAAACGATCTGACGACTAACTTCTGATGTCATTACCTTTTCTTTTATTGCATCACCATCTCATGTCAACACCCTTTTCTATCCTTTATTTTGTACTAGTTAGCTTGAAAATCACGTGTTAACTGTAGATTACAGTACTGTCATCTCGAGAATAGCGCCATTTAGTTTGTTATCATGTCACGGGAATTCTTTTCAAGCTGTTGCTGCGAAGCTAGATCACGAACTTGTTGGAATTTTAAGTTAAAATTATTATTTGAGTGAAAATTAGTTTTCAAGATTTAAACTCCAAGAAATCTGTTTGGGTTATGCCTTTTCACCATAAGACACCTAGTCATGAATAGGTGTAATGGAGAGTCACCGGTGGCCATGAGGAGTCACCTATTGGTGAAAAGACACCTTGTAGAGTCACTATTGATTCTATAAATACCCATTTCTTGATTAAGTTTTGAATGGTTTTTTAACAAGTTTTTGAGAAGTTTTGAAAAGAGATTTAGAAGTCATGAGCCAGAGTCATTTAAGAGCACAATAATTGTCAACACTCGCTGGCCTAATGGTATTGTAGTGCTACTTACTATAAGGCATGATCGTTGTATCTTGGAAGGCGACATCCGAAGAACCGTGAGCACAGTATGCGGGGATGAATTTTCTTTAAGGAAAGAGGATACCTCGCCTCGATCAACCAATCCGATGAATTTTGCTGCCCGTATCTTTTCTTTTATTGCATCACCATCTCATGTCGACATCCTTTTCGATCGTTTCTTTTGTACTAGTTAGCTTGAAAATCACGTGTTAACAGTGCAGAATTCAGTACTGTCATGTCGAGATTAGCGCCATTTAGTTTGTTATCATGTCACGAGAATTCTTTTCAAGCTGTTGCCGCGAAGCTAGATCACAAACCTAGTTTGATTGGGGGGGCCAAGGATTTTAATTGGGGCCTTCACTAGAGGACAAAAAAGGTCACCCCAACCTAATTTTGCTCACCCCTTATAATTTTTTTTTTATAAATGGCTAAAATGCCCCTAAATAATTAGTGATAATCTTAATTAATTAGTAATAATCTTACTTAATTAGAGTTGAACTTTTTTTTTTCTTCAAATTTTGTGTTTGCAATTTTTTTTTTTTTTTTTTTTTTGGCCCAGATTTGTATGAAAAATCGTCATGGTATTGAAGTGTTTTAGTGACGACTCTAAACAAATCGTTAATGTTTCTGATTGTCTTAGCAACGACTCTAAACAAATCGTTATTTCCTATAAAAGAGTCGTTATCTTCTTCGAGGAGTCATTAATGGCGGAAATGTACTGACGCTTTAGAGTCGTCATATACATAATCAATTCCTTGACGACCCTTTGAAAGAGTCGTTATTTTTTTATTTTGTATATAACGACTCTAAACTGTCGTAATGGTTTTGAAGTGTCGTTACCGACAGTCGTTATTCTCTAAAAAGAGTCGTTATCTTTGAAGAGTTATTAATGGCAGAAATGCATTAAAGGGTCGTAATAGTATTGAAAAACGACAATGACGACCCATAATGATTCGTTCATTGAAGGGTCGTTAATTAGTGTCGTTATTTGAAAAAGAAAAAAAAAATCGCAAAGGGCAAAATAGTATTTTTACTATCGGTTTAATACACCCCTGAAAAATTTGGGGTGCAAGTAAAATGTCAAGGCCCCCAATTAAAATCTCTGGCCCCCAATCAAACGAGGATCACAAACTCGTTGGAATTTTAAGTTAAAATTATTATGTGAGTGAAAATTAGCCTAGGATTTTTACACAAAATTGGCTAAAAAGACTAAAATTAATAATTTCTGGGTGAAAAAGATATTTAGATTTTGATACTGTTTAAATGAACAAAAATATAAAAATAGTCAGGATGCAA
Source organism: Papaver armeniacum (assembly GCA_023531295.1). NCBI lineage: Eukaryota > Viridiplantae > Streptophyta > Magnoliopsida > Ranunculales > Papaveraceae > Papaver > Papaver armeniacum. The sequence goes on from JAJJWW010015800.1 coordinate 297,018, forward strand.
CCAGTTTCATCTTACCCATTTTCAAATTCTTTTTCTTATTTTTAATTTACATCAGGATGCATCCAGTTTCATCCTCGCTATTTTTAAGTTTAAGCCCGGGGATGAATCCAGTTTCATCCTGGCTATTTTTTTTTGTGTCCATTTCACCCATAATAATTTTTACTCGTCCATTTGAACCATGTTTTAAATTTTTTTGGACAAATGACCTATTTTCCGGCATTTTTAGGGGTGACCCCAAAAAAATTAGGGGCCACACAATCGGTAGGCAAGTTCACAATCGGTAGATAACTTCCGGGGCGTTTTTTTTAATGGCCAAACTACCCTTACAATGGTAGATAACTTTACAATCGGAAGTTAATCCACAATCGGGAGTCAATTTAGTTAATTTAACTTCCGAATATAAAGTATCCCCAAAACAAAATCCTCTATCTTTTGAATTTTGATTATCCTATAATCGGTAGTAAATAAAGGTATCTTGACTCCCGATTAAAGTAGACCTTTGGCTAAAATGCGACCATAATTGGTAGTGTATTTAGGTTATTAAATTACCGAATATAGAGTTGCCCCAAAATGAGATTTTGCAAAAGTCCTTTTTTTTTTTTTTTTTTTTTTTTTTTTTTTGAATTTTGGTTGAGCCTATAATCGGTAGTAAATGAAGGTATCTTGACTTTCGATTATACAGTGGCTCTCTTTGCTGAAATCCTACCATAATCGGTAGTCAAGATAGTTCATATAACTACCGAATATAGAGTAGCCCCGAAATCAGATTTTGCAAAATTTCTCTTTTTTTTTTTTGAATTTTGGTTGAGCCTATAATCGGTAAGAAAGGAAGAGTTATCATGACTTCCGATTATATAGTGGCTCTCTTTGCAAATATCCTACCATAATCGTTAGTCAAGATAGTTCATATAACTACCGAATATAGAGTAGCCCCAAAATCAGATTTTGCAAAAATCATCTTTTTTTGAATTTTGGTTGAGCCTATAATCGGTAAGAAAGGAAGAGTTATCATGACTTCCGATTATACAGTGGCTCTCTTTGCAAATATCCTACCATAATCGGTAGTCAAGATAGTTCGTATAACTACCGAATATAAAGTAGCCCCAAAATGAGATTTTGCAAAAATCCTTTTTTTTTTTTTGAATTTTGGTTGAGCCTATAATCGGTAATAAATGAATTTATCTTGACTTCCGATTATCGTGGCTCTCTTTGCTGAAATCCTATCATAATCGGTAGTCAAAATAGTTCATATAACTACCGAATATAGAGTTGGCCCAAAAATGAGATTTTGCAATCGGTATATAAAAAAAAACTAAGCTACCGATTATGAAGGGGCATATAAGTATTTTCAACCTATTTTTTTTTTTTGTGTCGCCCCTAATTCTTTTGGGGTCGCCCATAAAAATGCTAGGAAAATTAGTTTTCAAGATTTAAACTCCAAGAGATGTGTTTGGGTTATGCCTTTTCACCATAAGACACCTAGTCATGAATAGGTGTTATGGAGAGTCACCATTGGCCATGAGGAGTCACCTATTGGTGAAAAGACACCATGTAGAGTCACTATTGATTCTATAAATACCCATTTCTTGATTAAGTTTTGTATGGTTTTTTAACAAGTTTTTGAGAAGTTTTGAAAACAGATTTAGAAGTCATGAGCCAAAGTCATTTAAGAGCACAATAATTGTCAACATTCGCGGGCCTAATGGTATTGTAGTGCTACTTACTATAAGGCGTGATCGTTGTATCTTGGAAGGTGACATCTGTAGAACCGTGAGCACCGTATGCGGGGATGAATTGTCTTTAAGGAAAGAGGATTACCTCGCCTTGATCAACCAATCCGATAAGTCTTTCTAACTATCTTCTTGTTAGTATTTTGTTTGTCGCATGAACAGGATTTCCGAGAAACCAAAACTGCATATTATTTCCAACAATCTTAAAGACAATTCATACGTATCGGTTTCTTAGAATAATCTTTTAGTGCATGGATTCACTTTGACTGTGAACACTTAAGTAACGATGGTACCTTCGTGTTCACAAATAATATTCGCAATGATAGTAAAATTACTGAAACGATCGAAATACATATAAAGCTATATATGTAAGATACATGGGAGACTCTGAGCCTTCGGGCTCGTCGTTGCTTCTCATCATAGTAGAGCCTATGATGGATTAAAACGATACGTATGACGGATAATAAAACTATAATCACAGTATGTAAATGAGAAGATGATTTACGTGGTTCAGCACTAAGGCCTACGTCCACGGGGGCTGGTTTTCACTATGTATTATATGGGATTACAATGGATAGTCAAATTACTTTGAGTAAATAACGAAGATCAGAGGGAAGTGATCACTACTCATACTTACTCTTACCGTTTCTCTCTCTTGAGCTCTCTCTCTCTCCAAATTGGTCGACCCCTTCTCTCTTAGTGGAGTTGGGTTTTTATAGGCTCCTTGTGTGGGGCCTTCTCCTAGAGACAGTTGTATAATTATTATCATGATTTACGTGTTGCTCCCGATGGTACCTTCGTATTTCCCCGATGACTCTAACGGTAACATACTTTAACGAAGGGATGCCTCTTTCTTCTCCATAGGATAGTTGACGCGTATCATATGTTCGTAGCATTTAATGCGGGTGGTTGGCAGTCCGCACGCGTCAGACAGCTTTCTTCTGCACCCATCACCTCCTTGTCAGCGAGACTCATCCACGCCCTTGACCTTGGATCTTTCTTGGGATAGAGTAAAGCAGGTCTTTAGGTCTTCTATGGTACTTTGAAGCAGTCCATTCTTCTGGTGCCCCTCGATCTCTGTCGCGGGATTAGTCTGATGATGAGTAGATGACTTATGCCCCCTGGGTGTTGGAACGTGGTATCATATCTTGATGTCTAACCACCATGTATCTTCCACGTGTGATTCTTCCGACACGTGGCAAGTGATGGATTATGTGTATACAATTTGCCCCTTTTCTTCTGAGTTGGACGTCGGTCAAAGTCTGAAGAAAATTGTCTTCACAGTCTCTTCCTCTCTCCGTAATAACTCCCCCAAATTTTTAGGGTACGTTTCCCTCTTCTAGTAATAACTTCTCCTCGAATTACGGGGCGGTTTCATCATCCTTGGCTATAAATATGAGAGAGACTGCTAGTGAAATAAATTTTATTCTCCCTCCATTCTTATTCTCTTATGATCTGCCTGTCTCTATTCTCTGAGAAGTTATTGATCATCCTTCATCCTTGTCTTTTTGCTCTTTGTATTTACTGTTAGCGTTTCATTCCTTGATACTGCCCCGAATCTGCTCTGACAAGATTCTTCTTGGCAGCGTCGAATAATTAGTCCATCTTCATGGATCTGCTGCTGTTGATTACTCGTTGATCATCTTCATCCCCTGATAACGCCATTGCTTCAGATATGATGTTCTTCCCACTACATCTTTATTTTGATCATTTTATTCTCTTCTGTTGTTGTTTCTGGGTTTTGTGATGAAGGACATGATATACGAAAGTATATATACTTGTCCATGTTCTTTATCACAAAGCCTAGGACTGCTTTGTTGATCGCCATGATGCAGTTCTTCTATGTCCATGTTCTTTGTGTTCTTGATAAAAAATGATGATCAGGGTTTTGTTCGTAATCCTTGTTATTTACTGTTGTTCCTTGTAGGTATTAATGGCTGATAATGAACGGAGAGGCAGCCCTTACAGGACTCCTCCTTCGAGCACTTATAGATCTCCGCAACATAGAAGCCTTGATATATCTCCGCCGAAAGAACTGCTGCAACCTCCTCAGACCATTCTTCGTTCCAAAAATACTTCATTTTCTACTCAGAAGGGTGGGGACCAAGCAAGAGGTTCTCGCTATTTCGTGGGACGGTCATCGGGCAAGACATCTTCTCAGCGCTCAGATCTGTTGGAAGCTCAACCACTTCGATCGATTGCTCCTCCTAAAACTTCGTCTTCTCAAAGATCTGGAGTTCCATCGAATGCCCCTTCGTCGAGGAAAGATACATACCTCTCTAGAAAACCATCGTCAAAGAGAAAATCCGATGATCTGAGTCCTTCAAAGAAGCCATCGGGCCAAACTATATCTTTTGACGATGTCCCTTCGGGAAGGGCTGCTCCGGTTCCGAAGAAGAAGAAAAAGGCTTTCTTCAAGCATATCGACCTTTATGAGCTTAAAGTGAAGCATGGCCTCGAACATTTTGAAGTTCGCTTTTATAATCAAGGTGATGATCTTACTTATGAAATGATTACAAATTATAAGTATGACTCCCAACATCTGTTAACAATTGTCGGCGCCTTCGAAGCGGGTTTGATGCTTCCTCTTTACAAGTCTGGTGATTCATTTTACTACGATGTTTTTGCGCATCGTGAAGGCTCTAGTTCTCATACTCATTTCCGTTTAGTGGTTCAATTGAGTGGAAATTACATTCGAACTCTTCGAGAAGCTTACCTTCGAAGCAAAGGCAAGACACTGATGACCTGCTACGAGCCTAACCCCGAGGAGAGGAGCTGGTATACCCCGAAGAACTTTAACTCTTCTTCTGGAGATTATGTCAACGGCAGAAACCGAAAGCCTTGGAGCATTGGTATTCGTATGATGGCTGCTCCTCATGGAGAGGTTCATCTTTTGAGCGAGGTGAGTGATGCCAAGTTACGCTTCGTTCCTGGTACTGAGAACAATGCCAAGCCAGAGCCCTTTTCCAGCAAAGAGCGTCTTCGTCGTGATCACGATTACAAGTGGCATGCTACCCCTATTGAAATCATTGGTCCTTGGGCCCATGGCTAGATCCCTAGAGAACATGGATGGCAGCCTACTACCCAAAGCAAGGTTCGTGATGGTTCCCCTGCTTGTTATGGTAATTTTTGCCCCTGGGCTTTGAATTTTGCTGGCATGAATTTCAACTATGGTATCGAGACTGTTGACCTTGATGAGTTTGGTGATGAGGAGAGTTCCGAGCACGTTCTTCCTTCAAAGAGTTCGAAGACTGCTGTTGCTGTCAAGGTATGATTCTATTTTTACTATGTTATATAGTCCTTTGCCCCTAGAATCAGAAATTTGACGTTCATTTGCTTTATAGGCTTCGAGGAAAAAGTAGAAAATTAGTCCTCCGGAGTCGTCCACCGTTGAGGTTGGGAATTCTGGAATTCCTGAAGTTACTAGTCCTGTAGGTGACGAGAATGAGTTGGGTGAGGAATATGAAAGGAGACCGATGAAGAGGAATAAATTTAGACTACTCCCTCTTCTAATGAAGATACTGACGACGAATCTGTACGTGGAGGGAACAAATATAATACAAACATTGATCCTGAAGTCACCCCTCCCCATCATATGGACGAAGGTGTTGGTCTTCAATCATCAGGTCCTGAAGCGATGCATATCCCAGAGTCGTACCCTGAGTTCTCTTTTGGGAGAATTTATTCATCTGGTGGCCAGGTGGATATTGGTACCGCGCTGGGGTTGGCTTTGGAGTTTAGGTTGTTGTCCCCTAACGACGACTGGGAAGTAACTGCCGAAGACGACAGTGAGAAGGCGGCCAACGAAGAAGAAAGTTCTGATGGTGAAGATGCTGAACTTCGTGCTCTAAAAGAGGCAAAGGGGAAAGGGACCGTGTGTGGTATGGATTCCGTTGCGGAGAAGGAACGAAGCGGGCCTCATGGAGAAAGAAATGCTGGTTAAGGAGACGCTGTTGTCACTTCGTCTGAAAATTTTGTGGCTGCTGTGAAGGATGGCGGATATGATAATACTTTCAATTGGTTGAAAAAGATGGTTCTCATGAATGTACCCCATGCAGCTCCTGCAGTTCCTGGAGAGAGGCCCTCCGTTGCTTTTACCTTATAGCGGATGCAACTGTCATCTCGTGAACGGGTAGCTGATATCTAGGATCGGGATAGGGTGCTACTGCTTCGAAAGAGCAAACTAAGTTGTGACGAACTCGCCAGATAACACTGAAAGAGATTTTCTCTTTCCCATTCCTATGACAAGAGTCGTGTTTCCTGTCACGTAAGAGGTTGAGATTTTCTCTTGATAATTCTTATAGCTTAGTCTAACTAAGAAAAGTATGGCAGGATACTTTCAAATAGGAGATCACCTATATGAGTGAGAAGTGGGGCCGTTTCTATGATAACTTTAAAGGCTAGGTTAATATAGAGCACTTATAGAATTCCAAGAACGTTCAGGGCCGAAATGAACACAACCGAGAATTTGACGATTATAAGGAGATATAATGTGTGAGATTTATTGTATCGATTTACATCAACGGCTGACAGTTCAACGACATCGCGTCCACATATTGGCTAGTAAATCCGGTAAATTTTCACTAGGTTTGGTTCAAAGCCACAAGTTACCATTTAACGATGCATTATATTTTCTGCTTGTGCTCTTGTTGATGGTGGTCTTCAAACAAGGGGTAAAATCGTAAATCCCCATGACCTAGTGTTACCCGCAACACATTAACTAAGAGCATTTAACTCAGGTGTAAATAATTAATAGGGGTATTTTTTCAAAATACCAGATTAGGGTTTTCAACACGAACCTAATTCCAAACCAAGCCGTGACATCTTTGTGCACCATGGCAACAATGCCAAACCAAGCCGCACCACGCGCACCATGGCAACAATGCCAAACCAAGCCGACATCTTTGCGCACCATGGCAACAATGCCAAACCAAGCCGCATACTGCGCGCGCCATGGCAACAATGCCAAACCAAGCACGCACTGCGCATCATGGCAAAGCAATGCCAAACCAAGCCGCATATTGCAAGCGCCATGTCAACAATGCCAAACCAAGCCGCACCTGCGCATCATGGCAAAGCAATGCCAAACCAAGCCGCAGATATCGCGCATCATGGCAACAATGCCAAACCAAGCCGCACCGCGCACCATGGCAACAATGCCAAACCAAGCCGCACCGCGCACCATGGCAACAATGCCAAACCAAGCCGCATCCGCGCACCATGGCAACAATACCAAACCAAGCCGCATATCGCGCACCATGGCAACAATGCCAAACCAAGCCACACCCCGCGCACCATGACAACAATGCCAAACCAAGCCGCACATCGCGCACCATGGCAACAATGCCAAACCAAGCCGCACCTATGCGCACCATGGCAGCAATACCAAGCCGCTATGCCTTTGGCCCACGCCAAATATAGCGCCCTAGGCTTGCAAGACTTGCAACTAGGTCAACATGGCCGCACGTGCCATTGGCACATGCCAATACGTGTCGCAAGCCATATTTCCAAGCCGCTATGCCTTTGGCCCACGCCAAATATAGCGCCCTAGGCTTGCAAGACTTGCAACCAGGTCAACATGGCCGCACGTGCCATTGGCACATGCCAACACGTGTCGCAAGCCATATTTCCAAGCCGCTATGCCTTTGGCCCACGCCAAATATAGCGCCCTAGGTTTGCAAGACTTGCAACTAGGTCAACATGGCCGCACGTGCCATTGGCACATGCCAACACGTGTCGCAAGCCATATTTCCAAGCCGATATGCCTTTGGCCCACGCCAAATATAGCTCCCTAGGGCTTGTAAGACTTGCAACTAGGTCAACATGGCCGCACGTGCCATTGGCACATGCCAATACGTGTCGCAAGCCATATTTCCAAGCCGCTATGCCTTTGGCCCACGCCAAATATAGCGCCCTAGGCTTGCAAGACTTGCAACTAGGTCAACATGGCCGCACGTGCCAATTGCACATGCCAACACGTGTCTCAAGCCATATTTCCAAGCCGCTATGCCTTTGGCCCACGCCAAATATAGCGCCCTAGGCTTGCAATACTTGCAACTAGGTCAACATGGCCGCACGTGCCATTGGCACATGCCAATACGTGTCGCAAGCCATATTTCCAAGCCGCTATGCCTTTAGCCCACACCAAATATAGCGCCCTAGGCTTGCAAGACTTGCAACTAGGTCACCACGGCCGTACGTGCCATTGGCACATGCCAACACGTATCGCAAGCCATATTTCCAAGCCGCTATGCCATTGGCCCACGCCAAATATAGCGCCCTAGGCTCGCAAGACTTGCAACTAGGTCAACATGGCCGTACGTGCCATTGGCACATGCCAACATGCCAGCCTAACTTGCAAACCGTGTAACCTACCACCAAGGCATTCCGCACATGCCATTGGCACATGCCAAACACACACGCCGGTAGCCTAACTTGCAAACCGTGCAACCTACCACCAAGGCATTCCGCACATGCCATTGGCACATGCCAAACACACACGGTAGCCTAACTTGCAAACCGTGCAACCTACCACCAAGGCATTTCGCACATGCCATTGGCACATGCCACACGCGCCACTAGCGGCGCCACTTGCACTCAAGATGCAACCAACACTCGAGACATCAACACAAACCGGGGATGCTTCTTTAGGGTTTTGGTTTGGCGGTCTGAGATGCAGCGTACACTACGCTCACATTAAGAAAGCGTGAAAAGGAATAAAGCGGTCAAATAAAAGAGGAAATAATGGTGAAAAACGTTTTCACCCATTAAACCATGCGGTTACCACCTCCTCCCATTATTTCACCCTTTACTCTCTTCCTTCATGAGGCATGGTAACGTTTCAATCTCGACTTGTATAAATAGGTCTTACCTATTTCCACCTGCACGACAAGTCTCGGTCAGAGAAAAACACTACACTCTCATAAAGGCAACTTTGCAAGCTCTCCCAAAAGCTTTCATCTCTTGCAAGCTTCCTAAGCTTTCACTTTTCGATACAAGTCGAGATACTACTCTCCTCAACACCTTTCTTTGCTTCCTCCCCAAATCAACCCTTCTCCTCCACTTTGTGACCGAAGCAAGTCTGGAACAGCCATTTCTTGGTTTAGGTAGGACTTTATGCATTGATCTCTCGAATCTATAAAGTGCTCACGTGCAGCACATTTGTTTAGGGTTTGAACCAGCTTTCTCACTCACCTACCAAATTTACCGAAATCGGCACAGAAACGATTTTTACCCATAAACAATTGGCGACCACGGTGGGAGGATTGATCTATCGGCTACAATATCGATTGTCGATCTCGTTCTTCGACCCAGATGTCAAGATGGTAGGGAAGGCGACTCAATCCGACTCAACTACCAGACGACCCAGTTACTAGTTGTAAAAACTACACAAGAAAACTGGGACTTGTGAAGATGATATTACTCAATCGCCGAAGATGTTACCAGCGATCGGGGACTTGTCGGCGATGCTACCAAAGAAACCGCCATCAAAACCGCCTTTTACATGGAGAGGGGCGTATTCGCAAAACCTATGAAGTGAGTAAATTCAGATGGGCAAGATATACAATCCATTTTTAGGTTCTTAGTAAAACCGTCATACTATTTGAGTCTTGTGCCTATTGCTAGCACACACTTTCATAAAAGCAATATTCTTTTCCCAAAACATAATCGCAGTCATATTATCAAAACCATTCATCCAGAAAAATAATCCAATACCCTAAAAGCTACCAAACTGTCTATCAAAGATCAAGTTTTGAACCAGGACATCCAATGTGTCTTTCGAAAAAAAAAAAAAAAAAAAAAAAAGGGAAAGAACCTAAATGAAAGTTTAACAGAGAAACGTTCAAGGAAAATCGTCCAACAGAAGTCTGCTCTTCTTGGAGAAAGTCAACTTTGCGTCTTCAAGAGCCGCTCTCTTCATAGTCAACATCTTGGAAAGCTTTTCGAGTTCCATCTCCTGTCGGGTAATCTCCTCGGCGGAAAGGATTTCGATTGTCTGCATCTTTCAACTTTTGGATCTCAAAGAAGGCCTTCGACAAACCACGAAGTGTTGAACTCCTTTTCTACGCACACGTCGCGATGATGCTCCCGATGCGGCAATAACGTCTTGAAATAGTGTGACCGGTCACCTCACGCATATCCTCGATGGAAGATAAAGCCTCTTCCACACGCTAACCAGCCGCAAATCGACTAGTGACTTTCTTGGTTGTAGCCATATGTCCGTGCTTCTCCTGGACGGTGTACAACGCCTCATGCTTAGCCCAAGACGCTAAAGCCGCCAACCAAAGCACATGACCTCGGATAAGGAACCAAGTACGGGGATCAAAAATGGCGCCCTGCAAGTGGCCTCACGACTCGCAAAGGGTCTTCTTCCATGTCTACGGCAACAACCATCGAGAATCATCCACCGTTTGAACCACGTCCGTGCTCGGCAATTGGCTAACTCCCATCTCCAAGTCACCGGCGGTGGTCACCGAGGCAAGTTTTCGTGTGACTCCACCCCATAATCGTCCTCCGAACCGGATTCCTCCCGCAAACTTGAGTTAGACATTTTTCAAAAGAAGAGCAGAAGAAGAAGAAAGAAAAGAAGCGCGAAACTCACCGAACCACTTCCCAGAAGAAGAACCAAAGGTCGCCAGAGGAATCACTCTCACTTGTTGAACTTTCTTCTTTCTCCGACTCATCACCGCTATGAGTAGGCCTCAGTGTCGCCGGAATTCCTTGAAGAAACCGCCATCTCCCGGCAACGTGCAAGGGCAACAAAGCATTAACACTACCGAATCCCGAAGGAAACAAGACACATGTTCTCACCCGAAATTCACGTGTTTTGAGACAAACCAATGAAGAGGCGACACATACCGGTTATTGGAAGAATCGAAAGACACAAGAGCCGTGGGAGGATCTTGTGAAACGTCCGAACCCGCCAAAGATGATTCTTCGTTCTCCGTTCTTTGGCTCGGGGACTTTCCGAATTGCTAGGAAACTTTCGCTTGAGATCTCTCAACATTGGATACTTCTTCAAAACTGCTGGGAAGGTTTGCAACGAACGTTTTCCACCACGTTATTCACAAAATTTCGATCATAATAAACTCGTCGCACCAAAACTCATTATAGCCAAGGTCGTCGAAGTTACTCTTCTCATTTGAAAGAAGGGAAGACGGATACCCTGCTCAAGGGCATCAAGCGCCAAGGGCGACACGCAATGAATCCTTAGGGATCACCGGATGGTAAACAAGAGGCACCCTTGATCGAAACCCATGTGACGAGCAAGACGGTCAATATTATAAGAATCTATCTGGAAAGACCCCACGAAGAAAGACAGATATAACCGCAAGCGAACAATGAACAGGTTTTCACCAACACTCAAATCGTCATCAAGACAAAGACGTGAGCGGAGGCGAAGCAAAGGTGTCCATTTGAGTCACTGACTTATGGACCGGACCCCATGGACGAAAATTGATTTCATGCAACTTATCAAGAAAACTAACCAAGCTCACGCCAACTCTTGGACGCCTGTTCACCCATCGAAGAATTCGAGAGCCCCCCAACTCACGGAAGCGAAGGCAGCAGTTTCGGAGCATACTTCTCGAAGTGCTCCCATAGCCGAGACTTGCGAAAAGCAACGTGCACATATGAATCCACTTTCATGAAACCATTCGAAACTTGCATGTTCGCAACTAGGTGATCCGGATGCACATAAAGGGAACCAAGGAACAACTTGCCAATGGGAAGAACTTCACCCTTTGCCAACTTCCAAGCAATCTCTAGCAACTCCGGTCTTATTCCTTTCTTGCCGGAAGTCATCAAAAATGTCTCTGGACAACCAGAGAGCCAAAAATGCCGCGACATGAAGATCACCGCAGCTCAGTGCTCCAACTCTTCCGGAAAACCATTGAGATATCCACCAACCGTAAGGGCACCTTCTCTTCCGGCAGAATCCTTCGACTTCGCAATGGAGTCTTTCCGAGCAAAATCCCCCAACTTAGCGGCCAAGTCATCCCGCATCTTCACCTCACTTTCGGATAATTGGATTCTAAGATTCCCGATTCTAGGAAGATTCAGCAAGAGAGCCACACTCTCCAAGGAGAAAGTTATCTCACCCCATCTACATATGATTGTATGGGTGTCCGAACACCATCCGGAGATGAAAGCAACCAAGCATGGGATGTCCTTCCTAACTGGAGATTTATCGAAGTCTTGACAACATCAATGACCCGCGCTCGAGTCAAGTTGGTATTTATACGCTCCTTGCTCATCATGAACTCAACCCATCCGTCAAAAGAACGCAATGGACTTTGACACATCCCGAAGTCAATGTTGGAAGAGGAATATACCCCTTTATGAAGACAGAACTGAATGGTGCTCTGCGGGCGAACCGAACGTGTCTTCCCGTCATCCTCACCGGTTAGCAAAATCGGCACTAAACTGGGTGATTCTTCCGAGCAGGGGTGAGGCTCTAGTGAAGAATTCATCATCTATGTTCGGCTTGGAATTATGAGCATCCTTCGACGAAGTGAAATTTGTTTCAGGTAACATCTTATCGAATTCTTTCATAACAATTTGGTAATAAGATATCTGCACAAAACAAACGGAGAAAGGCGAAGTTATCTCCCTGACATATAATCGTACCCAACAAAAAAAAAAAAAAAAGGGAAGGAGGACGTATTTTATTCAGGTTCAAGACTATATACACAGTACTTTATTCGGGTTCAAGACTATATACACGTATTTTATTCGAGTTCAAGACTATATACGCAGATTTTCGGTTCGAGACTATATACGCGTATTTCTATACGGTACAAGTATGTCTGATATCCTTCTTCGGGTTCAAAAATATATATGGAGCATTTTTCTATTGGTTCAAAAACTGCGCGCGTGGTACTTCTTTCAAGAAGCAAAAATCATTATACAATATTTCCTGCTGGTTCGAAGTCATATGAAGCGTATACACATTATTCTTCTTCGGGATTCATACAGAGTTTTCTACGAGTTCGAAATACACATGCAGTGTTTCGTACGGGCTCAAATACACCTACAGTATCATTCTTCGGGTTCAGAATTATATACGGAACATCCTCTACGGATTCAAAATACACATGCAGTATTTTCTTGTGGTTCAAATATTTCTTTCAGGACCGAAAATTCATATATGCAATATTTCCTACGGGTTCAAACAATATATGCAATATTTCCCTTGGTTGCATACATACAATATTTTCTACAAGAGGCACGCCAAGAAATCATATGCAAGGATGGTGGAAGCGCCTACTCTTAAGGTTTACACCTACGTGAAAAGAAAAAAAAAGAGAGAGAGAAAAGTACTCGAAGACATACCTGGAAGCCGGTTTCTCTTTGCCGCTAGTATGAAAAGAGGAAGGAATAAAGCGCAGGATGGGGAGAAAGGGGCTTTATATATATATATAGGCATGAAGACTTTGAAATAGGGAAGGATTTCCCTTTTACCAAAAATCACGCGTGTAAGAAACGGGCACACAAAGGGTGCGACTTCCCAATGTCGCCCAAGTCACGCCTGCAAGCACGCACAGTTTCTACACTCAGTTTCTCAATTCACGCCAACTTCCCAACGTCGCCCAAGCTGCACCGGCCCCACCAATTGCGCCGACCTGCAAGCACGCACGGCTTCTACACTTTGCGCCGGTCCCACTAGCTAGCACACTCAGTTTCCCAACTCAAGCCAACTTCCCAACGTCGCCCAAGCTGCACCGGCCCCACCAATTGCGCCGACCTTCCGATGGCCGCCCAAGTCACGCCTGCAAGCACGCAAGACTTCTACACTTTGCGCCGGTCCAGCTAGCACACTCAGTTTCCCAATTCACGCCAACTTTCCAACGTCTCCCAAGGGCTCACCAATTGTGCCAGCCTCCCGATTTGTGCAAAAACTACCAGAGGCAAAGATTCCAAATCCTATTTATAAAGGTCAGACAAGCATCCTTCAATTTTCTTTACGGTTTGCTGTTAATAGCTTGTCACCATCTTATGCTTACCTCGCAACAAATCCCCCGCATCCGAGCTAAGCGGGGGACTTAATGTTGATGGTGGTCTTCAAACAAGGGGTAAAATCAGAATCCCCATGACCTAGTGTTACCCGCAACACATTAACTAAGAGAATTTAACTCGGGTGTAAATAATTAATAGGGGTATTTTTTCAAAATACCAGATTAGGGTTTTCAACACGTAACCCTAATTCCAAACCAAGCCGCATATCAATGCGCACCATGGCAACAATGCCAAACCAAGCCGCACCCTACGCACCATGGCAACAATGCCAAACCAAGCCGCATATCGCGCACCATGGCAACAATGCCAAACCAAGCTGCATATATCATGGGCGCCATGGCAACAATGCCAAACCAAGCCGCACCGCGCATCATGGCAGCAATGCTAAACCAAGCCGCATACAATCGCGCGCCATGGCAACAATGCCAAACCAAGCCGCACCCTCGCGCATCATGGCAAACAATGCCAAACCAAGCCGCATAATGCGCCAATCATGGCATGGCAATGCCAAACCAAGCCGCACCGCGCACCATGGCAACAATGCCAAACCAAGCGCACCCAACAATACTCAAAACCAAGCGCACCATGGCAACAATGCCAAACCAAGCCGCAACAATCGCGCACCATGGCAACAATACCAAACCAAGCCGCATATGTAGCACCATGGCAACAATGCCAAACGAAGCCGCAACAATTAAACCGCGCACCATGACAACAATGCCAAACCAAGCCGACCATATCATGGCAATGCCAAACCGCCATGGCAACAATGCCAAACCAAGCACCATGGCGCACCACTGCGCACCATGGCAACAATGCCAAACCAATACCAAGCCGCTATGCCTTTATCCCACGCCAAATATAGCGCCCCTAGGCTTGCAAGACTTGCAACTAGGTCAACATGGCCGCACGTGCCATTGGCACATGCCAATACGTGTCGCAAGCCATATTTCCAAGCCGCTATGCCTTTGGCCCACGCCAAATATAGCGCCCTAGGCTTGCAAGACTTGCAACCAGGGTCAACATGGTCGCACGTGCCATTGGCACATGCCAATACGTGTCGCAAGCCATATTTCCAAGCCGCTATTCCTTTGGCCCACGCCAAATATAGCGCCCTAGGCTTGCAAGACTTGCAACTAGGTCAACATGGCCGCACGTGCCATTGGCACATGCCAATACGTGTCGCAAGCCATATTTCCAAGCCGCTATGCCTTTGGCCCACGCCAAATATAGCGCCCTAGGCTTGTAAGACTTGCAACTAGGTCAACATGGCCGCACGTGCCATTGGCACATGCCAATACGTGTCGCAAGCCATATATCCAAGCCGCTATGCCTTTGGCCCACGTCAAATATAGCGCCCTAGGCTTGCAAGAATTGTAACTAGGTCAACATGGCCGCACGTGCCATTGGCACATGCCAATACGTGTCGCAAGCCATATTTCCAAGCCGCTATGCCTTTGGCCCACGCCAAATATAGCGCCCTAGGCTTGCAAGACTTGCAACTAGGTCAACATGGCCGCACGTGTCATTGGCACATGCCAATACGTGTCGCAAGCCATATTTCCAAGCCGATATGCCTTTATCCCACACCAAATATAGCGCCCTAGGCTTGCAAGACTTGCAACTAGGTCACCACGGCCGTACGTGCCATTGGCACATGCCAACACGTATCGCAAGCCATATTTCCAAGCCGCTATGCCATTGGCCCACGCCAAATATAACGCCCTAGGCTCGCAAGACTTGCAACCAGGTCAACATGGCCGACGTGCCATTGGCACATGCCAACATGCTTTGGTAGCCTAACTTGCAAACCGTGTAACCTACCACCAAGGCATTCCGCACATGCCATTGGCACATGCCAAACACACACGCCGGTAGCCTAACTTGCAAACCGTGCAACCTACCACCAAGGCATTCCGCACATGCCATTGGCACATGCCAAACACACACGCTGGTAGCCTAACTTGCAAACCGTGCAACCTACCACCAAGGCATTTCGCACATGTCATTGGCACATGCCACACGCGCCACTAGCAGCGCCACTAGCACTCAAGATGCAACCAACACTCGAGACATCAACACAAACCGGGGATGCTTCTTTAGAGTTTTGGTTTGGCGGTCACAACATGCGGCCGTACACTACGCTCACATTAAGAAAGCGTGAAAAGGAATAAAGCGGTCAAATAAAAGAGGAAATCTTTTGGTGAAAAACGTTTTCACCCATTAAACCATGCGGTTACCACCTCCTCCCATTATTTCACCCTTTACTCTCTTCCTTCATGAGGCCGGGTAATGCGTTTCAATCTCGACTTGTATAAATAGGTCTTACCTATTTCCACCTGACGACAAGTCTCGGTCGGGAGAAAAACACTACACTCTCAGAAATGCAACTTTGCAATCTCTCCCAAAAGCTTTCATCTCTTGCAAGCTTCCTAAGCTTTCACTTTCTGATACAAGTCGAGATACTACTCTCCTCAACACCTTTCTTTGCTTCCCTCCCCAAATCAACCCTTCTCCTCCACTTTGTGACCGAAGCAAGTCCTGGAACGGCCATTTCTTGGTTTAGGCCGGACTTGTACAACATTGATCTCTCGAATCTATAAAGTGCTCACGTGCAGCACATTTGTTTAGGGTTTGAACCAGTTTCTCACTCACCTACCGAAATTACCGAAATCAGCAGAAACGATTTTTACCCATAAACAGCTCTTAAAAGTTTTTAAGTTTTGTTGAGTCAGTATTTTCACTCATGTGGGGGATTGTTGGAATTTTAAGTTAAAATTATTATTTGAGTGAAAATTAGTTTTCAAGATTTAAACTTCAAGAGATGTGTTTGGGTTATTCCGAGAAACCGAAACTGCATATTATTTCCAACAAAACTTGCGTTCTGTTTACAAAATAACTATTCTTCATTGGAACCCTGTTTTAGGGCATACCAAAAAATTTCAAGGCATACAAAATAGTTTTCCCATCCTAGGTGACCTTATAAGGGGTGTCTATCAGGTAATTCAATTACCTATATACCCTTGAACCTAAAATCAAAAAAAAAAATGTTTATATCCTAAACATCTCTTCTTCTTCCTCCAGCCGAACCACCTCCCTTCTCTCTCAGATTTTTTTTTCCATCGCCGTAATTAATTGTCTCATGAAAATTTGATCGTCGATTAAATTGAACTATATAATGGATCGTATAAATAAAAAAGCAGACGTCAGGCGTTCTAAATCCTCTTTTAATCCATGAATTGAAGAAGAAGAACCAATTGAAGATGAAGGTGTAAAAACTGTTATTGAACCAGAAATTGAATCGGAAATTCAACCATTTGAAGCTCAAACTCCTGAAATGAGGATAAGAAGGTATTTCCTACAAACCCAATCTCTTATTTATTGTTTTTAATCGATTGAGTAGGTTAAATTACTAAAATTTAGGGGTTTTGACGATTACAGTAGCGGGTTCGGCTGATATTTGAGTTGAGTTTTAAGTCGAACTGTTCTTGAAATTTCACCCTGAAAGTGTCTATGAACAGTTTGGCTAAACAGTAAATATCAGTTTTTAGCCGAACCCCAAAATGTGTATTAAATTAACTTTTTTTAAAAAAAATCCAATAGGTGTTCGGCTAATATTATATTCAATATACAAGCCGAACCGAAAAGATATATGGTTCGACTGATTCGATATTAAGTAAATGAGCCGAACCACAACTTCATTTTTAACTATAATCCCAGGAGTAGGTTCGGCCTATTATGAAAATTTTGAATAAGACGAACATTTAACTAGCAAATAGGCGGGGAGTTGTAAAGAAAAGTTCGGCCGATAACTTTAACCATTTCAGTGAGCCAAAATGTTCATCATATGTAATAAACCAAGTAGGTTCGGCCTGGTTCGCCGAACTAGGGTGAATAAAACCTATTTTTTGATGATTTCAACCTACAAAAATGAAATTAAACATAAGATAGAAGTATACATGTGTATTTGTAGCATTGGTTTCCTCATCGACGCATTCGTCATCGAGATTTGGCTCACTTCCTAGGGCTTTGGATGTCTTCTTATATAAAGCTCTCAAAGTTAGGCTTTATAATCCTTCCGGGATCGTATTATCTTGAGATAAAAGTCAATTTGGTGTCCAAATATGTCCCAGGACAGTTTCAGGTTCGGCTAATACCTTGCCAACCTTTACTGGCCGAACCCGAGAAGTGAAATTTACCCCAGTTGGTTGTCAGGTTCGGCTAACTCGATTAGATCACTTTCAAGCCGAACATTTCTCTGTAAACACTTCAAAAATATTTATTTTCAGGCTCTAGGTTCGGCTAGCTCGTGCTGATGAGTTATCAGCCGAACCTTCTCTCTGCAGACTTAAGTCTTTCGATCTTTTTTTGGTCATAACTTTTTCGTCCGATGTCGGAATTGACCTCATTCTTTTTGTGTTGTGTTTGCCTTTTCATTCTCTTGAAGTTGAAGATAGGATCTACTTGATTATAATGAGTAGAATTTGGACCTTGGTATTCTCCATCGGTAGACTTCACTTTCTTAACACTTTTAGTAATTTCCATTTTTTTTGTTTGATTCATCCCATGAAAAGGTTGCACAATAAAAAACATATGTAATGAAAATCCTAATGCTTTGTGGAAATGAAGTAACATGTTCGGCTGATATGATTTTTTGAATATGAGTCGAACTTGGAAAAATATATGGTTCGGCTGATACGATGTTTATAGTGAAAACCGAACCTAACTCTCAAGAGAGGTTCGGCTCGTAATGAAAATTTCTTATTAGCCGAAAATTTAACTAGTAAGTAGGTCGAAAGTTACAAATTATAAGTTCAGCCAATAACTATTGTATTTCGAGTAAGCCAAACTGTTCATGTTTTGTAGTATACAAGTTAGGTTTGGCTTATAATTTCAAGCCGAACCTATCTCTGGTTCACCGAACTTGGGTGAAAAAAATTAATTTTTTGACGATTTCAACCTATACAAATGAAATTAAACATAATCTGCAAGTATACTTGTGTGTTGTTAGCATTGAGTTTCTCATCGCTGTATTGATCTTCTGGATTTGGCTCATAAAAATACAAGTTTTTCCTCACTTCCCTTCCCCTTCTCCTTCTTCTCCAAAAAAACCTAACTTTTTCTTTCTTCCCCAAAAATTATCATCAACACAAACTTTTATAACTTAATTATCTTAATCACTAATCATTTACATTAAACACTAATCAAAATTATTCATTATTATTAACACTAATACAGAAAGGATAAATTTTCCATTACCAAAAATATTTGGTTAAGGGGCTATTGGATTTACTATTTCCAACTCGTTTTTGTCTTTATTCAGTATGCCCTGAATTTTTTTGGTATGCCCTAAAACAGGGTTCCTTCATTGAACCCTTTGAATGTTACATGGGATTTTAAGTCCAAGCTTTAATTATAAGATTTGTCATGGGTAAGATGTCACTGTAGTATGGTGATAAAATCATTGAGTGATAATGAATTCGAAACTCCTTAATATTCACTACTTCGGCGGCTAAAAGCAACATTATCTACATTTTTGAATCTAGCATAAAAATTCATCCATTACTCGACACCCTTATAAAAAAAACAACAAATACAAAACCATTTCACAAATAAATTTGAGCTAGCGTAGAGGTTATTCCATATTTCCATGTAATCTTTTTCTACTTCTTCCTATACTTCTCCTCCTGACCTCTATATTTTCTCATTACCAGAAAACAAACCCAACTGTCTTCCATGCCCTCCAAAGCTTGGGCCGGCCTTGGGCCAAGTTGATCAGCTTTGAGCAGCAAGGCCAAAAAGGGCATCAAATTTTTTTTTGTTAGTGGAATAAACCGGCGGTGATCCAGTGAATCAATCACTAGCTAAATAAAACGTGTTTGCTTCTTGTTTTAACACGTTTTATTCCAGATGTGCTCAAAAAGAAAACACCAGAGGTTTGCTTCTTGTTAGAGCATCTCCAATGGTAACTTGGTGTGCATCTTTTGTGGAAGTTGTTTTTTCTTATGTAAAGACCAAAATTTTCTTAATTTGAGGAGATGAAAAGAAAACATCTTCAACCACAAATCGTATTTCTTTAGTTTTAAACTTTTTAAACCATTGATCCAAATTATATATTTAATCATAACCATTAATAATGATGAGTAGGATCTTCACATCCTCTAAGAGAACCTCTAAAACTAGAGGATAGCTTTGAGGATGTCTAGACACATAACTACTAGAGAGATCCTTAAAAACATCATCTTTATTTTCTCCCTTCACATCCTCGTTAGAGATGTTTTTTTTTTGTTTAAATCCTTAAAAATCCTATGTAGCCTCATATTTAGGATATTTTCAATGTCTCATTGGAGATGCTCTTAGACCGGTCATCTTAGACCTTGGATATAAAAACCTAAAGGTAAAATGTATTTTGGCCAGTCAACACTCCCGTATTTTCCCCTTTATGATAGGTTCATACATATGCATATTATTGTTGTAAAGATTCAGTCCCATTGGATATTCTACTCTACATGCATAAGCAATGTGGTTTTTTTGGATACAAAATATCACTTTGCTACATTTAGACGAGGGAAAGACAGATGCGATGAAGAAGATTTGGTACACGAGAAACTATTACATAAGGGAGAAGAACGGAATCATGAGGAAAGCATGAATCTTATACGAGTAAGACTCTGACTTATTACACATTGCGTGAAGAAGAAGATAAGGTTCACATGAAACATGTCAACAATATTAGCGAAGAGAAGTTAGTGTTATTGGTATCAATGCGATGATAGGAGACAACGACGCATGAAGATAGCTGAAATTATATGCGAAGTAGCAGGCTTTATCACTTGTAAACCATTATGTAAATTAGATGTCATCCATTATGTAAATGCCTATATAAGGGGCAAGAGGGTATTGTAAAAGGGGTTGAGTTATTTTCTAAAGAGAAAGTTGTGAGTTCTAAGGAGAGTTTGTGTAAAGCTTATTCTTTAATATATCATCATCTTCATAATAAAGTTGTGAGTTTATGTTTAATATGACTTGAGTGATTATCAGATATCATCATTTGAGTGTACTGTAGGATTTCTTGTAGTTACATTTTGGCGTCAGAATACAGCTTGGAGAGAGTAAGAGGATTCATCCTCACCTGCAACTTTGATTTGGAAAGACATGATTTGAATTCATAACTTTTCTCATATTCTTTTCATTGTTATGGTTTTAAGTTTTCTATCCTCTTATTCTCATCAAAATATAGACTTATATATTTCTTTGCTTTAAGTTTTCAGAATGTGTATTTTCTATTTTGGCAAAACTGTTATTCGAATATTCAAGTTTCATCAAGTTTTTTCTTTACTAGTGGTGTTTTCATCATCATCAAGCATTTATTTCTGAACTTCTTCTTGGGATCTATCAAAACACTCATTGGTTAGTGGTCAAATAATATTTCTACATTGAGTTTGTATCAACTCAGTGAGTCACATGATTTGAAGTTGGTAGTATAATTGTTCGTGACTTGTCAATAAAGTTATCAATGGCGAGGGTGTCATCAAGAATTCAACATCTAATAGCACAACGAAGAAGCCAGCGAGTTGAAGAAAAGAGGAGGAGTAAACAAGAAACCGCGGAAACATCTGCTACAGGTGAAAGGCGTGGCCCTAACCAAGAACATGACAGTCCTTCTCGGAGCACCAACCGAGATAGCAATGAAAGAGATGTTCAATCAAATGAAGAGGAGGATGATCAGTCAACTCGCGACAACAATGAGGAACCCACCAATGAGGAAAATATGACTATTGAGGAGTTGAGGTTGAGACTAGCGCGAGAAGGAGAAAGGGAAAGTGAATTGGAAGAAGACTTGCGAGCACGTCTCGTGAGAAATCAAGGCTATATTCGACCATATTGATTCTAATCAGAGAATTTCGGGGTATTAACAGCCTGCAAATTGAAGTTTTTTACTGTGTATATGGTCGAATTCAAATACGTGTTTTATACATCCGACCCAGGAGGTCGCTTGGGAAGTAAGGTGTCGCTTGAAAAGTGAAGTGGCTTTTCTTCCGGCATAAAAATTAATACTTGTAAAGGTGTGTCTTTACTTTACTCCCACAACTATTTTGAACCTTTTCAATTTGGAAAAGGAAAATTACAATGTAGTTGCGGGATTTCCTACGACCACACACCTCCAAGATTACACATTGTTCTAGCCAAACTCCATGATCAATTAATAAGATTTTATTAATCTTTTTGATGAATTTTTACAAGAATAACAAGAATGTAAGGGAAATAAAATAGCTCTGGACTTTCTCTCTCCTATTTGTTCTCCTCTCACTCTAAAATATGATCTCTCCGCTTTCGACCTTGTTTGGTCCTTTATATATGATATTACATAGTGGATGACAGCTAAGCCGTCCTTTATTTTCAGATCTGACCTGCGTCATTCTCGCAAGCTTACAAGGGTTTCCTTCGCAAGAAAATCCCAATCTTCGCAGAATCTTCACATTTTCCTTATGACTAAGCTGACATCATTCGCTACATCACTTCTCTAATACTTTGCGATGGCCTTCGCAATCACCCCTTTGGTTGAAGCTTCGCTGAGGTATAATTGTTGCGAGATTCTGTTCCTACATCTTGCCTCTTCTCATGTCTTCTATGCGAAGAAGAGAATGATATGAGAATTTCTATCTCTAAAAGCCGCAACCTCTCATTTTTTCTATCTTTTTCAACCGACAACCTTCCGTGAATTTAGCATGACTGTCTACACGTGTTTATTGTTCCCCTTTTTTACTGGCACATTCAATTTCAACCGGTCATCCATTTTGCCTATTTAAGGAGAAGATTGATGGGAATATTATTTTCTTTCTTTACTTCATCTTCCTCACCTTCGAGCTCTCTGTAAACCTTCATTCTCTGCAATTTTCTTCATCTCTGGTTCTTACAAGTTTATCTGTCTGTTATTGTTTTCATGGAGTCGCCCAGGTTAGCTTTGCTTTTTTCTTTTTCAATTTTGCTAGAACTGATCTTACTTTAATGACTTTTTAAACCAATTTTATTATCTTGATTAATTCCCATACTGATTCTGTTTCAGCAAAAGCACCTCTTCCACCAAATTCACAGTCCCAAACTCTAAAGTTTCCAAACACTCGCAACCCAAAGTTGTTGTAGCCAAGAGAAATCCTGCGAATTCCACGGTAATAAGAAACATTTCTTCTTGAATAACAATATTGTTGCCTCTGTTTCTTATTTAAGTTGATATTCGCAGGGTGATGAAGATGTTAGTAAGCCCAACAAGAAATCTCGCAAAATAAAGACTGTTGCTTCTTCCATTTCATTTCCTAATTTCAGACCTCTAGCACCTTCTCTCACAACTTCGCTAGATGGGTCTTCGTTACCTGCTACTCCTTCCTATGAAAATGTCATTACAGATGCCATCCCCTCAGCTACCCCTTTTTCGAATGAAATCCCTTCTTCTTCTTTTGCAAATTCCGCAAAAAATGATTCTGTTGTAACCTCATCTAAAGAACCTTTTTCTTCTTCTCCTGCGAAAGATGATTCACTTCCCATAACTTCTTCTCCTGAGACCCTTCCTGTTAAGAAGGAGTTGTTGGAAGGAGTAGACATTGCTTTCAAAGTTTTATCTGATATTCTTGATGATGCCCGAAGATCTTCTGTTGACCCTGTCAAACTTAACGTTTGCGAAATCCTGGGTAAATATTTCAATGCAGAAAGAACAACTTCGCAAGTATCTTTAGAGATTGAATCTTTGAAGGAGGGTCTCTAAGCTATGAGTTTGAAATGTGATGATCTTCGCCTCAAAAATCAAAAGTTTGAAAAGATTTCACTAGATTGCGAGAATCTTCGCAGAAAGAATGATGAATTGAAAGGTATGATCTTTTTGCTTTCATTTATAACTTATCTTCTTTATTAATTTAATATCTTTTGTATTCACTTTTCTTGTTCGCATATTAAGTTCTAATTCAGAAATGAATAATGGAGAGATATGACTTTGAATATGCCGCTGAAGAAGCTCGAGCTGAAAATGAAGCTTTGTTGAACCAATATAACCAATTAGATAATCTTTACTCATAATTCTGTCGATCAAATTAACAATCTTTCTAACGAGAATTCCCAACTAATCCAAGAACGAGAAGTATCAAGTAGCAAGCTATCCCAACTTTCTTACTCATTAATTAAAGCTAACTTGAAGCTTGAAACTCTGTCAGATGAAAATGGAACCCTGTCTCAAGAGAAGCAAATCCTCCTAAACAAAGTAGCGATATCTTCGCAAGAACTTAATATACATCAAAAAATATGTGATGAACAAGAGCGATCTCTTCGCTCCTTAAGAAGTGAACTTAAAGAAGTAACTGAATCTTCTATCGCTGAGAAGAATAAACTCATCCAAGGTAAAATAGCTTTGAGCGTAAAGGCAAACCAACTTAAAGAGCAACATATTCATCTAGAAGATTCCTATGCTTCTTTAGCGAAGGAAAATGCTTTACTTATTGCTAATGATAAGAATTTTCGATCTCGCTTGAAAGGTTTAATTGGGGATAATTTGATGATGCAATGAACAACTTGGAGAATAATAGTTTGGCTTTATCCCAATACCTTATTTCACAGAAGGAAGGTAGCCATAAGAATCTGACTTCCTCATCCAACTTTTCATACTTAATTACCTTCGCAATATTCTTCTTTCGTGAATTTCGCTATAACAATCTTTTGTATTTTTATTGTTCGCAGATTCTGAGAGAAATCTTCATTCTTCTATATCTTCTTTGGAATCTAAGTTGGCCAAAATTCGCAAAGAAAATACTACGCTTGCTACTGCCCTTGCTCATTCTCATGATCGCGCAAAAAGAAGATTTGATTACCTTCAACATTTCAAAGATATCGAAAGTAGAAATCACCAGAAGGCACTTCTTCGCCAAGTTCACCTCAAGGCTGAAGTTCTTGTAAATGGCATTTTACTAGAGAAATCGCTTCCTCCTACAAAAGTTATGCCTCTTGATGTAGATGTTGACGAAGTTCCACGCGATCCTGATAGTGACTTTGACTTCGAAAGTGATAACGACATTATTCTTGAGGTACTTGATGAAGAAGATGAGCCCATAAAGGAAGTTAATGCTGAGAATAATCCAGATGAAGAACAAGCTAAAATGGATCCACAAAAGGAGAAGACTTGTGAAGATAAAATTATTTTAGAAGTCCGTCCACCAGCCCCTCTTGGCGAATCACATGTTGAAATCTGAAGTTTTTCTAGTTACTTAAGTTGTTTTATCTTTGCTTTATTTTTCTATCAAACAGTGTACTTTCATGAATCTCGAAATTCATTTATCTTTTTAATATCTCCTTATTAGCGAGATAGATAATGCATCTTGTTTATTAATTCCCATACTTGCCTCTCATTATCTATCTTGCGAATATTGAACCTGTCTCCTCCATAATACTTAAATGGTTAGTTTATATAAATTCATTTCGGTGTCAATATCGCAGGCATGTTTTTACTTTCCTGCGAAATTTTGTTATGAAATATATCTTGGAATTTTCCAAAATTTCATTTTGTCATGTGGTCTTATTTTGCCTTCCTAAGTAAAGCTCTTATCTTGCCACTTTTTATATTTGCGAAAAAATCGCAGGACATCTTTACATTTTCATGTATCGACCCATTGATATTGTCTTATCATTTTCTTGTATTTTTGCCTCAGCGGGATATTTTTCATGCGACAATATGACATGCCTAAGTATTCTTGCTAACGTAAAGCCCCATGACATTGCCGTCTTGCGATGAAATCGCAGGACGTCTTTACACTTGCGTGCATCGACCCATTGATCTCATCTTATCTTCTTCTAGTATAGTTACCTCTGCAGGATCGTTGCACAAATATGACAAGCCTTAATACTCCCATGAGTAAAAAGCCTCATGACATTTGCGTCTTTAGACACTTATCAGCTCCCTAATGGAAGGTGTCGCCCTTATCATCTCCCTGGTTGCCCCTTCAAGGAGGCGTACCTCTACCATACAAGGTTGGCTCCTCCCATCCGTTTCTCTTTACAACAACCAGTTGTTTTCGCGGCCTTTTATCCCTTCGCCGATATGGCTCATGGTTACAAGACCGCACCCTAAGTGGAGTTTTCTTCGGGCAGAGTGCATCATAGCCAAGACTTGCCAAGAATAGCCGAGACGCTTCAAACGCCCCAGGAACTCTTGGCTCAACCGTGTACCTCGGCGCCTTGATCGAGTTCTGCACTCCTTAGGAGAGATATTTTTACATTAGTCGCCCAACCTAAGTCATAAGCTTAAGCTGAGAATCCAAGGCGCCTCTCCTGGATGGGTTTAAAAACCCCAAGTCTCCATGACCAGTTCGGGGCGGTGTAACCTTTCCCCGAGCCATGTAATAGGTCTCCCCTTCAATGACGCACTTTAGGTCTAACATTTGCCTCTTGCGAAATTTTATTCGCGAACTAGGGTGTACGCCAGAGTTGGGTGCCTCTATCTTTTTGTTTATTGTCATATTTTCTTTTATCTTCTTTGTAATATTCACTACACCATTTCCAGGATTTTGTCACAGGCTATACCTGTTACTTATTAATTTTGTAACGGTTATAACTGTTATAAATAGGCCGTTATTAATAATTGTGATGGTGTTTTGTAACGGTTTTATCTGTGACAATAGCCAGATACAGTCACATATAAAAAGCGTTACAATAATTAATAGTCACAATTGTCCTAATTTTAGGATTGCGACACGTGGCTCATTTGTCACGAAAATTTTAACAGTTTTAAGTGTGAGTATATTATCGCAACGATTCGTTTGAGGACACCTGTCTTCTTGTAGTAACGGTTACAGTAACACATATAAGTGTCATCTATTGCTTGTAACAAATCTTTTAGTGACACGTGTCACCCTCTTATATCAGCACTCAGATGATGACACGTTTTCTTTTTAAGTAACATTTTTTGTAACAATTATTTCCGTGACAATTCTTTAAATTACAATTAAAAAAAATGGATAGTCCAGATCCATTATAACGGACCTGGGCTTCCAGTTTACAGGCCTGCAATACACATTGTAACACTCATACATACATTACACAGGCCTGCGACACAATTTATCCTGAAACACAGGCCTGCGATACACATTGTAACACTCATACATACATTACACAGCCCGCGTATACATTATAACACTCATACATACATTGCGGAAACACAAGCACAAAGGGTCTATTCATTATGATACTTGCAACCAAAAAATTGTTTTATTATGAAATTTAACCAAGCACAATTCAAAGCCAACACTTTGTGAGCTACAAACCAAGTAAAAACAAGCTTAACTTAATTAATACACAATGAGATAAGAAGTTGCAAGAGAATAAAAATATACAAATGAATCAATAAGATTTGTTATCATACCATTTACCCCAAGCATAGACAAAGTTATCATTTCAAGTAATTCCAGCATTGGCATCAAACACGCATGACCTACAAATAATAAAAATTGAACATGTTAATGACAAGTTTAGGAGTTTCATGGATCAAGAGTGGAAAGAAAAACAGAATAAAGAAATGTAAAGAACTACATTATTATCGATCTCTCTTCACACACATGACCTGCATTATTAGCTATATAAAGCAAAACATAGAATAAGTGGCGTTCCACTTCACACGACTCCCACTTCCTAAGGTGTAGGTAAACAGACTCAACATTAAAACCTACGAGTTCTTCACGTCCCGTAAACAATAAAGACTAAAACTAATTCAACACTTAAGTTCTACAAATGTAGTTATAGCACTATTAACTTGCCATATTTTTGTACTCACACGAACTACCTCTTGTTATATGACTTGCAATGAATACAAGAACTTCATCTCATAACAACTGAAAGTTGATACTCAATTCAAAAGTTAAACACCATGGATTTGATTAAAAATTCAAGTAAAATTCAGAAAATGGAGAACAATACAAGAAAAAGAAGGTAAAAGGTCAGCAAACATACCTATAAAGCACAATCAAGATCAAGAACTGATCCACCTAATTTTGTCTTTGACTGCACCAAAAGAGAGAAAGTGAGGAGTCGAAACAGCAGATATTTGACTAAAAATTCAAGGAATGATTGAATTTAGAAAAATATGGAACATTGCAAGAAAGTGAAAGGATAAGGTTAGTATACATACTTAAAGAGCACAACCAAGATCAAGAATGGATGCACCTAGTTTTTTCTTTGGCCGCACCAAAAAGCAAGTAGAAGTTAAAAAAATTGAACCAGACACCCACACCCTAATTTTTAAGAGTTGGAATGAGTTTTCTAATCTCTTCACACCTTTTCGGCTCTGGTGGAGTAACCCAATGAAGACTTTCGGTTTAAGAACAATACTTAAAGAGCACAACCAAGATCAAGAATGGATGCACCTAGTTTTTTCTTTGGCTGCACCAAAACAGAGCAAGTAGAAGTTAAAAAAAAATTGAACCAGACACCCACACCCTAATTTTTAAGAGTTGGAATGAGTTTTCTAATCTCTTCACACCTTTTCGGCTCCTGTGGAGTAACCCAATGAAGACTTTCAGTTTAAGAACATCCACACTTGAAATAGTTGCACGACTCACACAAAGTTATTGGCACTCTTTTCTATAGAGAAGAGTGTAGCTTAATCCCATATAAGCAATTCAAGTAGTCTTGCCTCGTAGGTTATTCGAAATGCAGCTTTTTACATCAAGGAATCTTCACAAAAAGAATAAAAGAATCAACAAACTTGAAAGAAAGAATAACAATAGGACTCTAACAGCAAGAAGTTATGAATAAGCAAAATTCACTGAAGCTAATGTTAAAGAAATAAGAAGGGAAAATGAGGATTTACATTTGCAGAGAACAACATGACCACGAACAATCAACATACGGAGCTTCATTCTGAAGTCATGAATTTGAGATCTGGACAACAAGGGAACATATGTAATATTTATAATCAATGTTTACCAATACGCAGACAACTTCATTCTAACTCGGCCAGTCTAGCTTTTACATACTACCCCTTACTGAATGAGAAAGAACGAAGGATTTTGACAACATTTACCTGTTGAAAAGCTAGCCATTTAAGAACGATAATGTGTGATAGAACACTTTATGGACTAAGAACGGAGGAACCTGTAAAAAAGATGAAATTTCACATTTTAATATTCTTTTTCCAAGATAACCTTTCTGATAGGACGACCATAATTTAAAGTTAAAACACACAAGATTGGCCCTTAATATCTTTAAGTAGTTATCCAAGCTTTTCCACGATGCTTTGCCAGTGAGCAGCTGCATTTGCATGTGAGTGTGATCCTCTCACCAGACTTGCGAAGGATATTCTAGGAGCCTGTCTTAAAGTTCAAAGGATATACGAGACTGAGTTATTGTGGGGAAAGCATCTACCCGAATGCACAATCCAAGAAACGGAGAGATCTCTGTCTTTAAATTGTCTCCGATTATGCCATATATCTTCCTAAGGAACCCTTGAGTTGTTGCTTAAATAGTAAAGATGGATTTGGCTTCGACTTGGCGCAGTCTACAAAGCAAGCGAACTTTAAGAAACAGGAACCCAAAGACTATGGAGATGCTCGCAATACTAAATAACAAATATAGAGGGATCCCATACCATATGTCCGATAAAAACAGAGCTAGCATAAATAATATCTTTGAATATAAGAAAACTCGCACAATTTAAGGGTTCTTGCAACTTGCAAACATAAGAAATCCAATCTGGTCTTAATTACTAATAAGTGGAATGAATCTACACATGATTCTCGCATTCACATAAAACAAAAAATAAAAAGAAAAACAAATAAGTTTAGCACATTTGAGGGTTAATTCTAACACTTGGTCATAGTAAACCAGTGCATAAATTTAAACATCACTTAGTCTAATATCTATTGAAAGTTTACGGCCAAAACCGCATACAACACAACTACAATCTATATAATACCAATCTTATTTGTAACGTCCAAAGCATCATAATCTGGAGTTAATCTCACGTAAGCCTTCTTCGTTCCATCGCCCGAAGTCACAGGATATCCAATTACAATTGAGTTAGTAAATGGGCTAAAGTTTTCACGTACAATTAAATTGAGATGATAATCAAGAAAAATTTAGGAGCTTACCCGATAAGGGTGTTCACTTTCTTAGTCCGGATATCATACATCTTCTTGATCGCATCCTTAATTTTCTTCTTGTCAAAGACAGAGATATCAACAATGAATACTAGGGTGTTCTTGTCTTCAATCTTCTTCATTGTTGATTCAGTTGTAAGTGGGTATTTCAAAATATGGTAATGGTCAAGCTTGTTCCTTAGAGGTGCACTAATACGAGGGTACTTGGGTTTCCTCGCTGTCTTCAATGTCTTTGGCCTGTGAAAGGTGACTGATGTACGAATCTTCTTAACCTTCTTCTTTATCGTTGATGCTCCAACTTTGACTGCCTTGGCAGATTTCAAAGCCTGTACCTTTGGGTCATGCTTCTTTGTTGTAGCAACTGCATGACAGGCGAATGATATTAGACACAAGATCGACAGTCAATATACCACAACAACCCAACATGCTTCATACAAAGAAGCAAAATAGACATACCGAAACCAAACCCAGTGTACAGAACAATCATACTAGCTCAGGATACAAAGAAAGCAGGTACAGAGAGCTAAACAAGATACAAAATGAACATTCGAAATAATAGGCATACATATGTTTCGATTTGCTATCCTAGTAAATATCAATTATTTTTTGAACAAACATACTATTCCAAAGCTAACAAAACTAAACCAATTATACAGAGATTTGCTTGAAAGTAGATATATTATTAATGAATCAAATTTCATATATCATATAAACATTTAAACAACTAAGAACATGTGCAGAACGTTCGATCTGCACAGAAATTATACATAATCAATAAACAAAACAAATTCAAACCCTCAAATCTAGGTTTATTACCACTTCTATAAAAAAATCTTCATTCATCATATTAACAAAAATCAAAAAATTAAATTCTTACCAAAAATGATTCAAATAAGTGATTGACAAACACTAACCAACGCGCTAATCGATTCAAAAAACCCAAAAAAAAAAACGAAATAATTCTGAAATTTCAATTTACTTTGCAAAATCATGTCCACAAAGACTAATGAAAAACGAACAAGATCCACTCATAAACGCATCGAAATCACTAAACAAGATTACTACCAGAGATTGAATTTTGAATCTGTGTAATACTGGGTAAGAGAATGATACTTAAAACTTCAGCAAACAAATACTTACGGTGATGAGGATGTAGGGTTTCTGATTTGCTTCAAAGGGATTCCTCTGTTATATCAACAAATCTTGAGTTAGGTTTTTTTTATCCGAGGGAGGCGCAAGGTTAGAGAGATCTGGGATGAAGAAACGAGAGGAAAGGGAGGTGAGAGGGTGAGAGGCGAGAGGAGAATGAAAAGAGATAAGGTTGAGTGATATTCTCTTTCTTCTAACGATATACGAAGTATAAGAAAACCTACCTCGAGTAACTAATTAAGCGAGATGTAGGGACGCGGTTTGTTATTTGTGCGTTCGCACAAGTTCCTTAACTAAGTTATTGTGTGGTATAGCTAGACGATAATTCCCTATGACACCGATGTAATTCACTAGTGGGAAATGGAAGTTAAACCACTGCCAGGACAAGAAGTAATATCATTAAAAAAAGACCGTGTTCATCGCTTGGAATCTAGAAGTGATTTTTGTTGTACTCTTCTTTAATATACGATCTGAACTTTTTTGCATGCCGAATTGCTAAATAGGTTGTAGTATACGATCTATCATGTGCAATGGGATTTTTTTTTTGGCTAGATCGTTTTGTTGCGCACTATTCTATTTGCTACCCTTTGTCTTGAAATCCTGGATTCGGGAGATGGTTTTGAACATCTTATCATTCGAAGATTAATAGAGTTAGACCTAAGTTTCTCATTTGGATGAACTGAAGAAAAAATTTATCAGTTTTGAACATCCCAGGTTCGAAGATTACTAGAGTTAGACCTGAGTTTCTCATTTGGATGAAGTGAAGAAGAAATATATCATATTTGAGTATCCTAGGTTCGAAGATTACTAAAGTTAGATTTGAGTTTCTCATTCGGGTGAGCTGGAGAAGAAATATATCAGATTCGAAAACATCCCATGTTAAGATTATTAAAGTTAGACCTGAGTTTCTCATTCAGGTGAACTGAAAAAGAAATATATTATATTTGAACATCATTCAAAGATTACTTGAGTTAGACCCAAGTTTCTCATTTGGATGAACTGGAGACAAAATATATCAGTTTTGAACATCCCAGGTTCGAAGACTAATAGAGTTAGACCTGAGTTTCTCATTTGGACGAACTGGAGAAGAAATACATATCACTTTCGAACATCGCAGTTCAAATATTACTAAAGTGAGACATGAGATCCGAGATCGAAACCCGCCGCGAGTTGACTACTCTAAGTCGAAATTCGGTAAGAACGACGAATCCATCCATTTACGGGTAAGATTTCTTCGAGATATTCTACGAAACCTTAAAAAAACCCTATTTCGCATATTGTATGCGTGCCCCGGGATCCGAGATCGAAACCTGGCCGCGAGTTGACTACTCTAAGTCAGAAATTCGATAAGAACGACGAATCCATCCATTTACGGGTAAGATTCCTTCGAGATATTGTACGAAACCTTAAAAAACCATATTTCTGCATATTGTATGCGTACTAGGATCCTAGATCGAAACCCGGCCGCGAGTTGACTACTCTAAGTCGAAATTCAAGCAAGAACGACGAATCCATCCATTTACGTGTAAGATTCTTTCGAGATATTCTACGAAACCTTAAAAAACCCTATTTCGCATAAATGTATGCATACCAGGCTCTTAAATCGAAACCCGGTCGCGAGTTGACTACTCTAAGTCGAAACTTGGTAAAAATGACGAATCCATCCATTTACGGGTAAGATTCTTTCGAGATATTCTACTGAAACCTTAAAAAACCCTATTTTTGCATATTGTATGCATACCAGATCCGAGATCGAAACCCGGCCGCGAGTTGACTACTCTAAGTCGAAATTCTTAAGAACGACGAATCCATCCATTTACGGGTAAGATTCCTTCGAGATATTCTACGAAACCTTAAAAAAACCCTATTTCTCGCATATTGTATGCATTTCAGATCCGAGATCGAAACCTGGCCGCGAGTTGACTACTCTAAGTCAGAAATTCGGTAAGAACGACGAATCCATCCATTTACAGGTAAGATTCCTTCGAGATATTCTACGAAACCTTAAAAAAAAACCTATTTTTGTATATTGTATGCGTACCAGGATCCGAGATCGAAACCTGGCCGCGAGTTGATTACTCTAAGTCAGAAATTCGGTAAAAACGACAAATCCATCCATTTACAGGTAAGATTCCTTCGAGATATTCTACGAAACCTTAAAAAAAACCCTATTTCTGCATATTGTATGCGTACCAGGATCCGAGATCGAAACCTGGCCGCGAGTTGACTCGGTAAGAACGAAGAATCCATCCATTTACAGGTAAGATTCTTTCGAGATATTCTACGAAACCTTAAAAAAACCCTATTTCTCGCATAAATGTATGCATACCGTGCTCTTAAATCGAAACCCGGCCGCGAGTTGACTACTCTAAGTCGAAACTTGGTAAGAATGATTTAATCCATCCATTTACGGGTAAGTTTCCTTCGAGATATTCTACGAAACCTTAAAAAACCCTATTTCGCATATTGTATGCGTACCGAGGATCCGAGATCGAAACGGCCGCGAGTTGACTACTCTAAGTCGAAATTCGGTAAAACGACAAATCCATCCATTTACGGGTAAGATTCCTTCGAGATATTCTACGAAACCTTAAAAAAACCCTATTTCGCATATTGTATGCGTACCAGGATCCGAGATCGAAACCTGGCCGCGAGTTGACTACTCTAAGTCAGAAATTCGGTAAGAACGAAGAATCCATCCATTTACAGGTAAGATTCTTTCGAGATATTCTACGAAACCTTAAAAAAACCCTATTTCTGCATAAATGTATGCATACCAGGCTCTTAAATCGAAACTTGGCCGCGAGTTGACTACTCTAAGTCAGAAACTTGGTAAGAATGACGAATCCATCCATTTACAGGTAAGATTCCTTCGAGATATTCTACGAAACCTTAAAAAAACCCTATTTCTACATATTGTATGCGTACCAGGATCCGAGATCGAAACCTGGCCGCGAGTTAAGATTACTAAAGTTAGACCTGAGTTTCTAATTCAGGTGAACTGGAGAAGAAATATATCGAGTTAAACATCACGGGTTAAGAATACTAAAGTTAGACACGAGTTTCTAATTCGTGTGAAGCGGAGAACAAATATATCGATTCGAAAACATCACAGGTTAAGAATACTAAAGTTAGACCGAGTTTCTCATTCGGGTGAACTGAAAATGAAATTTATCAGATTTGAACATCCCGAGTTCAAAGATTACCAGAGTTAGAACTAAGTTTTCATATTCGGATGAACATCAGTTACTAGAGTTAGACCTGAGTTTTTAACTCTAGTAACCTGTAACATCAGAATTGAACATCACGGG
This sequence comes from Papaver armeniacum, assembly GCA_023531295.1. Classification (NCBI taxonomy): domain Eukaryota; kingdom Viridiplantae; phylum Streptophyta; class Magnoliopsida; order Ranunculales; family Papaveraceae; genus Papaver; species Papaver armeniacum. The sequence goes on from JAJJWW010015800.1 coordinate 331,353, forward strand.
TTCAAAGATTACTAGAGTGAAAATGACAAGACTACCCTTATTGGAAATAAGCAAAGTAATATTACAGATTAAGAAAATGACCATATTACCCTTATCGGATATAAGTAAAATAAATAGTACAAACAATGAAAATGACCATATTACCCTTACTAGAAATTAGTGAAATAAATATCATGAAGATAGTGAAAATGACCAGACTACCCTTATCGGAAATAAGTGAAATAAATATTACAGATTGTGAAAATGACCATATTACCCTTTACTAGAAATAAGTTCAATAAATATCACACAGAGATAGTGAAAATGACCATACTACCCTTACTAGAAATTAGTGAAATAAATATCATGAAGATAGTGAAAATGACCATACTACCCTTATCGGAAATAAGTGAAATAAATATTACAGATTGTGAAAATGACCATATTACCCTTACTAGAAATAAGTTCAATAAATATCACACAGACAGTGAAAATGACCATATTACCCTTACTAGGAATTAGTGCAATAATATCATGGGGATAGTGAAAATGACCATACTACCCTTATCGGAAATAAGTGAAATAAATATTACAGATTGTGAAAATGACCATATTACCCTTACTAGAAATAAGTGCAATAAATATCACACGACAGTGAAAATGACCATATTACCCTTACTAGGAATTAGTGCGATAAATATCATGGAGACTAGTTAAAATGAACATACTAACCTTATCGGAAATAAGTGAAATAAATATTCTGATTGTGAAAATGACCATATTACCCTTACTAGAAATAAGTGCAATAAATATCACATAGATTAAAGTGAAAATGACCATATTACCCTTACTAGGAATTAGTGCGATAAATATCATGGAGACTAGTTAAAATGAACATAATAACCTTATCGGAAATAAGTAAAGTAAATATTATAGACTGTGAAAATGACTATTTTACGCTTACTGGAAGTAAGTGCAATAAATATTTTGAAGACTGTAAAAATGACCAGACCACCCTTATCGGATACGAGTAAAGTAATTATTACAGTTTGCTAAAATGGCCATTCTACCCTTAGGGGAAATAAGTGCAATAAATGTTACGGAGACTGTCAAAATGACCAAACTAACCTTATTCGAAATAAGTGCAATAAATATCACACTGACGGTGAAAATTACCATACTACCCTTACTGGAAATAAGTGCAATAAATATTATGGAGACTGTGAAAATGACCAGACCACCTTTTTCGGATATGAGTAAAGTAAGTAGTATAGTCTGTGAAAATGACCATTTTACCCTTAGGGGAAATAAATGCAATAAATGTTATGGATATTGTAAAAATGACCATACTACACTTATCGGAAATAAGTAAAGTAAATATCACTGACGGTGAAAATGACCAAATTACCCTTACTAAAAATTTGTGCAATAACTACATGGTGACAAAGAAAATGACCGAGACTACCCTTATCGGAAATAAGTTAAGTAAATATTATAGGCGTGAAAATGACCATTTTACCCTTATCGTGAGTCTCCATTACATTTATTAACCTTATTTCTGTAAGGGTAAAATGGTCATTTTCACTTATTTCCTATAATATTTACTTGACTTATTTCCTATAAGGATAGTCGGTCATTTTTGATCTCCATAATGTTTAATGCACTAATTTCCGATAAGGGTAATATGGTCATTTTCACTTTATCTGTAGATATTTACTTTTACTTATTTTTGATAAGGGTAGTTTGGTCATTTTTATAGTCTCCATGATATTTATTGTATTTATTTATTATGGTCATTTTCACGATCATAATATTTACTTTACTTTTTATGATAAGGGTAGTACGAGTCATTTTCATAGTCTCAGAATATTTATTACACTTATTTCCAAGAAGGGCGATATGGTCATTTTCACTTTCTATAATATTCACTTTACTTATTTCCTATAAGGATAGTCTGGTCATTTGACGGTCTCCATAATATTTATTACACTAATTTCCATTAAGGGTAATATGGTCATTTTCATAGTTTGTGATATTTACTTTACTTATTTCCGATAAGGGTAGTTTGGTCATTTGCACAGTCTATATTACATTTATTAACCTTATTTCCAGTAAGGGTAAAATGGTCATTTTCACATACTATAATATTTACTCGACTTATTTTTGATAAGGGCAGTTTGGTCATTTTATAATCTCCTTGATGTTTATTGCATTAATTTCTAGTAAGGGTAATATGGTCATTTTCACAGTCTGAAATATTAACTTTACTTATTTTTAATAAGGGTAGTCTGGTCATTTTCACACTCTAAATAATATTTATTGCAATAATTTCTAGTAAGGGTAATATGGTCATTTTCACAGTTTGTAATATTTACTTTACTTATTTCCAATAAGGGTAGTCCGGGTCATTTTCCTGTCTCCATAATATTTATTGCATATGTTTCCAATAAGGGTAAAGTGGTCATTTTCATAGTCTGTAATATTTACTTTATTTATTTTTGATAAGGGTAGTTTGGTAATTTTCATAGTCTCCATGATATTTATTGCACTTATTTCCAGTAAGGGTAATATGGTCATTTTCTGTTTGTAATATTTACTTTACTTATTTTTGATAAGGGTAGTTTGGTCATTTTCATTGTCTCCATGATATTTATTGCATTTATTTCGTAAAGGGTAATATGGTCATTTTTACGAGTCTATAATATTTTACTTTACTTATTTATGATAAGGGTAGTGGTCATTTTCATAATCTCAGAATATTTATTACACTTATTTCCATTAAGGGTAAAATAGTCATTTCCATAGTATATAATATTTACCTTACTTATTTATGATAAGGGTAGTTTGGTCATTTTCATAGTCTCTATGATATTTATTGCACTTATTTCTTGTAAGTGTAATATAGTCATTTTCATAGTCTTCATGATATTTATTGTACTTATTTCTAGTAAGGGTAATATGGTCATTTTCACAGTAAGGGTAATATGGTCGTTTTTCAAAATGTGTAATATTTCCTTTACTTATTTAGAATAAGGGTAGTTTGGTCATTTCCTGGTCTCCATTTTTTCTAGTAAGGGTAAGATGGTCATTTTCACGGTCTGTTTTTTTACTTATTTCTTATAAGGGTTGTATGGTTATTTTCATAGTCTGTAATATTTACTTTACTTATTTCCGATAAGGGTAGTATGGTCATTTTTACAGTTTCCACAATATTTATTGCATTAATTTCATTAAGGGTAATATGGTCATTTTCACTTATTTCGATAGGGTAGTGGTCATTTTCACGGATGCATAATATTTTGTTGCACTTTTTTCCATTAAGGGTAATATGGTCATTTTAAGATTCTGTAATATTTACTTTACTTATTTAGATAGGGGTAGTCAGTCATTTTCACAATCTTGCGAATTTTTATTACAGTTATTTCGATAAGGGTGTCGGTAATTTTCACCGTCTTCGGAAGAAGCGGATATGTCAAAGTCAAATTTCTATAAAGTCATGACTTGTTGACTTGGTCTTGAACTTGATCATGTTTTCTAATATTAAGAAAATTAAAAGAAAAAAGAAAAATATATTTTGATTTATAGAAATGAAATATAATTGTTAGTTTGTACAAATGTGGGAAAATTAGTGACAAGAAAAATTCAAAGTGTTATAATTTTGGGGTTGTTTTAGATATTGTGAAATATTTGGGTGGAATCATCACTTTGATTTATAATTGTGATTGTCTCAGAAATTGTCAACAAATATTATTGTGACTAATAAAATAATTTAATATTCCTAATTATTCTCACGAATACAAAATTTAATAACAGTTATAACTGTTGCAGGACTTATCACAGGTGTATCTGTGACTGAAAAATAAACTGTGACAGGTTGCACTGTTAGAAAATCCTGGTTTTGGTGTAGTGATTCATAATTCTGGCGAAATTATCGCATGTCTTTAACCTGTTCCGTCTAATACATTTTATGCGAAATTATCGCAGACTTGTTTCGATGAAAATAATCTCTACGAAATCATCGCATTCTTCATTCTATAAATATAATTTCGCAACTATGAAATTTCTTCTTTCCCTCCTGGCGATTTTCGCCAACTCTTTTATAGATAATACTTCTTTAGATATAATCTATTCCATGGCCTATCAAGCTTATGACCAATGTCTTTTCCCTCAGGATCCATCAGTCTATATGCCCATGTTCCAACTATTTCTTTAATGATATAAGGTCCATCCCATTTCTTTTCCAATTTTCCATCATTTCCTCGCTGATATGGCGGTATTTCTCACAGAACCAAATCACTTGACTCTCTTATTGTATTCTCGAGCTAATCTTCTCTGATAATTCTCCATATGCTCTAGGCCTTTCTCCCTGTTTTCTTCTAAATCATCAAGATTTGATAAAATCATATCTGCACTTAGATTTTTCTCCCACGCTTCTCTTTTTGTAGTAGGTATAATGACCTCAGTTGGTAACACCGCTTAAAATCCATATGTTAAACAGAAAGGTGACATCCTCGTAGCTTCTCTTCTAGTTGTGTTATAAGCCCAAACTGTATTAGGTACCTGTTCACACCATGCTTTATTATGCCCCTCTAACTTCTTCTTCAATGTATCTGCGATTGTCTTATTTGTTGCCTCCACTTGTCCATTACTTTGTGGATATAATGGTGTGGATTTCCCACACTTTATCTTAAATGCATTAAGCAACATTTCTATATTCTACCCTTTGAATTGTTTTCCATTATCAGACACCAACTGTGATGGAATTCCAAACCTACAAATGATTTTTCGAATATGAAAGTGAAGACGTCTTTATCGCGGATATGTTGTACTGCCTTTACTTCTTCCCACTTTGTGAAGTAGTCTGTTGCGACAATCAAATATCTTCTTTGCCTTGATCCTGGTAAAAAGGGTCCCACAATGTCTAGACCCCATTATCCAAAAGGCCACACACTTGTGGAAGATGATAAAAGTGCTCCTGGTGCATGTATTCTCTTACCGTGCCGCTGGCATTCTTCGCAACGTTTTGATACTTCTTTCGCATCTTCATGCATGTTTGGCCAATAATATCCTTGCGTTTTCGCTTTGTATGCCAAAGATCTTCCTCCAATATGATTACCAGCATCTCCATAATATAACGCTTTCAGTATTTCCTTTCCTTCTTTTCGCGTCAAGCATCTGAGTGAGGGTCCATAAATGATCTTCGATATAATACTCCATCTCTGAGTTCATAATTCGTTGCACGGCTCTTTAACTTATGTGCCTCTAATCTATTCCTTGGTATTTACCCTTTCTCCAAGTAAGCATGAAGTTCAGTTTTCCAATCTGTGACTTTATTTGCCTCTTCACTTTCCACACTTTCTACTATCATCACATCTACTTCTTCTTCTTCTTCTTCTTCTTCTTCTTCTTCTTCTTCTTCTTCTTCTTCTTCTTCTTTGTTGATTGGCGGCAAAGGAAGCGTCTGAATCTTTATATACCTTGCAGTCGGATCTACCATCATGCTTGAGATAAAAGCGAAGGCATCCACTAACCTATTATCCCTTCTTGATATGTGTTTCCATTTTATTTGTGGAATTTTCGCTGCCAACTCCTTAACAAGCCTTTTGTACTTCTTCAATGAGGGTTCATTTGTAGTGTATTCTCCTTTTATCTGGCAGATGAGTAACTGCGAATCGCTAGTGATCCTTGCACTTTGTAATTTCATTTCTTGCGAGTCGTAAAGCATGCACCACTGCTTCATACTCCGTTTCATTGTTAGTAGATGCGAACTCCAATCTAAAAGAAAAAGGCATCTTTGTTCCTTCTGGTGAAATTAAGACAATTCCAATTCCCTTACCTTCTCCATTTGACGATCGATCCACTAATATCTCCCATCTATCAGGTTCCGTTAAAAGATCTCTTGGATTCCCATGTTCTTCTTCTATATCCATCATTTCTTCTACTGTTTCATCATTTTCTAGTGGAAATTTTTCTAAAAAATTCGCAACAACTTGTGATTTGGGTGAAGATAATATTTCATATTTAATCTTAAAATGCCCTAATTGAGCATTCCATCTCTCAATCCTGCCCGACCTCTTCGAATTTGTCATTACTGATTCAATGGGCACCTCTGTTAATACCTTTATTCTATGGGCTTGAAAATATATGCGAAGCTTAAAGGCTGCATATACTAATGCCAGTATTAGTTTTTCAATCTTTGAATAGTTTTTCTCTGCTGCGTTAAATGTCTTACTAATGTAATAAATTGGATTTTCTACTCCGGCATCTACTCGCAACAAAACGGCACTTAGAGCATGCGAAGTGGTCGCAAGATAAATCAGCAATTCTTCCCCTGGTTATGCTTTTTGCAAGATAGATATATTCATCAAGTAATCTTTTATACCTTTCAGTGCCTTCTCGCATTCATCTGTCCATCTAAATTGCATTCCCTTCTTGAGTATATTAAAGAAATGCTTGCATTTGTCTGATGATCGCGAAATAAATCTTCCCAGCGAAGCCAAGAGTCCATTTAATTTATGTACATCTTTCACCGTCGCTGGTGTGGGCATGTCGCGAAATGCTTGCACCTTCTCTGGATCAACTTGTATTCCTTCTTTTGACACAATTGATAGACATATTTTTGTGTCTGAATTGTCCTCAATGTCTATATTGATAGTGCTCGATTTTTGTACTAATTATGGTATTTTATGTCTTTGTAGGTATTTTTGGCAAATAAACATTTTTGGAAAATTCGGCTCGAAAAGTTGTTAAAGGCACCCTCGGAGGACATTTGCTAAACGGACCACTGCTTTGGATAAGGGGCACCTCATTTACTAAGGGGCACTTTCTTTACTATTTTCACCCCAGGACATCAACTGCTAACCGCACCCCATCACTGGTTAAGGGGACTCCACCTTCTTCACGGTTTGAATTCGTTTTGGCGGGAAAATGCAGGTTTCACCTGCGAGCTTCTGGATTTGATTCTGCAAGAGATTTAATCAGAGTTGTTTGTGGTTTTGGATTGGAACCAACTGTTTTATCAAAACAGGGTTATTAGTTGGCCCGACTTCGGTAATAAAGGAAGATATCTTCTTTATTTTCAAAACAGGGAAGGTGAAGTATTTATAGTGTTTCTCTGTTATATACTGAACTCAGGAAGATATTCTCGGAGATATTTGTGTCTATCAAACACAGAGAGTTTAGGAAGGGATTTGAACAGCTCAGCTGTCGCGTGAGATAAAGAGTACGTGGAGAATAAACATGGAAAGAAGATAAGAAGATATCTCGGGTTTTCTACTCTCTTCCCCGAGTTATCTGTTTGGTCTTGGGACTTGGCATGCATTTTCAGCGTGTAGGACATCATCTAGACGTTCAAGCTTTGAGTTGGAAAGTTTCAACACATGCAACAGCGTAGAAAGAAATAAAAAAAAAGGAAATAATCCCGTGGAATAATATTGATTTACTGTGAAGATTTTTGGGCAGTTAATGTTGAGATATGAGCTGCTGTTGGGTATAAAAAGGGTGTGAGGAGTTCAGAGAAGGCATGGAGAGTTTGGGGGGGCGAGTTTAGAGCATCATAGAGGCGAAAAATCAAGTTGCAGAGAACACACTTCTGCTACTGCTGTGAAGAACACGAAGAACATAAGACGCTCAGGTGACCGTCGTTCTTCAATACTGTTAACGACTCACAGATGAGGGTCGTAGTTCAGAGACAGACTTAAAGAAACAGTAAAAACGACAGTTACTATTTATCGTTCTCTGTAACAGTTCGGTTTTTAACAAAAATAATTGTTACAAATCCGACTTTTCATTATTTCTCCCTTATTCATCATTTGTAAACCATTTTTGAGCAATGAAATCAACTTTTGAGCGTGTTTTCAATATGCGGAGCTAGAACCCATCACTGGGACAAAGGAGGAAGCAACTTTTCATGATTGTGGTAAATGAATTAATTCTTTATATGACTTTTTGCATAGATTTATTTGTTTTATGATTTCTATTAATTGTCTGTTATTTTTTCTGATGTCGCATGCTTAGTTTAAATTACTTTTGATGCGTCATGCTTACGACTTACATATAATGTTTTATGAAATCTATTTTTGGCAAGGAATTAGAGTCACAACTTCTTTTGTTTGAGCTATATTGTCTCGAGTTAATGACTAAACCACAAGAATATGAAAAGTAGTGAAATCCTGCGTCCTAGTAACTCTTCATCCTGTGACAATATTTGTATATATTTTTCTTTTATTTTCTTTTATTAATTCTTAAAATCAATCTCGTCAAGTCCGAGTGAACGACAACCTTTTATTACTTCAACGACAAATTAGAAATCTTATCAACAATATATCCTAAAAAGTTTCCTGACGCAACTCCGAAGACACATTTTTCAGGATTTACTTTGATGTTGAACTGCGGCATCTGTTCAAAAATTTATTTTAAATCTTGTACATGATCTTTAGCTTCTTTGCTTTTCACCAACATGTCATCCACGTATACTTCTAATGTCTTATGAATCCATTTCACAAACACCTTCTTTACCATTCTCTGGTACGTCGCTCCCGTATTTCGCAGACCAAACAGCATTTTTGTGTAACAATATAATCCTCTTGGTGCAAAAAAGGAAGTATGCTCCTGATCTTCTTCAGCGACAGGAATTTGGTTGTAACCCTTATATCCATCTAACGAAGATATTCTATCATTCCATGCCGCTGATTCCACCCAATTGTGGGATATCTGGTAAAGGGAAACTGTCCTTTGGACAAGCTTTATTTAAATCAGTGAAGTCTATGCAAATCCTTATCTCATTATTTTTCTTCGGTACTACCACCATATTTGCAATCCATTCTGGGTAATTTGCTTGTCTTATAATTCATGCATCCAACATCTTCTGCAACTCTTCTTCTATTTGAGGATGATATGTTGTTGCTATTTTTCTTATTCTCTGTTTGAACGGTCTTATATTTTTATTGATTTCAAAACGATGACACGCAACTGAAGGATCTATCACAGGTATTTCGTCCATGTTCCATGCGAAGACATCCCTAAATTCTCGCAACAGATTAATTGTTCGTTCTTCTTCATCTGCATCCATTTTAGTTCCGATCTTTAACATCTTTGGATCTTTTTCAGTTCCAACATTCACTTCTTTTGTCGGTTCTTCTGTTGTGTAGGCCGCCTTTGATTCTCCCATTGGTGTTTTCTCTTTTATCACTTTTATTGGTTTGTCTCGTTCTTGCGAGATTTCGCTTGGTATTCCTTTTCCCTCTTTTGCTTTTATCATGTAAATTCTAAACTCCTCTTCTTGCTTCTTTCGCCATTTTCCAGTGAAGCTTTTGCTTCTTTGCACGTCCTTCATAATTCTCTACTTCCACTTGATGACATATTTTCGCATCATTACCATCTCCTCTAATTTTACCTACTCCACTGGGCATAGGAAACTTGATACACTGGTGCAATGTGGATGCTACCGCTTTAATTGCATGTATCCATGGTCTTCCCAATATCATGTTGTAAGGAGACTCCATATCCACCACACACAATGGCACGTGTGTTTCAATTTCTCTTAATAATATTCGCACCACTATTTCTCCTTTAGGTTTTGTTGTAAATTTACCAAAGCCATGGATATGATATGTTGAACAAGTCATCTTTTCATCTTGGTACCCCATCCCTTTGAATGCGTGGCAGAATATTATATCGGCTGAGCTTCCTGTATCTATTAGAGTTCTGTTCACCGCCCATTCTTCTGTAGATTTCGCTGGTTCATCTTTCTCTTTTCGTGTTGCAGTTACTGTGAATACCAACGGAGCTGTGTGATTTAAATCTTCTCCCGGTATCTCTGTTGTTGTGAAAGTAATTTTTTGTTTTTCACATTCCTTCAACGGTGACACTTTTTCTTCTGTCATAATTTTCTTTCCTTCAAAATCTCGTTTATGTATTCTTCCTTTGAGATTTTCATGAAACTTATTAATCATTGTTTTTGTAACTAATTTACATTCTAATTTCTTGCCATCTTCTTTAATTTTGATGATCTCTTTCTCCACCAATTTATCAACTTGCTTCATCATCTCTTTTAATTTCAATAGCTCGTTATACACCTCACAAATTCTTTATCAAATATTTCAAACTCCGTCTAATTATAATATCTTCATTCGATCTTGTCTTCAGATATTCCTTGTTTCTAGCGCCAATATGTAGTTGCAGGATTTCCTACAACCACACCCCTCCAAGATTACACATTGTTCTAGCCAAACTCCATGATCAATTAATAAGATTTTATTAATCTTTTTGATGAATTTTTACAAGAATAACAAGAATGTAAGGGAATTAAAATAGCTCTGGACTTTCTCTTTCCTATTTGTTCTCCTCTCACTCTAAAATATGATCTCCCCTCTTTCGACTTTGTTTGGTCCTTTATATAGGATATTACATAGTGGATGACAGCTAAGCCGGCCTTTATTTTTGGATCTGACCTGCGTCATTCTCGCAAGCTTACAAGGGTTTCCTTCGCAAGACAATCCCAATCTTCGCAGAATCTTCACATTTTCCTTATGACTAAGCTGACGTCATTCGCTACATCACTTCTCGAATACTCTGCGATGGCCTTCGCAATCACCCCTTTGGTTGAAGCTTCGCTGAGGTATAACTGTTGCGAGATTCTGTTCCTACATACAAACAGTTGTGTGTTATTTGTGGAAGGTGTCTCTTTAATAGGCTAGTGACTATTGGATTGCCTATTGGATTTTTTCTAATAGATTCAACCAATCAAATAACGATGACAGGGATACTCGGTGATGACATGGCTTCACTACGATCAAGAATGATTGTGATGTCAACTTGTGGCAACTCGGGATCTCTTATTATAAAGAAAGGATTACACTTCATGTAGCTTTCATATCTACTAGATGTGTGCCCTTGCTACGCACTTTTTTTTTTGATCAGAAAAGAGATTATATATAGAGATTAAGAATTTACAGGGCTACCAAAGGTAGCAAGAAAGAAGAAAAGGAAATTACAAAATCTTACAAAAACAGATTTTCCCAGTCCATAACAACAGTGCTAACAAAATTCAAGTGCACTCGTCTTCCCGGAGCAGCAGCCCATATAAGAACATAAGTTTTAGCTTCATTCCCCGTGTCTTCATCCGTTTTGAAATTATGATTATTATCAAAGCAACGACTATTACGTTCCTTCCACAAAGTCCAGGAAGATAAAAGTAGGTATTAAGGTCCAAATATAATTACCATTGGTTGAAAAGGTTGTATTATGCCAAGAATGAGCTAACACCATCACAGTTCTAGGAATTACCCATGCGTAACAGGAACTTGGCAACAACATTGACCAAACTCGATGTGCGATCTTGCAGTGCAAAAACAAGTGATCGTGAGATTCCTGATCATCTCCACACAACACACAAGAGTTATAAATGTCAATCCCCTTGTATTGTAACACGTCTTTTGTATTCAACTTTCCATGAATGAGACTCCAAACCAAAAGATTTATTTTTGGCGGGACTGTTGCCTTCCAAACGAATTGGTGCGGAAAGTTATCTACCCCATTTGCTTCTACCAACTTCGCATAAAGAGTTCTAACCGAGAACACGCCCGATGAGTGTAATGCCCATCTCCTTGTGTCTGGTAAGTCATCTAAAACTGGAGGAGTGTCTCCAATTACAGTAACAAGAGCCGCAAATTCTTCAACTTCTGTGTCCGTAAGAGTCCGTTTGAAATCAAACTGCCAACTTTCCTCCGTAGAGATCATACCTGCCACCTTAATATTTCTATCCCGAGACAACTTATAAAGAGTAGGAAAGACATGTGCTAATGTGTGCTGACCACACCAGATATCATTCCAAAATGAAATATTTGTACCTGAATGCAAAAAGAGAGTTGAGTTTGCACTGATTACAGAAGCATAAACAGCAATAGCACGCCAACACGACACGCCGTATGTTTGTGTGACTGCCATGTTATCAATCTTAGGCTTATGAACATTGCCATGTTAGCAAAATGGAGTTGGAGGTTTGGTGTCGAGAAGAACAAACTTTGGCCCTTGCTACGCACTAGGCATTGCCCCGCTCCGTAACGATGTATTTTTTATTTGGTATGTGTGAGGCTTCGCCCCGTTAAGTGGAAATGCATTATTTATTTGGTGTGCACGGGGTTTCGCCCTACCCCGTGGCGATGTATTTTTTATTTGGTGTGGCGGGGCAAATAAGATACATCATCTAAGTTAATAAAATGAAATAATTGATGAAAACGGTATTCAAAGATGATTCACGCTATTTCTTAACTTTATGTATCTGTTATATATTAGTCAATGTTCTGAAAACCGGCCCGGTCATCAAACCAGCAAATTTACTGGGTCAAGGGTCAATTGGTTTAACCAGTGGTTCAACCCGGGTCACTGGGTTAATATATATTAGAAAATATAAGAAATTACTGCTAATGGAAAGACCTAAATGCCAAGATTACGCTAATACTTGCCATGAATATACTGATCCTTCCCCTTATTAAATCATTTTGTCTTTACCCATCGCACTTGTCAACCTAACCTACTCTCTCTTCTTCCACGTTATTCTCATATCTCGGTCTCAGTTAGAGCCATGACTTAATGAAAAAACTAAAGGGTCATCTCTTTTATTTTTTGCAAGATTTTATGTCTCTTACTTTCATGATGGGTTATAGGTTTCAAATCCATGGGCTATGATTTATAATTTGGAAAAATTGAAGATATACTCTATGTGCATCTTCCCTCTTATCACACCTGCTACAAATATCTTAGATTTGTGGGTTTTATGGAAGATCTAGAACAGGGATTTGTGGGTTTTATGGAAGATTTACAAATTGAAGATTTATTGATAAAATCATAGATATTTCATCATGATGTTTTATTAATCACTTTATGAAGCTTTCTTCCTGTTGGTTAATGGAAATATGGATGATTAACGGATTGATTGAATGGCTAAATGGTTCAATTAAATGATTGGATTACTCATTACTTGATTGAAGATTCAAAAAGAAATCGAATAGTTTCAGGACTTTAATTGTTGGGTCAAACCAGTGAAAGAACGGACTGGGCTGGGAGGTTCACTGGATGGATCGCCCGGGTATTCCGGTTCTTAAGAAATAAAGCGGTTTTTTACATAATTACTGGGTCAGTGTTGATCCAGAACGGAAAAGTGACCGGGTCACCGGTTTAACGGTCCGACCGGCTGGTCCGGTCCGGGTTTCAGAACACTGATAATATTAGTTATTTTCTATTCTGATATATGTCATTATTATACGGTATGCATTCAATAATTTGGAGAAAAAAAAACCTAACTTATTGTGTTTAATTTTTTACGGAAGTCCAATCTCAATTACGAAATCGAGTAACTAATATATTACGACTGTTTTCTCCAAATTAATACATCAAGGAAAAAAAACATATTTTATGCGAAAATAAAAAGAAAAATAAATAAATAGATTTCATATATTTTCTCCACCTATTTAATACATACGCTGCGCCGCCCCAAATCAAAAAATGAATTGCCACGGGACGGGGCGAAGCCCCGCGCACACCAAATCAAAAATATACTCCCTCAGATTCTAAAAAATAGATTTGTTTGGTTTGCACAAAAATTAAAAAAACTAATCATTATAGTCATTTTTCCATGTTTTTTCCTAATCTATCATTTGATATTAGAGAAATGGGAGAGAGAAGTGGTACCCTTTTTGTATTAAGAGAGAAAAGGGAAAAAGAGAAGTAGTCCCTCTATGAGTATACTAGTACAATCATAACATTTGACTTTCCACATATGGAAGCAAGCCTATTTTTTTGACATATCCAAATAAGGAAACAAACTTATTTTTTAGAAACGGAGGGAATAATTAATTAAAAAAGAAAATGTCCAGTGCGTAGTATTGACACAAATCTAGTAACGATTAATAGCCTACTCCGAATCCGTTTCTCCGCCATGAACACGATATTAGGTGAATGACTACCTACTATGGTTAAAGTCTCCCTAACTCAAATTTTTGCGACACCTGGAGGAAAAAAAAATGAAGGAAAAAGGAACTTATGTCTGTCTTATCTTTTATGAAGAACCGCCTGATTCCAGGAATCTGGGCTTTCTCGATCTGGCTACGCATGGGTCATAATCTTAAATCCGAATTTGCTGGTAGTACTCGATTTCATGACAAATCTTAGATCATGAGAAATGAGCAATCGTGTAATTTTTTTTTTTTTGAAGGAATCAGGAGCATGAAAGCCCCAAACTTCATTAATTACATACTATTCAATTACACCACATAAATCGAAATACATGATTAATACAATAATTTTGAACAGAAATAAATCCCAAACCAAATTCTTTACTAAGTATATGTAAACCGACGGGAGAATTGAAATCTTCTAATGGTTTATCACCATTTTGTTGGATACTCTCCGAGAACATATGATGCTTCCATAAGAGAAGTAATATGCCCAAATTCTTCATCGAATTTTGTAATCTTTGATCATCACGTCCGTGGATGATTGAATGAAAGATTGAACGAAATCGAAAGTCCTCCAGGAGGTATGAGAAACCGTAATGGCACAAACTTGCCATACGTTATCAGAAATAAATACTACTTACAATACCAATTGCTATATGCAATTTGTTTTATTTATTTAGATATATATTAGATTAGATAAATCTACCTGGATCTTAAATTAAATTAAAATCCAGGCAAAAAATGAGAAGATGGTTAAAAGAATTCAATGGAGAAGATGAAGATAACTACCGATGGTTAAATATAACTACTCCCTGAAGAAGATAATTGTTTTTGTTCAAAGATAAAGTTGCAGAGCAATCGTGTAATGGAACCATTGGTAATTCTTTATTAATCCCGACAATAAAATACCTGGCTTGATTGGGGTATACCCAAACTAATTGGGGTATACCCAATTTCAAGGGGACATGGTGTGTCATTATTAAAAAGTGAGATTTTACTTTAATACCCTTGAACTAATTAAATCTTAAAAATAAACTCATTTCTTAATTTCATTAACCCTAAAATTAAAAAACTAAACAACTCTTAATCTTCTCTTCTTCTTCTCCATCTTCATCTTCCATCAACCAAAGCCATATAAAAATTTTGAACTTTGATTTTCCAAAAAAATTGTTGACTCTACCAGCGAAAAGAAGACTATAAATGATGTTTAAACTCAAACCCATCATTGTGTTGTGTGATTGATTGTTATGTTAGGTTGGAAATCGAAAACTTTGATTTCTGTGTTTTTGGTCGGCAAGGTCGTAACATGCATATCTTGCCGACTTTTCATAACATCCATGGCGACGATCAGAATTTTTTCAACGGCCAGTCAGGTATTTTTTGAAGACCTTGCCGACTTATACCGCCGGCGGGGTTTTTTCAACCGCCGGCGGGGTATTTTTTTCAACAGCCGGCGTGGTTTTTTTGTAGACCTTGCCGACTAATATTTTTCAATAGCCCTCTCCCGTGTGTCAAAAAAAAAAAGTCGGCATGTTCTTCATTTAAATACCTTGCCGACTTATACGTGAGGGGTATTTTTCACCAGCCCATGCGAGGTTTTTTCACCAGTAGTGGGTTTTTTTGTAGACCTTGCCGAGACTAATATTTTTCAATAGCCATCTCCGTGTGTCAAAAAAAATTTAAGTCGGCATGTTCTTCATTTAAATACCTTCTCAAGCTAAAATTGGTCGGCATTTTATTCAAACAAAGACCATGCTTAGGCCATATATAGCGGACCTTATTCAAACTTCTACCTTGTCAGACCTTTGACATTTTTGAAAACCAAATTTTTTGATCTTAATCGAACTCACAAGACACATTAAAGGTTTAATCTCTTAATTTTCATTTTCAAAATTTTTATCTAAACTCAATTAATTAGCCTAATCAGTTTTTTAGTGTTAATTATAAAAGGGCATTTTTGCCATTTTGAAAATATTTGGTTAAGGGGTAACCTCTTTTACTTCAAAATGACCCTATTTTATCTCATTGGGTATAACCTAATTAATCTAGGTATACCCCAATCAAGCCAGGATAAAATATTTGTCACTTGGAGTACGTAGTTGGACGATTTCCTAAAAATAAAAGATTTATCGCTTCATAAAATATTTATGAAGTCTATATATAGACAAAAGATGAATCACCCAGTTTCCCTTTGCAACACGATTTCCATGCTAAAACAGTTTGCTTAATTAAGTCGGAAACAAATAATTTCAGGATTTGAATGATATATACGCGGATTTTTTTTCCCAAAAGTTTAACGAAAGTATTGTCTGCCTGTAACGGTATTACTAACGTACAGTTAAATATTTGGTGTAAAGACGGTGTAAAAAAATTATTTAGGTTATAACTTTGATAAAAGTGTTGTCCACCTACTTTTTGGTTGACGGCATTACTAAGTAACAGTTAAGTACTTGATATAAACAAAGTATAATCTAATTTTAAATATCTCAACCAATAAAATTATGCCAAGTGTCATCACCATAATTTCTACATTAAAAAAAAAGCCTATCTTTACCGATAGGAAAAGTGGGTTGCATCGTCTAGGCCTTTATTCAAGGGGGAAGATAAAACTGACATACCACCCGTCATTATTTGGTTGGCTTGGTAAAAGTAGGTAATTAATATCTGATGCTTTTCTTCCTTAACGATTTTTCTTTACATATTTAGGGCTAGCAAGTTTTACTTTTTGAGACGTTTTAAATTCAGGAGATTAGTTTCATTCCATTTAGAAAAATCTAGATAACACCTTGAAGAAACCCCAATTCATAGTGATCCATTGACAATTATGGTGAACCTGTGAAGGTGGTTGCTAGGGCCATTGATGGACGTCTGTTACATTTAGGGTTCATATTATTATTATTATTGCTAGAGCTTTAATTTAGAGTAGTATTTATTATTTTTAGAATTACTTATTTTTAGAAAGTTATTTAATTCCAGAAGGTTATTTATTTTGGGGGATTTTGTGTTTCCCCCCTCAAAATAAATAGTTAATTTGCATTATCCCTTTTTAAATCAATAACTGGTGAAACCCCCCTTTAACTTGGATGTGCGTGGCTGCCCAGTTAAGTGAGCACGTGCAATACACATGCTTGTCAGAAACGCTCCACCTCCAATACCATCGTCACCTCCCTAACACCGGCTATCTTTATCCTGGCTTGATTGGGGTATACCCAGATTTAAGGGTGTAAACGGATGCATACGGATGCGGATAGGCACTATCCGTATCCGAATCCGAAAATACCATATATTATCCGAATTCGATCCGAAATCCGAAAGGATATCGTAATTTTCACTTTGAATTCGTATCCGAATTTCTATCCGGATATCGGATAATTATCCGATCCGAAATCATAACAAAAAACAATAGTAAAATATTTTTATTTTTGCAAAAGATTAATGTTTACATAATAAAAATTAATTAGAATTAAAAGTATTGTTTATTATTTTTAATAAAATTTAAAAATGTCTAAATATAAAGAAAATAAAAAAATAGATATGATCTACACTTTCATAGGTTTAAAAATATATATATTCATACATAAATTCCGGATACGGATATTTCGGATGCGAATACCTCCATATCCGAATTCGTATCCGATTAGTTATATTTTCGGATAAAAAAATCCGGATATCCGAATCCGAAAACTATTTTCGAATAATATTTGATATTTCGAATGCGAATTCGAACGAATACCGTAATTTTCGGACATCCATTGACACCCTTACCCAGATTAATTGGGGTATACCCAATAAGACAAAATAGGTTGATTTTACTTCAATACCCTTTAACTAATTAACTTAAAATTAAACCCTAAAATTAAAAACTAAAAAACTCCTAATCTTCCCTAATCTCTCTTCTCTAATCTCTCTGCTCTTCCCCTTCATCTTCTTCCATTTCTTACATCAAACGAAAATCTTGAACTTTGATTTTCCAAAAAATCGTTGACTCTATCGAAAAGAAGACTATAAATGATGTTTAAACTCAAACCCATCATTGTGTTGTGTGATTTGATTGTTATATTAGGTTAGAAATCGAAAATTATGATTTCTGTGTTTTTGGCCGCTAAGGTCGTAACATGCATATCTTGCCGAGCTTTTCATAATGACCATGGCTACGATCAGTAAATTTTTTCAACAAATAGGAAGGGTATTTTTGAAAACCTTGTCACAAATACAAATGGCAGAGTATTTTCAAAATACCTTTGCCGACCAAACAACGGCCGGGAAGGATATTTTTTGAATACCTTGCATTAGGCCAAAAGCAAATAGGAAGGGTATTTTATGAATACCACTAAGCCAATAAATTTTTTATGTCATCTCCTGTATGTCAAAAAACAAAAGTCGGCAAGGTCGACGATGAAGATCATGCCGGCCACTTTTGGCCGGCATAATCTTCATTAGTCGACCTTACCGATTTTTCATACTTTCAGAACCGAAAGTGTTGATTTTTGATCTAATTTTGAGTATGATTTCATACAACAGCTTTGCAATCCCCTTTTTAGAAGTGTTTGGGTTGTGTGCTTTCATTTCCGTTGCAAAAGATTTTCTCAAAACAATTTTTTTTCATAAAAAATCTTCCCAAATAAGTTCAATCAAATTTTTTTTTTCAATTCATAAGTTTTAATCCACTCAATTAATCAATCTAAACTCAATTAATTAAGCTAATCAGATTTTTTAGTGTTAATTAAACAAGGGTATATTAGCCATTTAGAAAAATATATTGCTAAGGGGTGGCTTCTTTTACTTCAAAATGACCCTATTTTGTCTTATTGGGTATACCCCAATTAATCTGGGTATACCCCAATCAAGCCAGGATCTTTATATGGTTCACTGTAATCAAAATAATCCCATAAAAGTAAATAAACGTCAACTCCTCATTGATTCTCTATCTATTTGTTTACTCTCACTCTGACATACATCCGGAAAAACAACAATCATTCATCATTTCTAAAAGAAACCTAAATTTCATCTCACCTAACCCTAATTCAAAATTGATTGGAAATCTCTTCAGATCTATGAAATTAAATCGAATATTTTAAGTAAATTGTAGTTTTAGATGAAGGGTTTGAAAGAAGAAGATGAATCGAAGGGTTTAAGTAATTTGTAGTTTCAGAATTGATTGAAAACACTAACTTAGAGTATGATTAGATGCATTGGTCTACAAATTTTCATCAACAGAAAAAACACAAAAGAAATAGAACAAAGACCATTAATGGCGGCAGTGAAAGGATTAGAATTTGAGAGAAGGGTTTTTGGGCACGTGTAATCACTTAACATCTCATAGGGACCAGATGGGTCACTTCACCGTATGGGGACCAGATGGTCACTCACCGTTCTGATATACGACAAGCATGTGGACAACACGTGCTCACTTAACTGCTACTTGAGGACACATTCAAGTTAAAGGGGGTTTCACCAATTATTGATTTACAAAGGGGTAATGCAAATTAGCTATTTATTTTGAGGGGGAAACGCAAAATCCCTCTTATTTTAGGGATTTCTTATTTTCCAAGTTTGGTCTTAGAGTTATTTAAATAGGAGACAAGTCAGTCAATTTATACAACCGTGATTTGTGGCACCCATCTTCAGTGCACCCACTGCACCCATCCTTATCTGGCATCCAGCTAAGCAGCCCAATTGGTTTATCTTTTTTTCTTCTCTATTCTCAGTTTTCTCAACCACATCAAATTCTTTTTTCAGATAGAAGAATCGATTTGCACGGCAACGGTGAAAGCCATATCTAAAAACTTTCATAGATGAGACGAACAGCGGGATAAAAGAGATCTAACAAAACAGATAAAGGAAAAAAAAAATATCTTTCACCTTAGAAAATTTTTCATTTCTTTTACTGTTCTTTAATGGCAGAATACCTAAAAAAAATTGTTCTTCCTGTTTGAACCCTACCTTAATACTATGTCAAGTAATCAATAGTTTTTGAAGTTATCATGAAAAGAGACCCATTTTTCGCATTCAGGTTGTAACAAAATTCACCCATAAATTGAAAATCCAACATGACACCCCAAAAATTATCTATTTAGTTTAATTTTGATCCAAAAATTGAAGGACTAAACTTGATTATATTTTTCTTATCTGAATTTTGAATAATTTGTCCTTACCCTTATGTACCCTAACCCTGTTTCTTGGGTTTGTTTTCATGGTAAAATTATACTGTTCAAAATATGATCACGACTGGATTGTGCGACGATATTTTCCCCTAACATCTTCCTGAACTTCCATTAGAGAACTTATAAAAGTGACAGAGAAAACATAAGGGAAAAAATGATGTGAGGGAAATAGACGTGTTCATGTGGATATGCCAGCTAAGGGTGGGTGCATTGGGTGCACGAAAAATGGGTGCCGCAAATCATTTTCGCAATTTATATTAGAGCACATTATTATTATCAATCAATATTAAGATTTCTCAACTATTCTCCAACTTTACTATCAAAATTCTTTATTCACGCTTCCGTTCTGCATTAAGTGGCATCAGAGCTTCGGCTTCGATCCTTTTATTCTTTTCTTCTAAATTTTCTTTACCCTTTCGTCTCTCCTCTACCTATTGAGATCTCCACATCCCGTTACCTATCAACTATCCTAAACCCCATTATCAACTATCCGTTTATTTTCAATTACCAAAAAAAAAAAAAAAAAAAAATCCTCCACAGTGCTACAAGATCCTACCCCGTCTCTTGTGGATTCCATCACCTTATTCATACCATCCTTTCTACTGCCATCTACTCCCAACTCTTTTTCTGTCCAAACTCCACATCCCGTCAAATCCAATTTTTCTGATTAACCATCGGTACCTTTGCAACCAAGTCCAATTATTACCTAAGCCCACTTATCTCTATCCACAAGAATCGTTTTTTGGGGACCATGGTTTTTTTGGTGGACTATGATTTTTTAGTTCCCGGTTCGGTTACGTCACAAAAACATTTCCTAACCGAACAATAAGTTCGGTTAGTTGCAAAAAACATTTCCCGCAAAAAACATTTCCCAACCGAACAATAGTTCGGTTAGTTGCAAAAAACATTTCCCAACCGAACAATAGTTCGCTTACGTCGCAAAAAACATTTCCCAACCGAACAATAGTTCGGTTAGTTGCAAAAACCATTTCCCAACCGAACAATAGTTCGGTTACGTCGCAAAAAATATTTCCCAACCGAACACGTCGCTAGGAAAATAAAACCATGGTCCCAAAAAAACCATGGTCCCCAAAAAATGATTCATCCACAACCATTAACCTAGGCCCATTATCCCATCAAGCTTACAATCACGTCAAGTCCCTGTGCTGTTTCATATTTATCATGTTTAATTTTGAGGACGTATTTCGTGAAATTTTGAGTGTGTTTTTAGTTTAAACATTTTTCTATGTTTAAACATTGAGGCAAACCCATTTTGCAGCTCAGACTTTAAGATTGAAAGTACCTAGAAATTTGAGTGTGTTTTTAGTTTTCCATTCATATTCTATTGGAGTATAGCACCCGTAAGCAAGTAGCCGAGGTTATGCTACAAAGAAGGACCGAGGCAACCATGGATTAAAATAAACACGCACACAAAAGTGGGTCAAGTTAGTTTACTAGAAATCCTGTAATCTAGCTAGTTGTATTACCTAGTCAAGATAATTAGTTTGATATTTATCTTCTAGGTTTGTTGATTTATCCTATTATCACTATAAATAGGAATCACATACATTATGTAAATCAGATCATCACAGTATCTACCGTTGATCATAATATAATTCACCCCTATGGGGTTTTGTCAGTGGACGTAGGCGTTAGTGCCGAACCACTTTAAATCTCTTTGTCTTCCATTTAAGTCTGATTCTGATCTCTTATCATAAATCTAATATATTTTGTTTTGTACTTGAAAGAAAAACCGAAAAAATAAAACGCCTGTTTTGTAAGGGGAAAATTCTGATTAGAACATCAGTTACTGAACAAAAAAATTATATGTACGTAGAAGAAAATTTATTTTCTCTGAATCAAACTTCCTAACCATATATATGCTTGATGGGTACAAGCTCAAGTGGAACCTTCTTATGACACCTCCATGTTTAGGTCACCCTTCCGCAAGCCTTTTGGTAATTCCCAATCGAAAGCATACAATACATTAGCAAGGACAAGCTCCGTCAACACAAGTCCCATGTTCATTCCAGGACAACCCCTTCGACCTCCCCCAAAAGATATGTATTCAAAATCAGTGGAGCTATCTTCCAACCTTTCCGGCAAGAAATTCATTCTTACTTCCAAGAAAATGCATGAAAAACAGTAATATTGAGCTTCTAAACAGTAAGATTCTTTAGCATGAATCAAGTGTAATTATAATTGAGATTTAGGTATCGTTTATCATGGAGCTTTCCTCTGCTGCTTTTGTAGACTATTGTCACTCCACAGCTTGATAAGTCTTAGAAGTTATTGCTTATATATAAGATTAGTGAGGTTGGTCAAGAAATATATAAATCCTCACCTTCCGCAGGCAGGAAAAAAAATCCGGTTTCCACGTAACCTAAATTTCCAGACAGGCATTAGTGTTTGGTGATAAAGAAAGGTGTTAACAAAATGTTCCCCAAAAAACCATAATGGCATCCAAAGTTCCAGTACTGAGATTACCATACATTTTTATCGTCCAAAAAAAAAAAAAGGAAAAAGATTAACATTCACTTAAAAAAAATAAATTAAGTAAAGTATTTTGAACTCTTTAATTATTAACAAAAACTTAACCTCTTGATGAAACTCTTGATGAGTATAACTGTATCAATTTATCAGTACCCAAGGAGACTAGACTATGAGTATGAACCACTGGTCGAAAATTATCATCCTCAAATCCTCTTTTCTTAACTATCTCTCCAGTATCCGAATCCAAATCCCAAACTAACAGTCTGTGATTCTGTCTAACTAGCAATTTACCATCCTTCATATTCAAAACTTCCACTCGCAAACTATTTGGCCAATATGAGAAATATTTCGGCGTAGAGCATTCGGGAAGGGTCACGGTATGTGTTTTGGCCCAGCTATTTGTTTCAGGGTTTAGAACCAACAGCACAAGTTTAGTAGTATCTGAGGGAGAAACAACACATAAACCCAATTTCCCTTCCATCTCTATTAAGTGCATTTTATAAGGATGAAGGTAAGGATAATCACAAGAAGCTCCACCATGTCGCATTGTGCTAAACTTGTTTGTTCTGATTTCAAATGCCATAATGGAATTTGAACAGTTAATCTCTGAAATTTCAGTGTTGCCAACTATCCAATACAATGTCCCGTTTATGATAGTGGGGGGACTTTCACCCTTTGGCATATACGGGAATTTGCCAATATTTCTCCTTAATTTGGATCCAAAACTTAGTATGTCAAAGGCATAGCTTCCACCGTTCCCATCTCTGTGTACCCTGCACTGAAGAAGAACCTCGTATTCCTTGTTGTGAGGATTGAAATAAAATCCACATACGTGGAAGTAGGAACCTTCCATCGTAATAGTTACTTGTTCTTCTATTATAGGATTCCATATGATACAAATAGATCTCGATACGTAATTTTTGCTGTTTTTCAACAAAAGAAACCCGTCATAAGAATTATAAAGCATGATCGGATCATCTTTCTGCATGTAGTGCAAATCAAGTTTCAAGTTTGCTTCCTCAACTTTTTTTGCATGCTCATCAATAAAATAAAACTTCATATCCCGTTCACTAGATTGTGTAAAAGATTGCAAAGCGATGATAGGAATATCTGGACGTGCAAGGTGTGTGCGAATAAAGAAAGGAGTCCTGACTAAGATTTCAAGGAATTTAGACGCTAGTTGGCACTGGAAAACACATTCTGCTGGGAGCCTAATTAATATGTCTGTGATGATATGATACGGAAGGTCAAGGAGAGTTGTTTCAACTCTTGGTAGAGGGTTGGCAACTGCTTTACGTTTTCTTGACCTAGTCATGTATGGGTTGGCAACTGCATCACGCTTCTTAGACCTTGTCGCATTTGGGTTGGCAACTGCATTACGTTTTTTAGACCTTGTCGCGTAAGGGGCGTTGCAATTCATTCTGAAAATATAACATAACCTTCAAAGTCAACCATTCAATTCAATCAAAAACATGGAAACAAACACACTAACCTCTTTATGGGTGGAATGTTATACGCACCGGTCTATGCAATGATCCGTGTATTTGTTGGTTGTTATCAATTGAGTTTGTCGATCCTATTCCTCTCTGACTCTTAAAGCTTCACTAAACAACCAGATAATACAATGGTAAAGAAATCATGCAGAAAGATCATTATAAAACTTGAACAAGTTTAACAAAAAAAAATTGTATATTAATCATAATCAGGTCCATTCTCACTAATTAATATATATGCAACAATTCCCTTCTCTCAAATCAGTCACTAATGAATATATATGCAACCATGTAGAACCATAGCATAGACACCCTTAAATGGACTTGCAAAAAAACCCTAACTTGAACGATAAGGAAAGATGAAAAAACAAAGAAGACTATTAAACTAGATGCTAATGTAGTAGAGAATCCTAACATGCTAGCTAATTCTATCTAGCTACTTTTCTTTACCATATGAGGAAGTCAATAAATCTCTTGTTTTTAGCATTGCTATATTTGCTTTTCAAAAAACAGTAATCAAAAATATTGAATTGGTTAACCTAAATGAAAGATCTTTGGAAACCCTAAAATAAGTTAAAAGAATTACCTGACAGTAAATCTAAAAACCCTAGTGATATTGCGCGTGTTATTCATATATATAAATTGGGCTCGACAGGACATGAATCCTCTGACCATTAAATGGGCTCCCAGCAGAAAAAGTATATCCATAGTCCGTAGGGGTGAGCATGGGCCGGTATGGACCGGTTTTCACCTCATCCGCATCCAATCCAATACACTACGGATTTCAAATTTGGCATCCGCATCCAATCCAACATCCAACGGATTTGTATCCAATTGATGCACGGATGAACGGATTGGGTGCGGATAATCCAATGGATTTGTGTTAGTTAAAATCTATAATGAAAAAGTAAAGTCAATACAGATGATTTCTTATAGAACCTACACATTTTATGTATGTATATAAATATAGAAGTGTCATAGATACCACTCCTAGCAAACACCTTAGAAGTTCCAAAACTATCCATATATTTTCTAGAACTATATAAATGCACTTAATCTAACGGGTATGGATGTCCAACGGATTTTCAAGGCTGCATCCGGGTCCAATCCGTAATCCGTTGGATTTCAAAAATCCCATCCGCGTCCAACCCATTAGCGAACGGTCCGGGCATCCATCCGCACAAATACGGTTGGTCCCGCTTAAATCCACGGATTACGGGTAAAATGCTCACCCCTAATAGTCTGTCTAAGCATATGTAATTAGGAAAATTAGGGGGAGACCCAAAAAAAATAATATTATCATTGTCAAGCCCACAACTAATTTTAGGTACCGTGACACCCATAATTATTTTTGTGACACCCATAATTATATGAAATTATCAAAAATGTTAGCATGACGGATTATGCATCTGCATGACGGGTTATGCATCAGGGGTATAATTGGCAACGCAACTTGGACATAACATATCTAAAAATCCGCGCATTGGAATTTTACAAATTTTATATCGTTGGAAATATTTTTAAGAGAGCTACGCAACGAGTACAAACAAGAATATCAAATTTTTGTTTTTCACGAAAAAATCGGAGGTGATCATCATTTTAGGCAAAATTTTCGAAAACTTGATACATAACCATCATGCAGCCACCAAAAACGATGCATAACACATTCTGCGGACCCATAAGGAATTATGCAACCATTTTCTCCACTGCATAACAAATTATGCATTTTGATAACAAAGTTATGCATCTATAACAAGTTATGTAACCATTGTATTAGTGCGTACATAAAAAATTGATGCATAATCTATTTTCTCGATGCATAAAAGATTGTGCAACAATTTTCTCGATGCATAATGCATTATGAAGCCATATTTTCGGATGCATAACATGTTATGCATCCATTTTCTCGACTACATAAAATGTTATGCAGATATATATTATTGTAGGTGCATGACAAGTCATGCAGTCTTTGTTTTTGTTGGTTTCAATATTGACAAAAAACGTTGTTGCATAACGTGTTATGCAACCGTTTTCTGGACTACATAACAAGTTATGCAACAAATTTTATAGATGCACAACAGGTTATGCATCCATTTTCACAACTGCATAACATGTTACGCAGACATTTTGTCAAACACAAATCTACAATCTCTTTGCCAATTGTGTAGTGACCTCTAGCGAAGTTGTTTGCAGCATCTTCCTTCCCACTAAAGAGTTTTTCAGGATGGAAAAATTGACGATAAGTTCCAGTACGAACTTCATCAATAACACAGGTCATAACCATCACGTCATCCACTGAACTGTATGTTCTTCTCAACCATTATTGCACCGTTATCTCAATGATTCAGATCTTGCAACTTCAGTTGTAACTCTGCAACCCCACTGCAGCTTCAACTCTACCTAAACTGCAAATACCACCAACACCAATTACTACTTATTTCTCAGCTCATCAGGACTTCATCCATCAACCGAACAACATCACCAGTTTCAGCTCAAGCCATTTGCAGTTGCAGACAATCACGAGTACCTCCTTTAGCTCCTACTACCACTAATTCAAACATCTTCCCTCTTTACACAGCACCAACACAAGCTAACATTCATCACAACCTGCAATTTTAGTTCAAGAACAAACCCATTCCTCCATTGTCACCATTTCAACCTCCACCAGACTCTCAGTAACACACCAGAATCAATCTTCATATCACTAACTGCATCTGTAAATTACCAACACAACTTGAACTGCAACAAAGCCTCAACTTCAGTTCTTCATCTGCTTCTTAATCTAACCCTCATCATTCCCATGAACATCAGCAAAAACCCTAATCTTCCCTGATTCTTTATGGCAGAAAACCCAATTTCTTCTTCATCCGTTTCCAATCAGTCACCACTACAAACCCATTCTAAAATCATTTGATTTATCCACCAGAACCGTCTTTTAGAAATCATTTACAATGGAATTACACTCCAATCGAAAATTGGGATCTAAAGCCTAATCGAAAGTTCCGATCAACCCACCAAAATCAGCACCATAACTTCGATGAAAACTCAAATTCGATTCAACAAGAACATCATTAGGTCTTCAATTCAACGATTCGATTTATAATTTCTTCTTCGATTCTTCCATCAACTCATCACAAAATCGAGAACCAACTTGAGTGATTAAAACGAGATCTATAAATGGAGATAGGTAAACATACCATCAACGATTGGAGCGAGAGCAGTGCTTGAGTTGGGAGGAAGAAGAAAACGAATTGGAAAAGTAGTTTTTGTTTAGAAAAGAGCAAAACACAATTTCATGAATTATGGGTTTGGGAATCAATTTTCTGGGTGCGCGCCTGAACTTTTTTGTTGGTGGGTTTCACAGTAGGAAAGTGTGTAAGAATGGGTCTCACTGTAGTTTCCACTATGTAATTTCGATCACCAAGATTAAACAGTTGAGATTATGTTGCTAGAAAGATTCATAAGTCACTAATTTGAGAGAAGGGAATTGTTTTGAATAGTGAAAGCAGGCTGAGAGAAGCTCTTAGAATGGCGAATTATTCATTAGTGAGGATGGACCTGATTAGAATTTATTGGATATTACTTAAAGAAATTATTTTATTGCGTTCATTCCTTCGTGTTGCTGCCGAAGATTATATATCTAATTGTTTTGAACAGTGAAAGCAGGCTGAGAGAAGCTCTTAGAATGGCGAATTCTTGTGGGGCTTTATGTACCACTAAGAAAGGAGCCATTCCAGGACTCCCCGACAAGGCTGCATAATATGGCATATTGTTTGATACTTCCCTGCATAATATTGCGTCTGAGTTTGCTCGATCTTTTAAAGTTTGCTTTATGAACTATGCCTTTAAAGGCCTTGTGCGGTGTGCCTTAAACAATGTTGTTTTATTTAATTTTTGGGGTGTTTTTGTCTTTATTTACTCTATTTAGAAAAACTTGAAATCCTGATCTCAAGTATGAAAATATGCATCAATAAAATATGAAAATATGCATCAAAAAAATATTTTTGGTTAGTCCAAATATGTCAATTGTTAACACAACATGTCGACAATGTATACTTATGTACAGGAAACCAAAGTGGGTTTGATTTTATTATTGGGAATGGAATAAGCTCAAATTGGTAAATCTTGTTTTAATATAAGAAGGAAGTAATTGCTAATTAGATTATCAATTACTGACAAGTTATATATTTAGCACACAATTTTATTTTCTCTTAATAAAATTTCCTAACCATGTACATACTTGATGGGTACAAGCTCAAGTGGAACCTTCTTATGAAGACTAACCCCATGTGATACCTCCATGTTTAGGTCACCCTTCTTGAAACCTTTTGGTAATTCCCAGTTGAAAGCATACAATACATTGGCAAGAACGAGCTCTGTTAACACAAGTCCCATGTTCATTCCTGGACAACCCCTTCGACCTCCCCCAAAAGGTATGTATTCAAAATTTTGACTCCCAGTGAAATCAATGGAGCTATCTTTGAACCTTTCTGGAAAGAATTCTTCTGGATTTTCCCAATAATTTGGATTTCTCCCGATTGCCCATACATTTAGTATGACCCTTGTTTTTGGGTATACGTCGTATCCATTAATCTTACTGTATTTCATGCTTTCTCTTGGAATCAAGGGACCTGGTGGGTGTAACCGTAGAGTCTCTTTGACTACCATTTTTAAGTAGTGGAAATGATCAAGGTCTGATTCTTCTACCTTTCCTTTTGATCCGACGTAGTTTCGTATCTCTTCTTGAACTTTCTTCATTGCTTCAGGGTTTTTAGCCAGTTCTGTCATTGCCCAATTCATTGTGACAGCTGATGTGTCTATCCCAGCAAAAAACATATTCTGATTGTTTTGGTTCATAAAAATAAAATCTGATTAGTTTATGCTCAAGTAAGCAAATGTATTTTGTAAATAGAAGGATAGAAACAAACAAACAAAAAAAAAAAAACATGTTACCATAAGAATTGCTTTGATATTGTCATTTTCAAGACGGATCGTACTAGTTTGATCATTTTGTAGTTTAAGCAAAACATCTATGAGATCTTCATGCTCAGGTTTCGGTCTCACCGGATTGAGATGTTCCTCTATCATTTCTTGAAATAATTTATCCAAATCATGAAAAACTTTTTCAATTCTACCATCCATTCCAGTGATCCTATCAATAATCCAACCTACCTTAGGAAAGAAGTCGGTGGCAGAGAAACCACTCCATATAGACATGACCTCATAAAGGATTTCAGTAAGTCTTCCATTAAACCGGTTCCTACTTTCACCGGTTATGCTACCAAAAGCAACTCTACAAATTGTTCCATGTGTAAAACTTGTTAACTTATCAAAAACATCAACAAGAGTAGTACTTGAAGAAGATGATGATATGGAATCAATTAAAACATTTATTTCCTCTTCCCTGACTGCCTTAAAAGATCGCACCCTTTTTGTACTCAAAAGTTCAAGTACACATATCTTTCGAATTTCTCTCCAATACTCTCCATAAGGCCCAAACGCCACATCTTTGTAGTCATACGAAAAACGTTTTGGTCCTGCAAGTGGAGGTCTAGTACAAAACTCAAGATCGAGCGTTTTCAGGACTTGTTCCGCAGCTTCAGCTGAGGAGATTATGATTGTTGGTACACTGCCAAACCGTAGAAGCATAACTGGACCATATATTTTTGATAGTTTTGATAATGCCTCGTGAGGCGGTTTTGCGATAAGTTGATGTAAATTACCAATGATTGGAAGCTTAGGAGGACCAGGTGGAAAGTTTGGTTTGTTTTGATCATCAATATTTCTGGTTTTGAATGTAGTGATAAGATAATATAGAGGAAGAAGGAGAAGTAAAGGAAGAAGTAAAAAAAGATTATAAGGAAGAAGAATTTCCAAGATCATATTTTGCTGTGAATTAATGGAAGGTGATGCATGGATGTTTGATTATGATGTTAAACTTTAGTACCAAAGATTTTTGTGCTCGCACCCACGTGATCAGATACAATTAGATTTTACAGATTAAACAAATAGCCACTCTACTACTACTAGTTTAATGAGAGTCGAAGAGATGTGCTATCAAGCCCATCCATACCGCTGCATGTGATTAAAGCGACAGAGTTGCGTTTAAGGTCCCAAAATGTTCAGTTTAGAGTTCGGGTTCCTAGTCAAACGGCTAACTTGTCTGAATTGTTTGACTATTGGAAAATCATGTTACTTCTTGAGAATCGTTTTAATGATGCTAACAAAATAATATTTTGCTTACTTAACTGTGGGAAAATGATGTCGATAGACCAGCAAAATTCAACGAAAGGCATTCAAAAGATGGCAGTTAAGAATGTTACATTTTGTGAGTTTTCAAATGCTGGATGAATTTGTGTTCAAGACTTTTGATGAGATCTTGAATGTTGATGGATGTAAAAATGATTTAGAAGATAAGACTAGGAAGAATTACATTGCCGAAAATCAGAGAAAACACCATCGCTGTTCCACTCAATTCTTCTACAATACATTAACCACAAGGGGGTAGGTTTTTGAAACCAATATTTACATTGTTAATGTATTCAACAATGGTAAGGGGCAGGTGCCAAACCAATCACCTTCAAAAAGTTAGATAAAAGAAAGCTACATCAAAAGGGGAAAAGAAGGTCACCTTTGCATAAGATTTTGTTAGACACATAGATGAACATAGAGGCTGGTTTAAATCAATTTGTTTGAGATCTCTAAATTCGGTCAATGGCATTTTCCAGTAAAAGGGAAGTTTCTGTTGTTGGCTATTTGCTCCAATCACCTGACATGCTGCACAGCAGTTCTTCCGGTCAAATGGCTGCTAGTAGTGATGAACCAAGTTCCATATTAGAGGCTGAATTGCCTGGTGGATTAAGTCGTGAAAGTATTCTGGATGGGGGGCAGTTATCACGACGCCTTCGTACTGAGACTAATGGAAGGTGTATTGGTTTATGCTGCGAAGGAGACATTGAAGTCTTGACAGTAATAAAATCATATATATGTGGAGCACTTAATCACCCATACTATTACATGCGCATATATATATTTGGAACTTAATCAAATTTCTTAACAATATGCTTGACTGGTACAAGCACAAGTGGATATTTCTTATGAATACTAATCCCGAATGATTCCTCCGTGTTCAGGTCTTCATTCTTGAATCCATTTGGTAATTTCCAATCGAAAGCATACAATAAGTTGGCAAGGACGAGTTCTGTCAAAACAAGTCCCATGTTGATTCCAGGGCAACCCCTCCGACCACCCCCAAAAGGTATGTATTGAAATTTTGACTCCCTGCGAAATCAATGGAGCTATCTTTGAACCTCTCTGGAAAGAATTCTTCTGGATTTTTCCAGTACTTGGGATTTCGCCCGATTGCCCATGCATTTATTAGGACCCTTGTTTTCGGGAATACATCATATCCATCAATCTGACAGTGTTTCATGCATTCTCTTGGGAACAATAATGGACCTGGAAGGTGCAACCGTAGAGTCTCCTTAACTACCAATTTTAAGTAGTGGAAGTTATCAAGATCTGATTCTTCTACCTTTCCTTTTGATCCTACATAGTTTCGTATCTCTTCTTGAACTTTCTTCATTGCTTCTGGATTTTTAGCCAGTTCTGTCATTGCCCAATTCATTGTTGCAGCTGATGTGTCTACTCCAGCAAAAAATACATTCTGATTGTTTTATTCATGAAATAAAATAAAATAATTAAGTTGTCATTTGTAGCATTATTTTGGCAACAATCCAGCCAGGCTTATTGTTCAAATAAAATCATATAGCATGCAAAACATGTGTAGTGATACCTGCTAGCTATGTAACTCAAATAATAATCATTACTATATTTAACTTGGAGGGAAAAAAAAAAACATATGCATCTGCAGAAGAAGAATGATTGGTAGCTGAATAAAAGAATATTTACCATAAGAATTGCTTTGATATGGTCATTCGTAAGACGAATTGTACTCCTTTGATCCTTCTCTAGTTTCAGCAGAACGTCTATTATATCGTCATGGTCTGGTTTAAGTCTCTCCGGGTAGAGATGTTCGTCTATCATTTGTTGAAGAAATTCATCCAAATCATGAAAGCATTTTTCAATTCTACCATGACTTCCAGTAATCCTATCGATAATCCAACCTACCTTGGGAAAGAAATCCGACGCAGAGAAACTACCTAAAACGACCATGACCTGGTGAAGGATTTCCATAAGCCTGCTGCCATTAAACAGTTCATTCCTATTATGACCACCAGTCTTGCTACCAAAAGCAATCCTACAAATTGTTTTATGTGTAAAACTTGTTAACTTTTCAAAAACATCAACCGGAGTAGAAGATGAAATGGAATCGATCAAAACATCGATTTCCTCTGCCCTGACTGCCTTAAAAGACTGCACTCTTTTTGTACTCAAAAGTTCAAGTACACATATTTTTCGAATTTCTCTCCAGTACTCTCCATAAGGTCCAGAACCAATATCCAAGTGATTGTACGATAAACGTTTAGGTCCAACAAGAGAAGGCCTAGTACAGAACTCAAGATCCAACGTTTTCAAGACTTGTTCGGCAGCTTCAGCGGAGGAGATTATGAGTGTTGGTACACTGCCAAATTGTAGAAGCATGACTGGACCATATATTTTAGATAGTTTGTGTAGTACTTGATGAATCGGTTTTCCGAGTTGATGTAAGTTACCAATGATTGGAAGCTTAGGAGGACATGGAGGAAGTTTGTTTTGACCATTTTTCCTGGTTTTTAATGTGATGAGAAGATATGGAGGTATGAGAAGTAGAGGAAGAAGTAGAAAAAGATGACAAGAAAGAAGAACCTCCATGATCAAAGTTTGCTGTGAATTAATGGTGGTACGTGTTTTTGTTGTTTGTTTTATGGAAGGCGATGGATGGATGTTTGATTATGATATTAACTTTACCGAAAATGGATCATTTGTCCAAAAAATTTTAAAACATGGTTCAAATGGACGAGTAAAATAAAAATTATTACGGGTGAAATTGACACAAAAAAATAGCAAGGATGAAACTGGATTCATCCTGGCTTAAACTTAAAAAATAACGAGGATGAAACTGGATGCATCCTGATGTAAATTAAAATAAGAAAAAGAATTTGAAAATGGGTAGGATGAAACTGGTTACATCGTGATTATTATTATATTTTTGTCCATTTAAACAATATCAAAATCTAAATGTCTTTTTCACATAGGAATTATTGATTTTGGTATTTTTAACCAATTTTGTGTTAACTTTATTACCAAAGATTTGTGTGCACGTGAATGGATTCGATCCGATTGTTATAAGTAATCGAACAATTAATTTGCAACAGCTTGCTGTAATTAGATTTTCGTGCTATCACATATGTGATCAACACGTATTAACACGCCCTTCTATACCGTTGCATTTGATATTATAATGATGCGAATGCATATGCCGAGGTGCGAAATCGATTCCCAACGCAATTAGTAATATGATGGATATATTAGTTTATGCAACGGTATAGAAGGGCGTGTTCATTACCCGGTTACATGCGTCATCTTTCTATAATCGGATATTAATAACTTATCTACTCTTAATCTGAGAGTTTATTACTTCTTTACAGCACTAATAGTAGAACTTAGTACTGTACTTGCTTATTTCTTTCATTCTCTTTCTCATTTTACGTACCTTGATCATCATTATGGCAGCAGTCTAAGAAATTCTTGTTACTGGTGCGACAAGATACTATTGAAAATTTTGGTTTCTTTTGCTGGTCAGCAGCAGAGGTTGGGGTGTTGAATGTTTATGGTAATCGATTTTCTAGTGTAATTTATTAATGGGAAAAACTTTTGGTCCTTTGGTTAAACGCCTTTACTGTTTGGTTCATAATTATTTAAAAATATTAAACTGACAAAAATACCCTTCCGTGTTAATTTTTATTTATTTTCTTGTAGCACTTCATTTCAGAAATGAAGTTCATATAAAAACCTAAAAAAACATACTTTATTCCAGAAATGAAGTCCATATAAAAACCTAAAAAAAACAGACTTCATTCCAGAAATGAAGTCCATATAAAAACCTAAAAAACAGACTTCATTCCGTAAATGAAGTCCATATAAAAAAAAAAAATGCAGACTTCATTCCTAAAATGAAGTCCATATAAAAACCTAAAAAACAGACTTCATTCCAGAAATGAAGTCCATATAAAAACCTAAAAAAAAACAGACTTCATTCCAGAAATGAAGTCCATATAAAAACAGACTTCATTCTAGAAATGAAGTCCATATAAAAACCAGACTTCATTCTAGGAATGAACTTCATCTTCATCATCATCTTCGTCTTCTTCAACAACATCAGCAAAACATCATCGTCTTTAACGAGCAGCATCGACATCGTCTTCATCATATTTATAACAGCAGAACCAAACAACATCTGCGCAAAAAGAAACGAAAAACTTCATCGTCTTCATCATCTTCATAGACTTGAATATCATCAACAGCAACATCAACACCAGCAGAGAAGAAAAAACCTAAAAACTCATCTTCTTCGTCGTCTTTATCATATTCATCGTTTTTTAATCTTCTTGTTCAACAACAACAATCACCATCTTCAACAGCAGCAGATCTCGAGAAGTTTTTATCATCTTTGTCGCCTTCAAACAAGAATCGATCAAATCTTCACATCAAGATTCATCGTGTAAAACATAAACAAGAAGAAAAAAGAAAAAAAGAAAACAAATGGAGAGAGAAAGAAAACTAGATCTGAAATTGAGAGGAGAGAGAATGTGAATCTGAAAATAAGATATTTTCTATTAAATTTATATATATATATATATATATATATATATATATATGGTCACCTTAAGACCAAACTATTATTTTCTAGGACCAAATAATAATATAAGGGTATTTCTGTCACTACAAGATGACATTTACATCATCCATGACAACACCCTAAAACCAAACTATAATATATTTTACCAAATAGGACCAAACAGACACATGACTGAGTCAACTGGACTAGACTCTTTCTAATATATTATTCCTAAGACCATATGGTATTTCATACTTTATTAATATGATGTCTCATCATCAACCTTTGCCTCCTATAAATGGAAGTAAATATGTAAACAGATTTCAGCACAATGCAATTAATATGATGTTTCATTATCAACCTCTAAGCTTCCAACCATTAATCAAACATCTACAACGATCTATCCATCTAAATACTCAATGTAATTCAACAAGTATTAGTCGTCACGAAAAAAAATATCAACTCTCTACTCCAACAAGCAACGATTATAATCTGGTAAGGCGGACTGCAAAATACCAACCGAGTCTGTGGGATTATGATTTTCTCCAGTCTCTCAAGAGCGAATATATGGTACGTATAAATATGAATTGCATGTGTGTTTGTAATTACCTAAGCTTCAACCTCTCTGATTATTGTTATTGTTATGAAGGAAGAGAAGTATACTGACAGGGCTGAGAAGTTGAAAGAAGATGTTAGGCATATTTTTGAAGAATTACATGGATCACCAATGTGTTTGCTGAAGTTTGTTGATACTATTCAAAGGTTAGGAATTGATTACCATTACACTGATGAGATAAAAGTTGCTCTTGATACTATAGTTTCTACCAAGGACCTGCATGGAGATCTTTATACAATTGCTCTAAGATTTAGACTCCTAAGACAACATGGATATAGAGTTTCTCACGGTACGTATACGGTATACATATCATTTTTGTACATTCTTTTGTTTTTAATATATCTCCCATTTTCAAAAAAAAAAAATAAAATAAAAAATAAAGTAAGTAAGTAAATTAGAATATGTTAGTATATAGTTACAAGAAAAAAAATTAATACACACAAAGCTGGACCTGACCCTACAGGACCGATCCAGTCAAACTGAGCAGCTCTACGGCCAAACCACACCATAATAGTCCATTTACTCTTTGCTTTATATCGTCCAATATAATATTTTATGTCATCTGCTTTCAGATGTTTTTTGGAGCTTTTGGGAAAAGCTGAGTACAGGTGATTTGAAGCACGTGAAAAAACTTGAAAATGTTGATGTTATGGGAATACTGAGTCTCTACGAAGCTTCATTCTTTGCCTTCGAAGACGAAGATTTCTTGGACGAAGCTCAACAACTCACTATTAGACATCTAAATGAGTTTATACGCACGGCGGATCCACATTTAATGATCAGCAAACAAGTAAGGCATGCATTGGAACTTCCTTTACAATGGACAGCGCCAAAATATGAGACTAGTTGGTTCTTAGCCATTTATGCTCACACCAGTACCGCACAAGAAATCAGTCCTTTATTATTCGAATTTGCCAAGTTAGATTTTAACATGGTCCAAGCAACATACCAACGTGAACTCGTATATTTATCTAGGTAATTAGTACACTTCTCCATAACTTGATTCCATTTCATCCTGGATAGGGCAGAGGTAGGGCTTGCTGTTGGAAATGGCATGCAGTAAAATAATCAATATGTGTTTTTCTGAAAATTAATAATAGGTGGTGGAGGGAGTTGGATCTTGCAACAGTATGTCACTTTGCAAGGAACCGTCAGGTAGAAAATTTCATGGGGCAAGTAGGGTTTTACCATGAACCTAAGTTTGGAAATTGTAGGAAAAAATGTGCGCAGATCAGTCATTTTGTTATTACAATTGATGACATTTATGATGTATATGGTAATATGGATGAGCTCAAGCTATTCACTGAAGCAATTGAAAGGTTGGTGTAAAAATTTCCTTCTTGTGTTTTCTTAATTTGATTTTAGTTACTATCTAGTCCCACATCGTATAGTCATATCTATAGATCTCATGCGGTTAATAAGCCTTGAGCAACCCGGCGTTCAATTATTTGGAAACATCAATTTAGTGAAAATATCGCAATTTTTCATCTTTTGTTTCTTTTGTAGATGGGATATGAACCGTGTGGAGCATCTTCTTCATTACATGAAAATGTGTTTTTTTTTCTTCAATGTATAACACTGTAAATAAATGGTTTTTTTTTTTTTTTTTTAGATGGGATATCAACCGTGTGGAGCATCTTCCTCATTACATGAAAATGTGTTTTTTTTCTCTGTATAACACAGTAAATGAAATGGCTTACGAGGTTCTTAAAAAACATGGCTTGGATGTCACGCAATACTTGAAGAAAGCGGTATTGACAAAGCCATTTAGTTATTTTGATTGATTTTTTCGCTCTCACACGTAATAATTTTTCCATGGCCTGTTTCAGTGGTCAGATTTATGCAAAGCATACTTAGTAGAGGCAGAGTGGTACTACAATGGCTACACACCAACACTAGAAGAATACCTAGAGAATGGATGGATTTCGGTAGGGGTGCCTATGATTCAAATCCATGTTTACTTTCTACTGGATGATTATCAAATTACTAAAGAAGCATTAGATTGCTTCAAGAAAGGTTACCCAGATATCGTACGTTGGACATCCTTAATAATCCGGCTTGTCGATGACTTAGCCACTTCTACAGTACGTAATATTATCTTCTGTTAATTTAATTGACATATTGTGGTATATATGTTGCTCAACTAGACTAGTGTGTTTATGTACACATATGCTTGTGTTGCGCGTGTTGTACTATGATGTGATAAGCGATGTGTGGTACTCATGTCTACGACTACGTATACTGGTTAGCTTGGAGCAGACGAAGCTCGTGAGCCGTATTGTGTTATGCCAGATCTTGTGCCGTGCCATTGTGCTCAAATTTTTTATGTGTTTTGTTGTGCTATAAATGTACGGGAAAGCTCATGCTTTACATCTAGTGCATGTGTTCTAAATGTCTTAATGTGTATTAGGATGAGCTCAAGAGAGGAGACGTTGCGAAATCAATCCAATGTTACATGAAGCATGCTGGTGTGTCGGAGTACACGGCACGTAAGCACGTCAAACATCTTGTCAGTGAAACATGGAAGAAGATCAATACAAATGAGTCTAAAGCCCTTGCCAATTTTCCAAAGTCGTACATAAATGCTTTGAAAAACATCACACGAACAAGTCAATGTTATTACAACCCTGGAGATGGAATTGGAATTCCAGATACCCACGTGAAAAACTGGATTTTGGCGATGATTGTTGAACCCCTTCATCTTCCACACCCGTAAGAGTAGCCATAGGTTGTTGGGGTTGTTTCTTTTGTTGCCTTTTGATTTGTTTCCTGTTTGCTTTTGGGTTTTCTGTTGGTTCCTTACACTGTTGTAGTAGAATATTAAAATTTCCATTGATTGCGCTTGACAATTTGTCCATGGTAAACCTTACATGAAGGCTTAATTCCTAAAGCAAACTTGTAATAACTCTAACCATCTTTTAGAACAATCAATTGCACGAGGATTTGATAATTGATAATATTCTCAAAATTTAACAGAGTAAAGTGCAACTATGGTGATCAGCATGAAAGGTCCATTTTGCTGGGCCAATGCGCGCACTGGCACTTAAAGTGCAACTATGGCAGGAATCACTTGATATACAAGTCTCACTGTATATATGGAAGATCCAGACACCATAAGGTGTGGAAAGGTCTGCTTTGAAAACGTTTTACACAATCGTTGTTAAAACATTGCATCAAACGAAAATGAGGAAAGACAACAAAGATATGGAGAAAAAAAAGACGGGTGGTGTAGACGATGAAACATGGAGATAAATATGATTTTCACAAAGTTTGATACAAAGATTAAAGAAGATGGAGATATGGTCACTGAGTCACTGATTTTCACAAGAAGTTGACAACTAAACCACTACTAGTAGATTGTAAAAGCATTTTCCATTTTGGACCAAACTGTAGTAAAGGCTCAACTGTAGCTGCCTGGGAGAGTGTGAGAGCCTTCACGATTATCGAAACAGACTCATCTGTTTGCAATTCGATACCTGTGCGACTTTGTTTGTTAGCAATTGAAGTCCGCGGGATTTATGGAGCTTCACAGTAACCCAAGGTGTTGGAAACAAGCCCTTCTGGTGTAGTGTTAAATTAATTAAGAATCGCCCATGGTAATTTGAACCCATTTATTTGTATCTACCTCGAGAACGGAATCTTCCGGTCAAAGGGTATCTTATCCTTCTGTTTCTGATACAATTTTTACCTTTGGTTTTATTTTCTTTGATTGTTTCATTAAGAGTGAGATTCTCATAGTTCTCCTGTAATTGTCGCATTCAAGAAATGAGAAGTCCTAGTTCCTCACTGGTAACTGCCATCACCAAGAGGTAAGTAAACCTAGTAAGAAGAAAAATGATTTCTCAGTTTCTAGTTATACAAGCCAGCACTAAAAATATGTATAGTACAGACCTACATCTAACTTAGTCTATTTTTCAGGTTAGAAGGCAAAGTTGCAATCATAACAGGTGGTGCAAGAGGCATTGGTGAGTGCACGGCCAAATTGTTTGTTCGCTATGGAGCCAAAGTCGTCATTGCAGACATTCAAGACGATCTTGGCAAAGCTGTTTGTAAACATGTGACCAGTTCTACAGAAGGAGCCATGTCTTATGTTCACTGCGATGTTTCAATAGAAGAGGACGTGAAAAATCTTATTGACGGAACCATGGAGAAGTACGGAAAGCTTGATATAATGTTCAATAATGCTGGAATCATCGGGGATATGGATCGATCAATTTTGGATGGTAAATATGAAAATTACAAGAGAGTTTATGATGTAAATGCAATTGGTTCAGTTCTGGGGCTAAACATGCCGCCAGGGTTATGGTTCCTGCAAAGAAAGGAAGCATACTATTCACTTCTAGCGTTGCTTCGATAGTGGGTGGTGAGGCTCCAAGTGCTTATGTTATGTCAAAACATGCAATTGTTGGATTAACAAAGAATCTCTGTGTGGAATTAGGGCAATATGGTATCAGGGTTAATTGCATTTCACCCTATGCAGTTGTCACGCCTATGCTCACCCGCGCATGTAATATGGAGGAAAGTAAGGCACAGGAGATCGTCTATAAGTCGGCCAATTTGAAAGAAGTGGTGCCTAAACCCGAGGACATAGCGGAGGCAGCAGTGTATTTGGGGAGCGATGAATCCGGGTATGTAAGTGGAATTAATCTTGTTGTTGATGGAGGCTACAGCACAACCAATCCCTCGTTTGTTACTGTATTGAAAAACAGCATTTGATCAATGCAGCACTTCAAATGCATTGGAGTGTATTTCATCACCAATTTTTTTTTCTTTAAAACAAATGAACTTTTTCATTAAATGAAATTCAAGAAACCCTAAAAAAGCAAGTAAAATGGAACGGAGGGAGTATCAAATATCGATCGAATAATGACTTTTTTTCGGAATAGATAATTTGTTCTCCGTTCGACTCCACGCACTCAACTCTATTCACAAAGTAAAACCCCCATTTTTCTCTGTTTTAAAAATTGAGGCAAACCCATTTTGAAGCTCAGTCTTTCAGACTGGAAGTACCCAGAATCTCGAAACTTCCAAGATTTTTGAGTGTGTTTTTAGTTTTGCATTCATCTTCTGCTCTGTACTTGAAAGCAAAACTGAAGAGAGAAAAAAAAAACTGTTTTTTCAGGGGAAAATGCTAGTTAGAACATCAATTACTGAACAAAAATTACTTACAACTTCTTATGAAGACTAACCCCATGTATAGGTCACCCTTCTGCAAGCCTTTTAGTAATTCCCAATCGAAAGCATAAGGACGAGCTCCGTCAACACAAGTCCCATGTTCATTCCGGGACAACCCCTTCGACCTCCCCCAAAAGGTATGTATTCAAAATTTTGACTCCCGGTGAAATCAGTGGAGCTATCTTTGAACCTGTTTCCGGCCAGAAATTCATTCTTACTTCCAAGAAAATGCATGAAAAACAGTAATATTGAGCTTCTAATTAAACAGTAAGATTCTTTAGCATGAATCAAGTGTAATTATTTTTTTTTTTTTTTGATCGGTAAATAAAACATTTTATAGATGAAAACAGTCAGAGTACATGAAGTATGATCCCGACGCCCTCGACCAAAATCAGGAAAACAAGC
Organism: Papaver armeniacum; assembly: GCA_023531295.1. Classification (NCBI taxonomy): domain Eukaryota; kingdom Viridiplantae; phylum Streptophyta; class Magnoliopsida; order Ranunculales; family Papaveraceae; genus Papaver; species Papaver armeniacum. The sequence goes on from JAJJWW010015800.1 coordinate 372,413, forward strand.
TACAAAATTCACAAAGGCTCCGAAACAAAGGGAGCACAGAAAAAACAAGTAGAATTCGAACATTAACAGACAACAAAGTAGCCTATGGTGGTTGGAATATAACTTCTTTAGGCACACGACGTATCGGTTATCATTGAGCTTTCCTCTGCTGCTTCTGTAGACTATTGTCACCCCACAGCTTGATCAATCTGAGAAGTTATTGCTTACAAATAAGATTAGTGAGGTTGGTCAAAAAATATATAAATCCTCACCTTCCGCAGGCAGGAAAAAAATATCCGGTTTCCAGACAGGCATTAGTTCCAGTACTGAGATTAACGTACATTTTTATCGTCCAAAAACAAAAAGAACTTTTGAAATAAATAATTATAGTAAAGTAATTTGAACTCTTTAATTATTAACAAAAACTTAACCTCTTGATGAGTGTAACTGTATCAATTTATCACTACCCAAGGAGACTAAACTCTGAGTATGAACCACTGGTCGAAAATTATCATCCTCAAATCCTCTTTTGTTAACTATCTTGCCAGTATCCGAATCCAAATCCCAAAGTAACAGTCTGTGATTCTGTCTAACTAGCAATTTACCATCCTTCATATTCACAACTTCCACTTGCAAACTATTTGGCCAACATGAGAAATATTTCGGCGTAGAGCATTTGGGAAGGGTCACAGTATGTGTTTTGGCCCAGCTATTTGTTTCAGGATTTAGAACCCATAGCACAAGTTTATCTGAGTGAGAAACAACACATAAACCCAATTTCTCTTCCATCTCTATTAAGTGCATTCTATAAGGATGTTGGTTAGGATAATCACAAGAAGCTCCACTATGTCGCATCGTGCTAAACTTATTTGTTCTGATTTCAAATGCCATAATGGAATTTGAACAATTAACCTCTGAAGCTTCATTATAATTAATGTTACCAACTACCCAATACAATGTCCCGTTTATGATCGTGGGGGGTCTTTCACTCTGTGGTACATATGGGAATATGCCAATATTTTTCCTTAATTTTGATCCAAAACTCAGTATATCAAAGGCATAGCTTCCATCGTTCCCATCTCTGTATACCGTGTACTGAAGAAGAATCTCATATTCCTTGTTGTGAGGATTGAGATAAAATCCACATACATGGAAGTGGTAACCTTAAAGGAAGAACCCCTTCTCAAACAAGGGAGACGATACATTCGCGTTGGATATGAATACGGAACCTTAAAAAGGGAAAGGGAGCAATGAAAGACATAATGCTTCCAGAGTTTTTGGCATGGATAATGCCCTAATGGAAGCCGCACGTGAAGAAAAGCAAAATAAGGAAACTTTGCTGTCTGAAGAAACGTCTGCTCCCTCTCTATTTACATAAGTCACGCCTGCAAGCACGGCTTCCAAGCTGCACCGGCCCCACCAATTGCGCCAACCTGCAAGCACGCAAGACTTCCACACTTAGCGCCGGTCCCACCAGCTAGCACACTCAGCTTCCCAACTCATGCCAACACCCAACGTCGCCCAAGCTGCACCGGCCCCACCAATTGCGCCAACCTGCAAGCACGCAAGACTTCCACACTTTGCGCCGGTCCCACCAGCTAGCCCACTCAGTTTTCCAACTCACGCCAACTTCCCAACGTCGCCTAAGCTGCATTGGGCCCACCAATTGTGCCAGCCTCCTGACTTGTGCAAAACTACCAGAGGCAAGGATTCCAAATCCTATTTATAAAAGGTCGACAAGCCTCCTTCAATTTTCTTTACGGTTTCTTTGTTAATAGTTTGTCACCATCTTATGCTTACCTCGCAACAAAGCCCCTGTTCCGAGCTAAGCAGGGGACTTAATGTTGATGGTGGTTTTTAGACAAGGGGTAAAATCGTAAAACCCCATGACCTAGTGTTACCCGCAACACATTAACTAAGAGCATTTAACTCGGGTGTAAATAATTAATAGGGGTATTTTTTCAAAATACCAGATTAGGGTTTTCAACCACGTAACCCTAATTCCAAAACCAAGCCGCACTCGCGCACCATGGCAACAATGCCAAACCAAGCCGCATATCTGCGCACCATGGCAACAATGCCAAACCAAGCCGCATATCTTGCGCACCATGGCAACAATGCCAAACCAAGCCGCACCTGCGCACCATGGCAACAATGCCAAACCAAGCCGCACTGCGCACCATGGCAACAATGCCAAACCAAGCCGCACCTGCGCACCATGGCAACAATGCCAAACCAAGCCGCATATCGCAAGCACCATGGCAACAATGCCAAACCAAGCCGCACCGCACACCATGGCAACAATGCCAAACCAAGCCGCACTGCGCACCATGGCAACAATGCCAAACCAAGCCGCACCCTGCACACCATGGCAACAATGCCAAACCAAGCCGCATACTACGCACCATGGCAACAATGCCAAACCAAGCCGCACCCTGCGCACCATGGCAACAATGCCAAACCAAGCCGCATACTGCGCACCATGGCAACAATGCCAAACCAAGCCGCACCCTGCGCACCATGGCAACAATGCCAAACCAAGCCGCACACTGCGCACCATGGCAACAATGCCAAACCAAGCCGCACCCGGCGCACCATGGCAACAATACCAAAATTCCAAGTCGCTATGCCTTTGGCCCACGCCAAATATAGCGCCCTAGGCTTGCAAGACTTGCAACTAGGTCAACATGGCCGCACGTGCCATTGGCACATGCCAATACGTGTCGCAAGCCATATTTCCAAGCCGCTATGCCTTTGGCCCACGCCAAATATAGCGCCCTAGGCTTGCAAGACTTGCAACTAGGTCAACATGGCCGCACGTGCCATTGGCACATGCCAATACGTGTCGCAAGCCATATTTCCAAGCCGCTATGCCTTTGGCCCACGCCAAATATAGCGCCCTAGGCTTGCAAGACTTGCAACTAGGTCAACATGGCCGCACGTGCCATTGGCACATGCCAACGTGTCGCAAGCCATATTTCCAAGCCGCTATGCCTTTGGCCCACGCCAAATATACCGCCCTAGGTTTGTAAGACTTGCAACTAGGTCAACATGGCCGCACGTGCCATTGGCACATGCCAACACGTGTCGCAAGCCATATTTCCAAGTCGCTATGCCTTTGGCCCACGCCAAATATAGCGCCCTAGGCTTGCAAGACTTGCAACTAGGTCAACATGGCCGCACGTGCCATTGGCACATGCCAACACGTGTCGCAAGCCATATTTCCAAGCCGCTATGCCTTTGGCCCACGCCAAATATAGCGCCCTAGGCTTGCAAGACTTGCAACTAGGTCAACATGGCCGCACGTGCCATTGGCACATGCCAACACGTGTCGCAAACCATATTTCCAAGCCGCTATGTCTTTGGCCCACGCCAAAGATAGCGCCCTAGGCTTGCAAGACTTGCAACTAGGTCAACATGGCCGCACATGCCATTGGCACATGCCAAACTCACATCGCGGTAGCCTAACTTGCAAACGTGCAAGCTACCACTAAGGCATTCTGCACATGCCATTGGCACATGCCAAACTCACCATTGGTAGCCTAACTTGCAAACCGTGCAAGCTACCACCAAGGCATTCCGCACATGCCATTGGCACATGCCAAACTCACACGCTGGTAGCCTAACTTGCAAACCGTGCAAGCTACCACCAAGGCATTCCGCACATGCCATTGGCACATGCCAAACTCACACGCCGGGTAGCCTAACTTGCAAACCAAATGCAAGCTACCACCAAGGCATTCCGCACATGCCATTGGCACATGCCAAACTCACACGCTGGTAGCCTAACTTGCAAACCGTGCAAGCTACCACCAAGGCATTCCGCACATGCCATTGGCTCATGCCAAACTCACACGCGGGTAGCCTAACTTGCAAACCGTGCAAGCTACCACCAAGGCATTCCGCACATGCCATTGGCACATGCCAAACTCACATGCGGGTAGCCAGACTTGCAAACCGTGCAAGCTACCACCAAGGCCTTTCGCACATGCCATTGGCACATGCCACACGCGCCACTAGCAGCGCCACTTGCACTCAAGATGCAACCAACACTCTAGACATCAACACAAACGGGGGATGCTTCTTTAGGGTTTTGGTTTGGCGGTCACAGCATGCAGCGTACACTACGCTCACATTAAGAAAGCGTGAAAAGGAATAAAGCGGTCAAATAAAAGAGGAAATAATGGTGAAAAACGTTTTCACCCATTAAACCATGCGGTTACCACCTCCTCTCATTATTTCACCCATTACTCTCTTCCTTCATGAGAGGCGTCAGTGTACGTTTCAATCTCGACTTGTATAAATAGGTCTTACCTATTTCCACCAGACAACAAGTCTCGGTCAGGAGAAAAATACTACACTCTCAGAAAAGGCAACTTTGCAAGCTCTCCCAAAAGCTTCCATCTCTTGCAAGCTAACGAAGCTTCCACTTTCTGATACAAGTCGAGACGCTACTCTCCCGGAATTATCCTGGTCTCAACACCTTTCTTTGCTTCCATCCCCAAATCAACCCTTCTCCTCCACTTTGTGACCGAAGCAAGTCTGGAACGGCCATTCCTTGGTTTAGGCCGGACTTATGCAGCATTGATCTCTCGAACCTATAAAGTGCTCACGTGCAGCACATTTGTTTAGGGTTTGAACCAGTTTCTCACTCACCCACTCGATTTACCAAAATCGACAGAAACGATTTTCACCCATAAACAATTGGCGACCACAGCGGGAGGATTGATCTATCGGCTACAATACCAACTCCAACTCCTGATTTCGTTTTCCGAACGTCCAATCCCAACATGGTGGAACTCAGATCTGGAGCGGCTGCCGAGAACATCAGCACAGAACGCATCCCTGATGTTGGCGTCTCTCCCCATAACGTTGTTACTTCACCAATGACAACAAAGAACATCGAATGCACTCCCTTAAGTGTAACACCGCCTATCACCAGGCTGAGCCGCTGCCTCCTCTAGCGTCTCTGCACAACCCTCTAATCACGGCAACGAGAATACCTCTTCAGGTGTCACGCCCCCAGTCACCAGAGCTAGGGCCGCCACCGCGACCCCGAATGCTTCTTCCAGCATGGCGCCTCCGACAACTAAGGCTCCAATTACCCCGCCAACGGGACGAGAGACCAGGAGGGACCGAGAGGAGTCGCCCTTACGTCACCATCACCGATATGATGGAACGACAGGAGACGCTCGCTAGAGCCCAGACAGACATGGTTTCAACACAAAAGGAGGTGCTCACCTTTCTCAAAACTATGACAGAGCGACTACCCCGTGAGTCGCATCCTCCAGAGACGCCTAGAAGCATCTCCAACAACCCTGACGCCGGCACCTCAGCAGGGCACGCCTCCACGGATGAAGAAACTCGCACTAGAGTCCCGTTGGAGAGAAATCAACCACCAAACTTCGTCACGAGAGAAGATTTGGAACAACTCCTACGCGGCCGAATCAAGCATGATGGGTTCGATATACATCATCACCAACCCCCTTACCCATCCGAAATTCAGAGAATCCCTCTCCCAAGGGGGTACTCTCCCCCTCAATTTACCCCTCAGACGATGGTACCGGAATGCACGCGAACATGTTTCTCGTTTCTGGAATCCTTGGGTGAACATGAATATAATCACGTTATTCGTTTAAGGGAATTTTCAAAATCACTTACCTAGGAAGGGCGTATACATGGTACAACAAAGATCCCACCGAACAACATTCCCAACCTGGAGTAGCATGGTCACCGCGTTTTACAGAAGTATTTCTTCGTTTGAACAAGTTACCTTTTCGGACACTCGGGAGAATGTACCAGTGGGATAACGAACATCCGAATGATTTCGTCCAAAAGGTTCAGGTTCAAGCACTCGACTGCCACGACCCAAACGTGACCGAGCAACAATTGGTAAATGCATGCATCAACGGTATGGTCCCAATCTACAAGCGCCCTGCTAGAAAACTTGCGTTTCCAAACATTCTCCGAACTGCATGAGGCCGCCAGACGATCTGCAACAACAACACCAGCATTATTGGAAAGGACTAGGCCGACTCGAACTGAAGACGCACGTGAAACTCGCGGGAATAGGCGCCTCATCAGCAAGCAATTTAATGCCGGCTCATCCTCCGTGAACATAGTGAACGAAAGAGGAAAAAGGAAAGCCGCAACTACGAGCCATCAGCCGAAACGTGAAGCGCCAGCGCAACGGGAGCCAGCGCAACGGAAGATCGTCACTAAGACTCCTGTGCAGCATCGTGAGGCCGAAGGAAATATCCTTGATTTCCCATTCCCCATCGAGGAGGTGATTGACCTCCTAGAAGCCTGGGTTCAAGATGAAGTCATCAGATTGCCACCGCTCGACGTCCACCAACCGAGGCCGAGATGGCAAACCCCAAACATCGCCATTACCACAGGTTCGTTCACCACCCGACTAGCGATTGCAACAGACTAAAGCATATTTTCAAAGAAAGGATAGAAGCAGGAGAACTCCAACTAGGAGACGAAAGAGTGCATCGAGACCCACTCCCAATAAGAAATCTGCGGTTCCTCCGGGGACTCGTGCACGAGACTGTACAATCCATGATGCGACATGTATGCGAAATTCTCTATCTTTCCAAGGTTCAGCGCCAAGATATTTTCGCAGCTCTCAATCGTGTTGTATCCGTAAACGGCTTTTCTCCCTCGGAATCCACGCCAAGGGCCCAAGCTTCCCAAACAAGCAAAGCGGAGAACTGGGGACTGCTGACCACGTCCCGTTTAAGAGGTAATGAATTCGACGACACGCTTATCGACACGACCTCTGACCACAACATCATCACTTTCAAGACACTAAAGGCAGCCGGATTTACAAAACAAGACGCTACCTATTTCCGTCCGTGATTAAGAGCTTGAGAGGAGAGGCTTTGAACGCGCATGGATACATCAACCTAGAGATCGAGATGGGAGGCGTTATAACGCACAGCAAGTTCCACATTGTCAAAGAACTAGATCATGACATGATTTTGGGACGCTTATGGGTGCTCGACAACAAAGCAAAACTGGACGTACACCCTCTGCCGACATCTCTGCCCGAAGGGATTCCCAACAAATCGTCTCACGGGTTATCATATCAACGAGCTATTAAAGGAACCCAAGCGTCCGGGGAGGACCCGTTGGCGCTAGCCCATGATTTTCAAATGCAAGTAAGTCTGACCGAGCAACCTTTTCTGCAAGGCCTCTTCTTCCCCATTCTCATGGGGACTGCAACAACCATGGCACGAATCTTTGTCAAAAATGTGAATGGGGAGCTGGACCATTCGAACACTTTGCAAGAAGCTTGGAAGCTTCTAGCAAAACCAACGAAGCCAAGGCTCGAATGGTTACACGACGTCTGAACCCGTTTTCAATCGGAGATGTAGTGGTTAAGGAAAGCTCGTTTCAAGTTGGGAGGATGACAGTAAATATGGATTTGCCCGAGGAAGGTGAAGGCGAGCCATGCACAGTTGCGGATACCCTTTTGGGAGGATATTGCAAGCTCATCAATACCGACACACCCGAAGGCGTGATAGTTCACTCGCGATGGCTCAAGGAATCCAATCCCTAAAAATGTTGTATTTCCCAATCACTCCCCTTTTCAGTACTTCCTTTGAATCATTCCTCTTAATAGCTGTACTCCCCCATGATGAATACACCGTTTGTATTTTTCCCTGGAGATCTCCCCTTTTGTAAAAAAATAAATAAATAAATAAATATATCTCTTCCCGAGCGAAAGAAATACATCAGAAGAACCCAGAAAACCATTACAGAGCCATCATACCACAACCCCTTTCAAAAATATATATATATGAAGCAAAAGGTTTACTGATGAAGAAGAATGGAAAGATGTGTTTACAAAAAAAAAAGGAGAAGGAAATACATCAGGGAACTAAGCAAGAAACGAGAAAAACAAAAGGAGGAACTAGCCCTCGAAGGATGGAGCGCAAGTCCCTTCGGGCAAAGCTATCTTCAAGCATTTCCAAAGAATCCTTCGGGCAACAAAGGTTCCATTCAGCGGTTTTAGCAGCGGCAACCTCAAAATCCCATCCCGAAGCAGCCACAGCAGCAGCAGTGTCCTCCCCGACAACTATTCCAGCATACGCCACCATGACCCCTCCGGTATGATCAATCACACCTTTGACATCAGCTTCAAAGGCTGTCTCGCTTCTATCATATACTCCTTCGAAAGTTTTCTCATCGACACTTCGAAGGAAGTTTTTTGATTCATTCACATCAAAATCAAGAATCATGGCGTTCTCCTCCGCATCCAATGAACCCAAGAGACTCCGAACATGCACCTGTTCTTCGTGAGGATAGATGGAAGGGAGGTCCTTAATAATTTCGTTAGCTTCATATTCAACCCCAACCAATACCTCCTCAAGAGAAGAAGATCGATTTCCACCGATTCTGAAGTCCTTTTCCAAAAGATTAAAAGCACGGCCGTCTCTGGAAGATCCCATGATGCACTGCAAGAAATGGAAGGATGATCAAATTCCGTCCTGTTTACACACATATAAAAAGAGGATGGCGTGAACAAAAAAGAAGAAGAAAACGCACTAAAGCAAAGCAAAGGAAAAGGGGAATCAACGGGAAGAACCCCTTCTCAAACAAGGAGACGATACATTCGCGTTGGATATGAATACGGAACCTTAAAAAAGGGAAAGGGAGCAATGAAAGACATAATGCTTCCAGATTTTTTGGCATGGATAATGCCCTAATGGAAGCCGCACGTGAAGAAAAGCAAAATAAGGAAACTTTGCTGTCTGAAGAAACGTCTGCTCCCTCTCTATTTACATAAGTCACGCCTGCAAGCACGGCTTCCAAGCTGCACCGGCCCCACCAATTGCGCCAACCTGCAAGCACGCAAGACTTCCACACTTAGCGCCGGTCCCACCAGCTAGCACACTCAGCTTCCCAACTCATGCCAACACCCAACGTCGCCCAAGCTGCACCGGCCCCACCAATTGCGCCAACCTGCAAGCACGCAAGACTTCCACACTTTGCGCCGGTCCCACCAGCTAGCCCACTCAGTTTTCCAACTCACGCCAACTTCCCAACGTCGCCTAAGCGCATTGGGCCCACCAGTGTGCCGGCCTCCCCGACTTGTGCAAAACTACTAGAGGCAAGGATTCCAAATCCTATTTATAAAAGGTCGACAAGCCTCCTTCAATTTTCTTTACGGTTTGCTGTTAATAGTTTGTCACCATCTTATGCTTACCTCGCAACAAAGCCCCTGTTCCGAGCTAAGCAGGGGACTTAATGTTGATGGTGGTTTTTAGACTAGGTCAACATGGCCGCACGTGCCATTGGCACATGCCAATACGTGTCGCAAGCCATATTTCAAGCCGCTAATGCCTTTGGCCCACGCCAAATATAGCGCCTAGGCTTGCAAGACTTGCAACAAGGTCAACATGGCCGCACGTGCCATTGGCACATGCCAATACGTGTCGCAAGCCATATTTCCAAGTCGCTATGCCTTTGGCCCACGCCAAATATAGCGCCCTAGGCTTGCAAGACTTGCAACTAGGTCAACATGGCCGCACGTGCCATTGGCACATGCCAATACGTGTCGCAAGCCATATTTCCAAGCCGCCTATGCCTTTGGCCCACGCCAAATATAGCGCCCTAGGCTTGCAAGACTTGCAACTAGGTCAACATGGCCGCACGTGCCATTGGCACATGCCAACACGTGTCGCAAACCATATTTCCAAGCCGCTATGTCTTTGGCCCACGCCAAAGATAGCGCCCTAGGCTTGCAAGACTTGCAACTAGGTCAACATGGCCGCACATGCCATTGGCACATGCCAAACTCACGTGGTAGCCTAACTTGCAAGCCAAGCTACCACCAAGGCATTCTGCACATGCCATTGGCACATGCCAAACTCATAGTTGGTAGCCTAACTTGCAAGACCGTGCAACTACCACCATGGCATTCCGCACATGCCATTGGCACATGCCAAACACACATTGGTAGCCTAATTTCCAAACCGTGCAAGCTACCACCAAGGCCCATGCCATTGGCACATGCCAAACTCAGGCCGGTAGCCTAACTTGCAAACCGTGCAAGCTACCAACATGGCATTCTGCACATGCCATTGGCACATGCCAAACTCACACGTTGGTAGCCTAACTTGCAAACCGTGCAAGCTACCACCAAGGCATTCCGCACATGCCATTGGCACATGCCAAACTCACACGCGCCGGTAGCCTAACTTGCAAACCGTGCAAGCTACCACCAAGGCATTCGCACATGCCATTGGCACATGCCAAACTCACACGCTGGTAGCCTAACTTGCAAACCGTGCAAGCTACCACCAAGGCATTCCGCACATGCCATTGGCACATGCCAAACTCACACGCTGGTAGCCTAACTTGCAAACCGTGCAAGCTACCACCAAGGCATTCCGCACATGCCATTGGCTCATGCCAAACTCACACGTTGGTAGCCTAACTTGCAAACCGTGCAAGCTACCACCAAGGCATTCCGCACATGCCATTGGCACATGCCAAACTCACATGCGGGTAGCCAGACTTGCAAACCGTGCAAGCTACCACCAAGGCCTTTCGCACATGCCATTGGCACATGCCACACGCGCCACTAGCAGCGCCACTTGCACTCAAGATGCAACCAACACTCGAGACATCAACACAAACTGGGGGATGCTTCTTTAGGGTTTTGGTTTGGCAGGTCTGACATGCGGCGTACACTACGCTCACATTAAGAAAGCGTGAAAAGGAATAAAGCGGTCAAATAAAAGAGGAAATAATGGTGAAAAACGTTTTCACCCATTAAACCATGCGGTTACCACCTCCTCTCATTATTTCACCCATTACTCTCTTCCTTCATGAGGCCAGTGTACGTTTCAATCTCGACTTGTATAAATAGGTCTTACCTATTTCCTTGGAGACAACAAGTCTCGGTCGGGAGAAAAATACTACACTCTCGGAAAAGGCAACTTTGCAAGCTCTCCCAAAAGCTTCCATCTCTTGCAAGCTTCCGAAGCTTCCACTTTACGATACAAGTCGAGATACTCTCCAGGAATTATCTGGTCTCAACACCTTTCTTTGCTTCCATCCCCAAATCAACCCTTCTCCTCCACTTTGTGACCGAAGCAAGTCCGGAACAGCCATTCCTTGGTTTAGGCCGGACTTGTACAGATTGATCTCTCGAACCTATAAAGTGCTCACGTCAAAGACATTTGTTTAGGGTTTGAACCAGTTTCTCACTCACCCACTCGATTTACCAAAATCGACAGAAACGATTTTCACCCATAAACAATTGGCGACCACAAATGGGAGGATTGATCTATCGGCTACAATACCAACTCCAACTCCCCGATTTCGTTTTCCGAACGTCCAATCCCAACATGGTGGAACTCGAGATCTGGAGCGGCTGCCGAGAACATCGGCACGAACGCATCCCCGATGTTGGCGTCTCTCCCATAACGTTGTTACTTCACCGGTGACAATGACAACATCGAATGCACTCCCTTAAGTGTAACACCGCCTATCACCGGGGCGAGCCGCTGCCTCCTCTAGCGTCTCTGCACAACCCTCTAATCACGGCAACGAGAATACCTCTTGGGTGTCACGCCCCCGATCACGAGCTAGGGCCGCCACCGCGACCCCGAATGCTTCTTCCAAAGCATGGCGCCTCCGACAACTAAGGCTCCAATTACCCCGCCAACGGGACGAGAGACCGGAGGGACCAGAGGGAGTCGCCCTTACGTCACCATCACCGATATGATGGAACGACAGGAGACGCTCGCTAGAGCCCAGACAGACATGGTTTCAACACAAAAGGAGGTGCTCACCTTTCTCAAAACTATGACAGAGCGACTACCCCGTGAGTCGCATCCTCCAGAGACGCCTAGAAGCATCTCCAACAACGACGCCCGGCACCTCGGCGGGGGCACGCCTCCACGGATGAAGAAACTCGCACTAGAGTCCCGTTGGAGAGAAATCAACCACCAAACTTCGTCACGAGAGAAGATTTGGAACAACTCCTACGCGGCCGAATCAAGCATGATGGGTTCGATATACATCATCACCAACCCCCTTACCCATCCGAAATTGGAGAATCCCTCTCCCAAGGGGGTACTCTCCCCTCAATTTACCCCGTACGATGGTACTGCAGGAATGCACGCGAACATGTTTTTCGTTTCGGAATCCTTGGGTGAACATGAATATAATCACGTTATTCGTTTAAGGGAATTTTCAAAATCACTTACCGGAAGGGCGTATACATGGTACAACAGCATCCCACCGAACAACATTCCCAACTGGAGTAGCATGGTCACCGCGTTTTACAGGAAGTATTTCTTCGTTTTGAACAAGTTACCTTTTTTAGGACATCGGGAGAATGTACCAGTGGGATAACGAACATCCGAATGATTTCGTCAAAAGGTTCAGGGTTCAAGCACTCGACTGTCACGACCCAAACGTGACCGAGCAACAATTGGTAAATGCATGCATCAACGGTATGGTCCCAATCTACCGCGCCCTGCTAGAAAACTTGCGTTTCCAAACATTCTCCGAACTGCATGAGGCCGCCAGACGATCTGCAACAACAACACCAGCATTATTGGAAAGGACTAGGTCGACTCGAACTGAAGACGCACGTGAAACTCGCGGGAATAGGCGCCTCATCAGCAAGCAATTTAATGCCGGCTCATCCTCCGTGAACATAGTGAACGAAAGAGGAAAAAGGAAAGCCGCAACTACGAGCCACCAGTAGAAACGTGAAGCGCCGGCGCAACGGAGCCCGCAACGGAAGATCGTCACTAAGACTCTGTGCGGCATCGTGAGGCCGAAGGAAATATCCTTGATTTCCCATTCCCCATCGAGGAGGTGATTGACCTCCTAGAAGCATGGGTTCAAGATGAAGTCATCAGATTGCCACCGCTCAGACGTCCACCAACTGAGGCTGAGATGGCAAACCCCAAATACTGCCATTACCACAGGTTCGTTCACCACCCGACTAGCGATTGCAACAGACTAAAGCATATTTTCAAAGAAAGGATAGAAGCGGGAGAACTCCAACTAGGAGACGAAAGAGTGCATCGAGACCCACTCCCAATAAGAAATCTGCGGTTCCTCCTGGGACTCCGTGCACGAGACTATGTACAATCCATGATGCGACATGTATGCGAAATTCTCTATCTTTCCAAGGTTCGGCGCCAAGATATTTTCGCAGCTCTCAATCGTGTTGTATCCGGTAAACGGCTTTTCTCCCCTCGGAATCCACGCCAAGGGCCCAAGCTTCCCAAACAAGCAAAGCGGAGGCGGGGACTGCTGACCACGTCCGTTTAAGAGGTAATGAATTTGACGACACGCTTATCGACACGACCTCGACCACAACATCATCACTTTCAAGACACTAAAGGCAAGGATTTACAAAACAAGACGCTACCTATTTCCGTCTGTGATTAAGAGCTTGAGAGGAGAGGCTTTGAACGCGCATGGATACATCAACCTAGAGATCGAGATGGGAGGCGTTATAACGCACAAACAAGTTCCACATTGTCAAAGAACTAGATCATGACATGATTTTGGGACGCTTATGGGTGCTCGACAACAAAGCAAAACTGGACGTACACCCTCTGCCGACATCTCTGCCCGAAGGGATTCCCAACAAATCGTCTCACGGGTTATCATATCAACGAGCTATTAAAGGAACCCAAGCGTCCGGGGAGGACCCGTTGGCGCTAGCCCATGATTTTCAAATGCAAGTAAGTCTGACCGAGCAACCTTTTCTGCAACCGGCCTCTTCTTCCCCCATTCTGTCATGGGGACTCGGCGCAACAACCGGCACGAATGCTGTCAAAAAATGTGAATGGGGAGCTGGACCATTCGAACACTTTGCAAGAAGCTTGGAAGCTTCTAGCAAAACCAACGAAGCCAAGGCTCGAATGGTTACACGACGTCTGAACCCGTTTTCAATCGGAGATGTAGTGGTTAAGGAAAGCTCGTTTCAAGTTGGGAGGATGACAGTAAATATGGATTTGCCCGAGGAAGGTGAAGGCGAGCTGTACCTGGTTGCGGATACCCTTTTGGGAGGATATTGCAAGCTCATCAATACCGACACACCCGAAGGCGTGATAGTTCACTCGCGATGGCTCAAGGAATCCAATCCCTAAAAATGTTGTATTTCCCAATCACTCCCCTTTTCAGTACTTCCTTTGAATCATTCCTCTTAATAGCTGTACTCCCCCATGATGAATACACCGTTTGTATTTTTCCCTGGAGATCTCCCCTTTTGTAAAAAAATAAATAAATAAATAAATATATCTCTTCCCGAGCGAAAGAAATACATCAGAAGAACCCGAAGAAAAACCATTCTGAGCCATCATACCACAACCCCTTTCAAAAATATATATATATGAAGCAAAAGGTTTACTGATGAAGAAGAATGGAAAGATGTGTTTACAAAAAAAAAGGAGAAGGAAATACATCAGGGAACTAAGCAGCTAACAGAAAAACAAAAGGAGGAACTAGCCCTCGAAGGATGGAGCGCAAGTCCCTTCGGGCAAAGCTATCTTCAAGCATTTCCCCCAGCAATCCTTCGGGCAACAAAGGTTCCATTCGGCGGTTTTAGCAGCGGCAACCTCAATATCCCATCCCGAAGCAGCCATAGCAGCAGCGGTGTCCTCCCAGACAACTATTCCAAAGATACGCCACCATGACCCCTCGGTATGATCAATCACACCTTTGACATCAACTTCAAAGGCTGTCTCGCTTCTATCATATACTCCTTGAAAGTTTTCTCATCGACACTTGAAGGAAGTTTTTTGATTCATTCACATCAAAATCAAGAATCATGGCGTTCTCCTCCGCATCCAATGAACCCAAGAGACTCCGAACATGCACCTGTTCTTCGTGAGGATAGATGGAAGGGAGGTCCTTAATAATTTCGTTAGCTTCATATTCAACCCCAACCAATACCTCCTCAAGAGAAGAAGATCGATTTCCACCGATTCTGAAGTCCTTTTCCAAAAGATTAAAAGCACGGCCGTCTCTGGAAGATCCCATGATGCACTGCAAGAAATGGAAGGATGATCAAATTCCGTCCTGTTTACACATATAAAAAGAGGATGGCGTGAACAAAAAAGAAGAAGAAAACGCACCTAAGAAGCAAAGGAAAAGGGGAATCAACGGGAAGAACCCCTTCTCAAACAAGGGAGACGATACATTCGCGTTGGATATGAATACGGAACCTTAAAAAGGGAAAGGGAGCAATGAAAGACATAATGCTTCCAGATTTTTTGGCATGGATAATGCCCTAATGGAAGCCGCACGTGAAGAAAAGCAAAATAAAGGAAACTTTGTTGTTCAAGAAACGTCTGCTCCCTCTCTATTTACATAAGTCACGCCTGCAAGCCACGGCTTCCAAGCTGCACCGGCCCCACCAATTGCGCCTCCCAATGGCTGCAAGCACGCAAGACTTCCACACTTAGCACATTGCCGGGTCCCACCGGCTAGCACACTCAGCTTCCCAACTCATGCCAACACCCAACGTCGCCCAAGCTGCACCGGCCCCACCAATTGCGCCAACCTGCAAGCACGCAAGACTTCCACACTTTGCTCCGGTCCCACCAGCTAGCCCACTCAGTTTTCCAACTCACGCCAACTTCCCAACGTCGCCTAAGCTGCATTGGGCCCACCAATTGTGCGGCCTCGACTTGTGCAAAACTACCGGAGGCAAGGATTCCAAATCCTATTTATAAAAG
Source organism: Papaver armeniacum (assembly GCA_023531295.1). Taxonomy (NCBI): domain Eukaryota; kingdom Viridiplantae; phylum Streptophyta; class Magnoliopsida; order Ranunculales; family Papaveraceae; genus Papaver; species Papaver armeniacum. The sequence continues at coordinate 388,120 of JAJJWW010015800.1, forward strand.
GTCAGACAAGCCTCCTTCAATTTTCTTTACGGTTTCTTGTTAATAGTTTGTCACCATCTTATGCTTACCTCGCAACAAAGCCCTGTTCCGAGCTAGCGGGGACTTAATGTTGATGGTGGTTTTTAGACAAGGTAAAATTATAAAACATGGCCGCACGTGCCGCAACACATTAATTAAGGCACATGCAAAATACGTGTCGCAAGCCATATTTCCAAGCCGCTATGCCTTTGGCCCACGCCAAATATAGCGCCCTAGGCTTGCGCCAAACCAAGACTTGCAACTAGGTCCAAACATGGCCGCACGTGCCATTGGCACATGCCAATACGTGTCGCAAGCCATATTTCCGAGTCGCTATGCCTTTGGCCCACGCCAAATATAGCGCCCTAGGCTTGCAAGACTTGCAACTAGGTCAACATGGCCGCACGTGCCATTGGCACATGCCAATACGTGTCGCAAGCCATATTTCCAAGCCGCTATGCCTTTGGCCCACGCCAAATATAGCGCCCTAGGCTTGCAAGACTTGCAACTAGGTCAACATGGCCGCACGTGCCATTGGCACATGCCAACACGTGTCGCAAACCATATTTCCAAGACTTGCTATGTCTTTGGCCCACGCAACAAAGATAGCGCCCTAGGCTTGCAAGACTTGCAACTAGGTCAACATGGCGCACATGCCATTGGCACATGCCAAACTCACACATATGTTGGTAGCCTAACTTGCAAATAAGCAAGCTACCACCAAGGCATGGCGCACATGCCATTGGCACATGCCAAACTCACACGCCTTTGGTAGCCTAACTTGCAAGTGCAAGCTACCAACAAGGCATTCCGCACATGCCATTGGCACATGCCAAACTCACATTTCCGCTGGTAGCCTAACTTATGCGGGTGCAAACCGTGCAAGCTACCACCAAGGCATTCCGCACATGCCATTGGCACATGCCAAACTCACACTTATTTGGTAGCCTAACTTGCAAACCGTGCAAGCTACCACCAAGGCATTCCGCACATGCCATTGGTACATGCCAAACTCACACGCTGGTAGCCTAACTTGCAAACCGTGCAAGCTACCACCAAGGCATTCCGCACATGCCATTGGCTCATGCCAAACTCACACGCTGGTAGCCTAACTTGCAAACCATGCAAGCTACCACCAAGGCATTCCGCACATGCCATTGGCACATGCCAAACTCACATGCGGGTAGCAGGACTTGCAAACCGTGCAAGCTACCACCAAGGCATTCCGCACATGCCATTGGCACATGCCACACGCGCCACTAGCAGCGCCACTTGCACTCAAGATGCAACCAACACTCGAGACATCAACACAAACTGGGGGATGCTTCTTTAGGGTTTTGGTTTGGCGGTCACAACATGCAGCGTACACACTACGCTCACATTAAGAAAGCGTGAAAAGGAATAAAGCGGTCAAATAAAAGAGGAAATAATGGTGAAAAACGTTTTCACCCATTAAACCATGCGGTTACCACCTCCTCTCATTATTTCACCCATTACTCTCTTCCTTCATGAGGCCAGGGTACGTTTCAATCTCGACTTGTATAAATAGGTCTTACCTATTTCCACCACACAACAAGTCTCGGTCAGGAGAAAAATACTACACTCTCAGAAAAGGCAACTTTGCAAGCTCTCCCAAAGCTTCCATCTCTTGCAAGCTAACTAAGCTTCCACTTTCGATACAAGTCGAGACGCTACTCTCTAGGAATTATCTGGTCTCAACACCTTTCTTTGCTTCCATCCCCAAATCAACCCTTCTCCTCCACTTTGTGACCGAAGCAAGTCCGGAACGGCCATTCCTTGGTTTAGGCCGGACTTGTGCAGATTGATCTCTCGAACCTATAAAGTGCTCACGTGCAAAGCACATTTGTTTAGGGTTTGAACCGGTTTCTCACTCACCCACTCGATTTACCAAAATCGACGAAGCGATTTTCACCCATAAACAATTGGCGACCACGGTGGGAGGATTGATCTATCGGCTACAATACCAACTCCAACTCCCGATTTCGTTTCCGAACGTCCAATCCCAACATGGTGGAACTCGGATCCGGAGCGGCTGCGAGAACATCGGCCACGAACGCATCCCCGATGTTGGCGTCTCTCCCCATAACGTTGTTACTTCACCGGTGACAACGGCAACATCGAATGCACTCCCTTAAGTGTAACACCGCCTATCACCAGGGCAGAGCCTTTGCCTCCTCTAGCGTCTCTGCACAACCCTCTAATCACGGCAACGAGAATACCTCTTCAGGTGTCACGCCCCCAGTCACCAGAGCTAGGGCCGCCACCGCGACCCCGAATGCTTCTTCCAGCATGGCGCCTCCGACAACTAAGGCTCCAATTACCCCGCCAACGGGACGAGAGACCGGAGGGACCAGAGGGAGTCGCCCTTACGTCACCATCACCGATTTCATGGAACGACAGGAGACGCTCGCTAGAGCCCAGACAGACATGGTTTCAACACAAAAGGAGGTGCTCACCTTTCTCAAAACTATGACAGAAAGGCGACTACCCGTGAGTCGCATCCTCCGAGACGCTAGAAGCATCTCCAACAACCCTGACGCCGGCACCTCAGCAGGGCACGCCTCCACGGATGAAGAAACTCGCACTAGAGTCCCGTTGGAGAGAAATCAACCACCAAACTTCGTCACGAGAGAAGATTTGGAACAACTCCTACGCGGCCGAATCAAGCATGATGGGTTCGATGTACATCATCACCAACCCCCTTACCCATCCGAAATTCAGAGAATCCCTCTCCCAAGGGGTACTCTCCCCCTCAATTTACCCCGTACGATGGTACCGGGAATGCACGCGAACATGTTTCTCGTTTCTGGAATCCTTGGGTGAACATGAATATAATCACGTTCTTCGTTTAAGGGAATTTTCAAAATCACTTAGGAAGGGCGTATACATGGTACAACAAACATCCCACCGAACAAGCATTCCCAACTGGAGTAGCATGGTCACCGCGTTTTACAGGAAGTATTTCTTCGTTTGAACAAGTTACCTTTTGGACCTCGGGAGAATGTACCGCAGTGGGATAACGAACATCCGAATGATTTCGTCAAAAGGTTCGGGGTTCAAGCACTCGGATTGTCACGACCCAAACGTGACCGAGCAACAATTGGTAAACGCATGCATCAACGGTATGGTCCCAATCTATCGCGCCCTGCTAGAAAACTTGCGTTTCCAAACATTCTCCGAACTCCATGAGGCCGCGGACGATCTGCAACAACAACACCGGCATTATTGGAAAGGACTAGGCCGACTCGGGCGAAGACGCACGTGAAACTCGCGGGAATAGGCGCCTCATCGGCAAGCAATTTAATGCCGGCTCATCCTCCGTGAACATAGTGAGCGAAAGAGGAAAAAGGAAAGCCGCAACTACGAGCCACCGGTAGAAACGTGAAGCGCCCGGCGCAACGGGAGCATTTATGCAACGCGGAAGATCGTCACTAAGACTCCTGTGCAGCATCGAGGCCGAAGGAAATATCTTTGATTTCCCATTCCCCATCGAGGAGGTGATTGACCTCCTAGAAGCCACGGGTTCAAGATGAAGTCATCGATTGCCACCGCTCAGACGTCCACCAACTGAGGCTGAGATGGCAAACCCCAAATACTGCCATTACCACAGGTTCGTTCACCACCCGACTAGCGATTGCAACAGACTAAAGCATATTTTCAAAGAAAGGATAGAAGCAGGAGAACTCCAACTAGGAGACGAAAGAGTGCATCGAGACCCACTCCCAATAAGAAACTGCGGTTCCTCTGGGGACTCCGTGCACGAGACTGTACAATCCATGATGCGACATGTATGTGAAATTCTCTATCTTTCCAAGGTTCAGCGCCAAGATATTTTCGCAGCTCTCAATCGTGTTGTATCCGGTAAACGGCTTTTTCTCCCCTCGGAATCCACGCCAAGGGCCCAAGCTTCCCAAACAAGCAAAGCGGAGAACTGGGGACTGCTGACCACGTCCCGTTTAAGAGGTAATGAATTCGACGACACGCTTATCGACACGACCTCTGACCACAACATCATCACTTTCAAGACACTAAAGGCAGCCGTATTTACAAAACAAGACGCCTACCTATTTCCGTCCGTGATTAAGAGCTTGAGAGGAGAGGCTTTGAACGCGCATGGCTACATCAACCTAGAGATCGAGATGGGAGGCGCTATAACGCACAGACAAGTTCCACATTGTCAAAGAACTAGATCATGACATGATTTTGGGACGCTTATGGGTGCTCGACAACAAAGCAAACCGGACGTACACCCTCTGCCGACATCTCGCCCGAAGGGATTCCTAACAAATCGTCTCACGGGTTATCACATCAACGAGGCTATTAAAGGAACCCAAGCGTCGGGGAGGACCCGTTGGCGCTAGCCCATGATTTTCAAATGCAAGTAAGTCGACCGCGCAACCTTTTCGCAACCGGCCTCTTCTTCCCCCATTCTCGTCATGGGGACTCGGCGCAACAACCGGCACGAATCTTTGTCAAAAAATGTGAATGGGGAGCTGGACCATTCGAACACTTTGCAAGAAGCTTGGAAGCTTCTAGCAAAACCAACGAAGCAAAGGCTCAAATGGTTACACGACGTCTGAACCCGTTTTCAATCGGAGATGTAGTGATTAAGGAAAGCTCGTTTCAAGTTGGGAGGATGACAGTAAAGATGGATTTGCCCGAGGAAGGTGAAGGCGAGCTGTACACAGTTGCGGATACCCTTTTGGGAGGATATTGCAAGCTCATCAATACCGACACACCCGAAGGCGTGATAGTTAACACGCGATGGCTCAAGGAATCAATCCCTAAAAATGTTGTATTTCCTAATCACTCCCTTTTCAGTACTTCCTTTGAATCATTCCTCTTAATAGCTGTACTCCCCCAGGATGAATACACCGTTTGTATTTTTCCCTGGAGATCTCCCCTTTTGTCAAAAATAAATAAATAAATATATCTCTTCCCGAGCGAAAGAAATACATCAGAAGAACCCAGAAAACCATTACAGAGCCATCATACCACAACCCCTTTCAAAAATATATATATATGAAGCAAAAGTTTCTTGATGAAGAAGAAGGGAAAGATGTGTTTACAAAAAAAAAAAAAAGAAGGAAAAACATCGGGGAACTAGAATTAATGAAAAACAAAGGAGGAACTAGCCCTCGAAGGATGGAGCGCAAGTCCCTTCGGGCAAAGCTATCTTCAAGCATTTCCCCAAGCAATCCTTCGGGCAACAAAGGTTCCATTCGGCGGTTTTAGCGGCGGCAACCTCAACATCCCATCCCAGCGGCCCACAACCCCGGCAGTGTCCTCCCCGACAACTATTCCAGCATACGCCACCATGACCCCTCCGGTATGATCAATCACACCTTTGACATCAGCTTCAAAGGCTGTCTCGCTTCTATCATATACTCCTTCGAAAGTTTTCTCATCGACACTTCGAATGAAGTTTTTGATTCATTCACATCAAAATCAAGAATCATGGCGTTCTCTTCCGCATCCACTGAACCCAAGAGACTCTGAACATGCACCTGTTCTTCGTGAGGATAGATGGAAGGGAGGTCCTTAATAATTTCGTTAGCTTCATGGAACAAAGATTCAACCCCAACCAATACCTCCTCAAGAGAAGAAGATCGATTTCCACCGATTCTGAAGTCCTTTTCCAAAAGATTAAAAGCACGGCCGTCTCTGGAAGATCCCATCATGCACTGCAAGAAATGGAAGGATGATCAAATTCCGTCCTGTTTACACACATATAAAAAGAGGATGGCGTGAACAAAAAGAAGAAGAAAACGCACCGGCAAAGCAAAGGAAAAGGGGAATCAACAGGAAGAACCCCTTCTCAAACAAGGGAGACGATACATTCGCGTTGGATATGAATACGGAACCTTAAAAAGGGAAAGGGAGCAATGAAAGACATAATGCTTCCAGATTTTTTGGCATGGATAATGCCCTAATGGAAGCCGCACGTGAAGAAAAGCAAAATAAGGAAACTTTCTTTGTCGAAGAAACGTCTGCTCCCTCTCTATTTACATAAGTCACGCCTGCAAGCACGGCTTCCAAGCTGCACCGGCCCCACCAATTGCGCCAACCTGCAAGCACGCAAGACTTCCACACTTAGCGCCGATCCCACCAGCTAGCACACTCAGCTTCCCAACTCATGCCAACACCCAACGTCGCCCAAGCTGCACCGGCCCCACCAATAGCGCCAACCTGCAAGCACGCAAGACTTCCACACTTTGCGCCGGTCCCACCAGCTAGCCCACTCAGTTTTCCAACTCACACCAACTTCCCAACGTCGCCTAAGCTGCATTGGGCCCACAGTGTGCTTGACCTCGACTTGTGCAAAACTACAGAGGCAAGGATTCCAAATCCTATTTATAAAAGGTCGAGACAAGCCTCCTTCAATTTTCTTTACGGTTTGTTGTTTATAGTTTGTCACCATCTTATGCTTACCTCGCAACAAAGCCCCCTGTTAGAGCTAAGCGGGGGACTTAATGTTGATGGTGGTTTTTAGACAAGGGTAAAATCGTAAAACCCCATGACCTAGTGTTACCCCAACACATTAACTAAGAGCATTTAACTTCAGTGTAAATAATTAATAGGGGTATTTTTGAAATACCAGATTAGGGTTTTCAACACGTAACCCTAATTCCAAAACCAAGCCGCACCACACGCGCACCATGGCAACAATGCCAAACCAAGCCGCATATCTGCGCACCATGGCAACAATGCCAAACCAAGCCGCACCTGCGCGCACCATGGCAACAATGCCAAACCAAGCCGCACCTCGCGCACCATGGCAACAATGCCAAACCAAGCGCACCTTTGCGCACCATGGCAACAATGCCAAACCAAGCCGCAAGCATCTGCCGCACCATGGAAACAATTCCAAACCAAGCCGCACCCCGCGCACCATGGCAACAATGCCAAACCAAGCCGCATATTGCGCACCATGGCAACAATGCCAAACCAAGCCGCACCCTGCGCACCATGGAAACAATGCCAAACCAAGCCGCACTCTACGTACCATGGCAACAATGCCAAACCAAGCCGCACCCCGCGCACCATGGCAACAATGCCAAACCAAGCCGCACCCCGCGCACCATGGCAACAATACCAAAATTCCAAGCCATATTTCCAAGCCGCTATGCCTTTGGCCCACGCCAAATATAGCGCCCTAGGCTTGCAAGACTTGCAACTAGGTCAACATGGCCGCACGTGCCATTGGCACATGCCAATACGTGTCGCAAGCCATATTTCCAAGCCGCTATGCCTTTGGCCCACGCCAAATATAGCGCCCTAGGCTTGCAAGACTTGCAACTAGGTCAACATGGCCGCACGTGCCATTGGCACATGCCAATACGTGTCGCAAGCCATATTTCCAAGCCGCTATGCCTTTGGCCCACGCCAAATATAGCGCCCTAGGCTTGCAAGACTTGCAACTAGGTCAACATGGCCGCACGTGCCATTGGCACATGCCAATACGTGTCGCAAGCCATATTTCCAAGCCACTATGTCTTTGGCCCACGCCAAATATAGCGCCCTAGGCTTGCAAGACTTGCAACTAGGTCAACATGGCCGCACGTGCCATTGGCACATGCCAATACGTGTCGCAAGCCATATTTCCAAGTCACTATGCCTTTGGCCCACGCCAAATATAGCGCCCTAGGCTTGCAAGACTTGCAACTAGGTCAACATGGCCGCACGTGCCATTGGCACATGCCAACACGTGTCGCAAACCATATTTCCAAGCCGCTATGCCTTTGGCCCACGCCAAAGATGGCGCCTAGGCTTGCAAGACTTGCAACTAGGTCAACATGGCCGCACATGCCATTGGCACATGCCAAACTCACACGCCATATTTGGTAGCCTAACTTGCAAACCGTGCAAGCTACCACCAAGGCATTTCGCACATGCCATTGGCACATGCCAAACTCACTATTTGGTAGCCTAACTTGCAAACCGTGCAAGCTACCACCAAGGCATTCCGCACATGCCATTGGCACATGCCAAACTCACACGCTGGTAGCCTAACTTGCAAACCGTGCAAGCTACCACCAAGGCATTCCGCACATGCCATTGGCACATGCCAAACTCACACGCCGGTAGCCTGACTTGCAAACCGTGCAAGCTACCACAAAGGCATTCCGCACATGCCATTGGCACATGCCATTGGCACATGCCACACGCGCCACTAGCAGCGCCACTTGCACTCAAGATGCAACCAACACTCGAGACATCAACACAATCTGGGGGATGCTTCTTTAGGGTTTTGGTTTGGCGGTCCTGACATACGGCGTACACTACGCTCACATTAAGAAAGCGTGAAAAGGAATAAAGCGGTCAAATAAAAGAGGAAATAATGGTGAAAAATGTTTTCACCCATTAAACCATGCGGTTACCACCTCCTCCCATTATTTCACCCATTACTCTCTTCCTTCATGAGGCGTGGTACGTTTCAATCTCGACTTGTATAAATAGGTCTTACCTATTTCCACCCGGACAACAAGTCTCGGTCGGGAGAAAAATACTACACTCTTTAAAAGGTAACTTTGCAAGCTCTCCCAAAAGCTTCCATCTCTTGCAAGCTAACGAAGCTTCCACTTTCTGATACAAGTCGAGACGCTACTCTCCCGGAATTATCCTGGTCTCAACACCTTTCTTTGCTTCCCTCCCCAAATCAACCCTTCTCCTCCACTTTGTGACCGAAGCAAGTCTGGAACGGCCATTCCTTGGTTTAGGCCGGACTTGTACAGATTGATCTCTCGAACCTATAAAGTGCTATCGTGCAGCACATTTGTTTAGGGTTTGAACCAGTTTCTCACTCACCCACTCGATTTACCAAAATCGACAGAAACGATTTTCACCCATAAACAGCGGCGTACACTACGTCCGTTATAAGAAAGTGTCATAGGAATGAGGCGGTTAGTAAATACAAGGAGTAATGGTGAAACGCTTTCTTTTATGGAACATCAATTCCGAGCGTTACCGGTTACCGCCTCCTCCCATTTACTCACACGTTTTTCATTTCTTAATGAGACCAGAGTACGTTTCACTTCGACTTGTATAAATAGGCATTATCTATTTCCACCGAACAACAAGTTCTGGTCAGGAGTATACAACACTCAGAAAACATTGGCTAGCTTTCCATCTCTTAGCTTCCCACTTTCTGATGCAAGTCGTAAAACAACTACTCTTCCAGAATCAACTATTCTGGTCTCAACACTCTCTTCGCTTCCCTCCCCAAAAACAACCCTCCTCCTTCACTTTGTGACCGAAACAAGTATGGAACAGCCATTTCTTGGTTTAGGCCGGATTTGTACAGATTGATCTCTTTAATCTAAAGTACTCCCTTGCAGTACATTGTTTAGGGTTTAGACTCGTTTCTCACCCACACATTCGAAATTACTAAAATCAGCAGAAACCTTTTTCACCCTCAAACATTTATGTTGCTAGAAAGATTCATAAGTCACTGATTTAAGAGAAGGGAATTGCTACATATATATTCGTTATTGCGAGGATGGACCTCATTAGAATTTATTGGATATTACTTAAAGAACTTATTTTTCGATCTTGAGAAGCAAATAATTTAGAAGTTAAATTAGAACTTATTTTTCGATCTTGAGAAGCAAATAATTCAGAAGTTAAATTATAAAAAAATTGAGAATGACCTCTACAAGCAAAAAAGTTAAGTTTTTGCTTACTTTTGACTTCTGGAACTAACTTTTGAGTCTGAAGAAGTAGAATTGAAGCACATCTTCTTTTGGAATCCAAACACTTCTCAAATATACAATTCAAGGATCCGTTTGAAATGCTTAAATCATAGGTAATGTAGGGTGTAGTGCAGCCAAAAGGAATAATAAAGGGCTACATTCAATTGTTGGGTGTTTGGCGTGGAAACAATTACAATAAAATTTTGGTAAATTAATAGCCTTGGACTGCTAAATTTAGCGAAGTATTAATTTATCGATAAATTAATAAGCCATTAATAATATCGAAATATACGAATTTTAAATGTATTCTTTAGTGTTAGAAGTTAAAATGATAATCTCATGTATTATGCCATGTTCTTCGCAGAAATCTCCTACCGGAATTTCATCCTCACCACCACGGTCAAACCCAATAGTTGGGCCGACCGAGCGAAGCGAGGGAGGTCCTTTATATGGCCATTTTTTTGTAAAATCTAAGTGATCAATTACCACAAAAAGATTGGAAATGGTTAGGGCCGAAAAACCAAAAATGTCCCTCCCTTTTAGTCCAATTACTATAACTCCTTGTGTATCCTATCTTTTCAGGGGTATAATTGGAAAGAAAACTTTAACATAACATATCTAAAAATCCGTGCCTTAGAATTTTATAAATTTTATCTCGTTAGAAAGGTTATAAAAAACTCTACGCATCAATATCAAATTTGGAGTTTTTACGAAAAAATCGGAGATATATATCATTTTAGGCACAATTTTAAAAAATTAAATGTATATCCATTATGCAAACCATCACAAAGGATACATAATACTTTATGTAGCAAAATATTGGTTATGCATCAACTAATTTTCCATTGCAACTAATAAAACGATGTACTCCATCCGTTTCAAGAAAAATGATACTATCATTTTGGGCACAATTCTCGAAAATTGAATGCATAGCCATTATGCAAACCACCACAAAGGATGCATAGCACATCATGCAACCATATTTTGGTTTATGGATCGACTAATTTTCCGTTTTAGAAAAAATAATACTTTCACATCCCGTGTCAGGAAAAATGATACTATCACTCCGTTTCGGGAAAAGTGATACTTTCGCTCCGTTTGGGGAAAAGTGATACTTTTTTCCGTTTCGGAAAAAATGATACTTTCGCTTACTTTTTCTGAAATGGGGCGAAAGTATCACTTTTTCAAAACGGGGAGAAAGTATCACCTTTTCCGAAACGGGGCGAAAGAATCACTTTTTCCGAAACGGGGAGAAAGTATCACTTTTTCCGAAACGGGGCGAAAATGTCACTTTTTCTGAAACGAGGTGAAAGTATTACTTTTTCTGAAACTCCATCTTTATATTCTTCTTCGGTCGGCCCTCCCACCGTGGCAACGGTCGTACTAGTTTTAATGGTAGCATTCAATTGGTTTTCAATTTCACGTTTATATATCTTAAAGGCTTCTAAGGCATCATCTTTCCCTCTAAGAAAATAAACATGACAGTACCTCGTACAATCATTTATAAAAGTCACAACTCACTTCCTACCATCTATAGTTTGAACTGATTTCATATCAACTAGGTGTGAATAGATTAACTCTAAGGGTTTAGTGTTTCTCTTAACATTCTTACTGAATGATTTCTACACAAATTTCACACTTATGATCTCGATCTATAGTGAATATGGGTACGCATCCTATACGCTAGTCAATTTATGCATTGGTTTATAGTTTACATGACCAAGTATATCATGCCAAACATCAAATGACACACACCTATAAGAAGAAGAATCATTCAATTTTACTTTAAGACTGGTTATATTAAGCTTATATAGACCCCAAGTCTTATAGACCTTAACCATATAATCGTTTCCCTTAGTTACTACAACTTTTCCAGACTCAATTGTAACTTTAAAACCCGCCTTATATATCATCCAAAACAGGACAAGAAACAAGCTTTTTGCAGATGTCTGGAACATGAAGAACTTCATTCAATGTGAGAGTATTTCCATATAAGATCTTCAGACCGACCTTTCCTATTCCTCCAACCTATGATGCAAATGAGTTACCCATATAGAGTTTCTCGCCTTCCCTTGCCTTCTGATAGGAGGTGAACAAGTCTCTATTACCACATACATGCTTGGTAGCTGTAGAGTCTACCCACCAGTCCATCACATTGGTTACCAAATTAACTTCATACACCATAACAGAAAACTAGTCTTTGTTCTTCTAAACCAAGTTAGCATTACAATTTTTATATGTCCAGTATTTCCACACCCAACAAGGACCCTTAGTTTTAATAATGTTAGATTCTGGTTTACGAAACGTACCTTTCTTGTGAGGAGCATGTTTCAAGTTGTGATTGTTATTGTGATCTTTTTCAACTTTGCAGGTTCAACAAGTTGTCCTTAACACATTAGTTCGCGGGAATACTCAAGATGAGAAATGTTAAACCCTAACATTGGAAGATGTGTCCAAAATAAGACTGTCCGATGTAACTTGATTTAGCGCAACGCAAGTTACCTAAACTTGAACTTAGCAACAGGGATTAGAAGTGAACACGCCACGCAAAATAAAGCAAGAATATGATGTAAAGAAGACTAGAAAGCAGTCGTTTCTGGTGTAAGTTGAAAAGAGATTTTCGAGTTGTATTTATAGGAGAATTAACATGCGAATCAAGTTAGGTTTATGTTTTCTTCTAAAAAGAGTTTGTTTCTTGTATAACAATTAAAACAGGAAGAAAAAAAAATCCCCACAAATAAAAATATTATATAAAGTATTTCTGAAATTAATTTCCTAAAGGAAAAACTTGCAAAAATAATTTCAAGTAAACACAAGACTTGGTGCATGGTATATATACACATATATTGTATGGGTTGGGAATGTATCAGTTTCCCCACCCATTCTACCTTGTTTGTCAATATATCCATAATAAAATGGTTATATAGTGGAACTCCTCTTTAGTTTTCCACAATGTGGGACTAAATGATCATTTGATTCACTCACAAAATGAGCAAGTATTCTTAGACCCTTAGGTCATTAGATCAAACCACATTAAGACCGAAAAATTTTGTTTTATCAAAACTCATTTTCTCCAACAATAAGAACTATTATATTTGGTTAGATAATCTTAAGTCATCTTAAATATATAAAAAAGAATGGATAAATATACCACCTAAATGAAGGATTAATGGTATCAACATGCTTACTGGGAAAGTGTAGATTGTGGAACATGAAAATCTTGATAAGATGATACAAATAAGAATAGATTGTGGAACATGGAAATCTTGATAATATGATACAAATAAGAATACATTATAAAAATTGATTTGATTTAAGAAAATATAATAGATGTAACTAAAATGATTTCGACAAACGACTTAAGAGACAAAAATAACGTAGTTCAATAAGTCATTATTATAATTGAAGATTAGTAAAAAAGAGTTGTGAAATAGGATTTTAGCTGATTAAAAATCGGAAGCAAACATGGTCATAAAACTATGATGATGTTATAATTTTTTTTTTAGGGAAAACAGTTATAACTTATCTCAATATGTTGACTTTAATAGATCTCGATTTGAATGATGTTTAACTGATTTAAAAAAAAAAAAAAAAAAAAAAAATTAATATAGAGAAATAAGATAGCGAAAGCGATGGATCTTTTCATGCTTTGTACCATTATAAAATATGATTGGTATGATAACAGAGAGAAACAGTGAAGACAAAAGATATAATGTGGTTCGGTCAATTCGACCTACATCCACGGATAAACCCCACAGAGGTGAATTGTACTAGAGATCTCTAACTCATTGAGATAGATTTACAACTACATCTATGATTCTTATATATAGGATGATATGATAAACAAGAAACCCCTAGACCATAAAAAATTATCTTTACTAGGTAAGATTCATCTAGCTAGAATACATGAGCCAGATTACATAATAATGACTTGGTCTTGTATATTTTCTTTGCACGTGTCTGACTACCTCGATACCTCGGTGGCTAAGATACGTATCATATTTTCCAATACTCTCCACTCTATATTCTTATAGTGAAACCCCCATTTTTCTTTGTTTAAAATTTGAGACAAGCTCAGTCTTTCAAATTTGAAAGTACCCAGAAATTCTGAAACTTCCAAGAATTTTCAGTGTGTTTTTAGTTTTCTATTCTGTACTTGAAAGTAAAACTGAAAAAAACTGAGGAAAAAATGCTAATCAGATCTTCAATTACTAAAATAAAAATTACAGACGACTTTACTGTTGAATGAAATCATTTCTCTTATTTCATCTCAGTTTCTAACTAGTTTTTGAAAAGTTCATAATTCAGGAATCCAATTTTGAGCACACCCCATTAGATAAATTTTGCTTGATTGGCGTGGAATAATTGATGATTAATTCCCCCGTTACACTTGTTAAGAATTTCGTCTCTCTCTTAGGGTAAATACCAAAACTAAATCTAATGGTAAAATTGAGATGTCATGTGAATATTCGTTAGATGGCGTGTACAAAATCACATTTGATCAAGGAGCGGTCAACGGGTTTGACTTTCCTAGTTAGCAACTGATTTGACGAGACTACCCTCTTTTAAGATCAGTCTCTCTTGATAACTCATGTAAATTAACCAATAGAAAGGGTAAAGTAGACTCTGTAATCTATATCATCTTCCTCTTTTCTTTTCCTTCAATTTCTCCCGAACCAGAGAAACCTTACTCGACAAAATCTCTAACCCTAACAATTCCAATTTCCTCCAAATTGAATCTCAAAACCCCCAATTTCCCCCTAACTTCAATCTCAAACCCCTCGAATTTCTCCCCAAATGTATCGAATTAGTCGCTCATTATTCCAATCTCGAAGACTAATACATACACAATCTCATAATCCACCAAGTGAGACATTCAAGAAAACAATATCAGAAATGAGGAAGAAGAAGAAGAATATGACGAATCGGAGTAAAAAGAATGATGAGTTTTTAGTTGAAGTACCAGAATCAATGGCTTATCTAGATACACTTAAAATGCCTGTTGTTCTTACTGCTGTTGCGGTTGCTCTATTCGCCAAAGTTCTCATGCTGGTATGTATCTATGCCCCTTTGCTCAAAAATTGATTAAGTTGTCGCATTTTTGAATTCTGTAGGCCATAATTTGTAGGACAATATCAGTTATGGATGCCCCTTCGCTCTAAACTTTGCAAAAAAAAAAAAAAAATGTTTTAAGGTTTTCGCAATTTTGATTTATTGAAGTTGGTGTTTGTAGCCAATGTTTTGTGAGTATCATCAGTTAGCAATTTAGGCTATTTTGTATGTTGCTGAGTGTTGATGTAATTAACAAGTCAATTGTTCGAACTCATAGAATGTGAAAGAACAATTGAAATGATGAGTTTTCTAGACATTCTTGAAGCATCTGTCTATTCTATTAGTAGTTTCTATAGCTAGACATGACCAGCCTCTGTGTGACCAAGAAACCTTATATTGAAGTTAGTAGCCAATGTTTCGTAGAGCATTATCAGTTACCATTTACTCGTATTTGTATGGTGGAGTTGTTATCGTTGCTATGCTTTTAGGTTCAAAATGATTTTCTGGTTGATCGAAACATGAACGCGAGCTGAGTTGGCAAATCCATGCTGTTGGATCACCAGGGATTCATCCCAATGGGTGGCCACATTCAACAGTTGAGGGCATCTGGTGGTTTCAGGCTTTCATCTTAGCTTGTGTGCATTATGTGCACATTTTGGGCAAGAAGCCAATCAGGACTCGTAGCTACTTTAAGGTGTTCTAGAGAGTTCTATGAGGAGCAATATGATACGGATTCAAAAATGCTTCACACGTATAAGGCAGTGTGAAGTTGATAGGAGGTGATTGAAAGTTAAAGAATGTAGATTCAGCCCCTTTATATGTGAAACAACAATGTGGTTATGAGTCTAGCGTCCATCCTTGTATCAGCAAGGAACCATATATTGAATTTAATGTTTGTTATTGAACTCACCAGAGTTAAGTTCTGCTTCCTTATAATATAGTGAAATTCAGTCGATAGGTTATTTAAACTAAAGGAATGTGGACACCTTAGTTTGTAAATCAAGTTGTAAAGTAAAGGTCATCTGATCTTTGACCATTTAGAAAGTGGAAGATCAGTGGATAGTGAGTCTTCTACAATTCTAGACACCCTTGAAGCCTATGTCGAAGATATCAAAGATAGACCCTGTATAGAAGATAATGTGTAAATATATTGAAAGCTCCATCAGAGTTAAGTTTTCAAGTTCCTTATGTTATAATCGAGTGAGATTTAGAAAAGCAACATGTAAATGAAGAAGGGTATGGATGGAACTTCAGGAAGAGACGACCATACATCTGCATGCCACTTCTTCACTGTATACTGGTGGAAGGAATCTTTAGTGTTCTTTATGTGGACACTGAATAGTAAACTTTTAAATTTTTCTTCAGTATCTTCTTTTCTGTTGTGTATCGCGTTGAATGAAGATTTTTTGGGATCTACCTGTAATATTTTTGTTGATCTCCTTTTGGGGCAGTATGATGAATCCAAATCTCAAGAGAGGATTGAGCGCAAAATTAGGAATGCTCCTGAAGGTCAAGGGACAGTTAGGATGCTTAGTCCTGAAGAATGGGAGGAAATCCAAGAAGTGAGGCCAAGGACTCCTTTCGAATCCAAGCTTGCTCGCCCAAATGCACGCTTAAGAACTGATGAACCACTTCGTATGGTGAGTCATTTGTACAACTTTGTTTGCTAAGTTCAAAGTCCAGCACTTTTAAATTCATACATTCTTTTTTATTATTTCGAATACCTTTGTTTGTGAGCATAGAAATAATCTTTAGGTCTATGACTATGAGCTTTACATTATTCGTAGTGACACAAAGTTGGTAAAGTTTTCATCATAACTTAAAACTTGTTTACAATGTCTTTAGCACTAAAGTATTGGTCCATTGGCACATCGACTTACTAGGGTATCTTCGTCTTGTGTATGCTTGAAACCCTGAGAAGTCCAAAGTCTTGATGAGGTAATTGCAAAACAGTAGTGCTCTCAGTTCCTACGTACAAGCTCTTGGCAAATGTCAGCAACCTTCGCTGACTGTTTCTTGTCAATGTCAGCTTGTATATCACTGCAGTTGCATACTTTCAGGATAGATAATGTGCATTGAAAGAAAGACTTAAGATCAACATGATATATTTGTGCAGATCAGTTTCCCATTAAAAAACTTAGATCAGGGTTCTCTGCAACCCAGGAGGTGCACGAGGACACCCTCTGAGGAAACCTGGACTAGAGAGCTTGTTGCTGGAGCAGAAAAGAATAACTTATAGCGATCGAAGTAACAATAATGCAAACCTCTATGGATATCTGCTAGGGCTATCCTCACTGCACCACCAGTTTTATTGTGAAAATACCCAGCTTCCAGTGTTCAAACTAAATAATTTATTCTCACTCTCATCCCTCCAATCTTGCGGAGTAGGTCAGCTCACTAGAAATTGCTTGTAATTAGAATCACAGAGTAGAGCAGTGGACTCAAAATCGTTTGTGTAATACATATAAAACCAACAATTTTGATTATCCTTCATGGACATAAAAATTGTAGTTGTCTGCAGGAAGATCTAGATAAAACATTACTCCCTCTATTTCTGGAAAGAGATACTTTTACTTTTTCAATTTGGCCTATTTTTAGGCTAAAATGAAAAAGTGAAAGTATCACTTTTTCCAAAAACAGAGGGAGTATAATTGAATTAAACCCTTCGTTGTGCTGCAGCATCTGATTATCCTCTCTTTTTTCGCTTGTCTGATTATGTTGGCTTTATGCTAACTTGTTCCTTGAAATGGCTCTGAGTTTACTTGAGTTGTTCATTATGTTTTTTGGATTTTGATGGAAAGCAAAGATTGCGGTAGTTACTTGCTGATGTCATTTTTGAAATAACAATTGCTTAGGACCCAATGAACGCATTCTTGTATCATGATACACGTTCTTTCACTTATCTTTCATGCCACAGATGAAAATGGTATACTTACATGGTGATGTGCAGGGGGATGTCAAAGACTGGGGTATCGATGTGCTCACAGATGCACTTACTAGAGTGGAAGAAAGCATCAGACGTGGTGCCAAGTAATCATTTGGAGTTCCCAACCATGACAAATGAATGTACATTTCCAGTTCCTGATGGAGCATTGAGGACTCTAGCTTGTTGGCCCTAATATTGACTAGAAAGTTGTGCATTGAAGCATCACGATTATCTGGAGCTCCTTATGGTCGTATGAATTATGAAGCAACATGATGGATCAGATGGTTATCAAAATACATACTTATGGATTCAAAATTGATAAGAAATTCGACATTCCAATCACTTGATCCTGAAATAATTTTGCACAATTTTTTTTTTCATGCGACAGTGTTTTGTTAAATGTTTTCATCATGTGCTCATGTAATAATAAATGAAGATAAGACATTATATTCCATAATATTGAGCTATGCAATGAGTACACTAATTCTGCACTGTCAGTTGTATGTATCCGACATTGTAATTAATGTTCATTACACTTTGGTCAAATGACTGGAACATCATATCTGCTCCACTAATGTGCATGACAGTCCCAACAAAACTAGGGCAAAACCATGGGACGTGCAACCAGGGGCAGAGCTATGGGCCACCTGATTTTAAAGCTTCCTAACACTTATTTATCCCTGACCCCTTAAATTTTATCTCTTAATTGCTCCTAATCCTATAAAGATTTTTTTCCCTGTTGGCCCATACCACATGGAATCCCAGCTCTAGCACTGTTTCCAAGAACCTTGCAGCAAGATTGGCATTGTGCCCAACAAATGTCATCCGTTGTCTTACAAGTAGATGATGTTGATCACATATTTGATGTAGTATCATACTTTTACAGTGATGGATCGGATTTTCATATCAAATAATTACTCCATTGGGTTCTTATAAGAGCTACAAGTCTATTTATCAAAATTAGTTGGTGCGGGACGAGCCCTTCACTTTTTTATTCTCACACTATCTCAAATGTTGGATGTCATGTTTGCGAATAAAAATCAAACCATACCGGATTTGAAAGTATTACTTTGAGGATATGTTCCTCTTACATGCCTACTGAAAATGATTGTATTCCGAAATATATAACAACACCATCTACTACTTTGAAAATAAGCTGTTGACAATCAACAAAATTTTAGCCATTGAAATTAAGACCGGTAGATTGTGAGTTTAATATTTCGGAATGTGCTCATTTTTGATAGGTACGTAGAACTTTGCAGGAGGAACATATCCCCAAAGTATTAGCTTCAAATACGAGATAGTGTGAAAATAAAAATGTAAATGAATCATTCCTCGTAGTTGGGTCTATTTTTTCTTTCAGTTAAATGCAAAGAATTTATATAGCAATTCCTTCCGGCCAATGGTTGGTACTTCGAGTGGGTTCAACCCCAAGGAATTCAAAGCATCTCCATGTTGGGCATTAGAGAAATTTGATAATATAACACGTCTCTGAAAGCGATAGACTTAATGTTGTACTGGAATGATCCAGAACAATAATATAAACCCTTTGTTAAGTTCATTTGGATATAAGAAAGTTAAATTATTACGCATCCGGCACAAATATACAGACAAAAATTACCGACAACTTATGCTTGGTTCCTATCATAAAATCAGATATCCTAATGCGTGAACTCCATATTTCTCTAGATTGTGTGAACTACGGCAACAGAAACCACAAAATATAGTTCAAGCCTTCATCTGCTTTGGGCTATTAACTATACAAGCCTCTAACCCGGATGCATAACAGTGGAAGTCTGTGCAGTCTCTGAAATGTGATTTTGTGAACTATAATTTTAAAGTAAGAGGAGGGATCCCCTCACACTTTTATTATCACACTATCTCACAAGTTGGGCGTCATTTTTACAAATTGAAACCAAACCGTAACGGATTTGAAGCTAATATTTTGAGGATATGTTCCTCTTATAACGTTCTACATGCCTACCAAAAATAAGCATATTCCGAGACGTATAACATCATCATAATAAAAATTTAATTAAAAAAAAAGAGAGACATTCTTCTAAATACTCCAATAATATTAGCTTCTCCAACAGTTAACCCGAAAGGAAACTACGAACGATGTGTGCCTAAACTTCCTTGGGAAAAATGTTGTGTCCTTTTTAACGCATATTATTTTGCCTGGCAAATTTAGGGGCGACCCCAAACGAATTAGGGGCGACACAAAAGGACAAAATAGGATGAAAATACTTATATGCCCCTTCATAATCGGTAGTTTAGTTAGCTGTATAGCGTATACCGCCATTGTATTCATACCACGTCCATGCCCGCACCGAGCTTTTTCAACTGCATTGGTTGAGCCTATAATCGGTAGCAAATGAAGGTATCCTTACTTCCGATTATACAATGGGCCTCTTTACCGAAATCCTAGCATAATCGGTAGTCAAAGATAGTTCATATAACTACCGAATATATAGTTGCCCCAAAATGAGATTTTGCAAAAATCCTCTATTTTTCTAATTTGGTTGAGCCTATAATCGGTAGTTAAAATAGTTCATATAACTACCGAATATAGAGTTGTCCCAAAAATGAGATTTTTCAATCGGTAGCTAACTAAACTACCGATTATGAAGGGGCATATAAGTATTTTCATCCTATTTTGTCTTTTGTGTCGCCCCTAATTCGTTTGAGGTCGCCCTAAAAATGCTAGCTTATTTTGACCATCACCAGTAACAACTAATTTTATGTTGGAATGTATTGCTCTCTATTATCTTAACAAAAATGAATCCACTGCCATCAACTTTTACACAAACTATAAAATTTTACTTCCATTGCAGGTAAAGAGAGGATCAATCGTTGATAAAGTTATCTTATATAAAAAAAAGTACCAACCTTTGAGTTTGTCATTTTTTTTAATAATAAAAGAGGAAGAACCTTAGTACATAGTTACAGAGTTTCTGGAAGTCATTATATCCAGATTCCATTGTTGAATGTTTAAGTAAGCTAATAAAGCCCATAGACTATAATCAATCTAGTTATGACTGATTTCATATTTATTATAGAAAAAAGATAGTTTTACTGCCCAAATTATATCTACACTCATGACTAAATTGAAATCCTGGGCTATAAAGTTTATCTGAAACTTCTTGGTGTTTCCAAAATCCTCACTTATCAGGTATCTTTGTCTGCGCGCTTCTGCACATTCCTACCAACAACACTAGAGTCGGTTCCGAATCACTCATGAAGGATATTATGTGTCCACTCTAACATGTCACCCATTAAAGCAGCTTTCGCTCCAGCCCTCTCTAACTCCTCTATGGTTGTACTGTCACTAAAGAGACCTCTCTCTTCTCTGACTGTACCTGTATGATCAACCAAAGTTAGACCAATTCCAGCTTTAGTAAAAGAGACATTCCTGGTCAAAGCAATGTTAATTTTGAGTGTCATATTTCTTTTTTCACTCTCATTTGGATATTTATTTATCTATAGGACTACATCATTCCTGGAGCTGTAAAAAAGATCTTCCATTATGGTATGGCCTGTTTTGTTTATAGTATTGTAGCTATTTATGAATTTGATTATATTGTTAGCAGTTATAACACTGCTCTGTATTTTCCTTTTAAAGACCAAATCATAGCTTACCTTCCAAATGAACCAAATTATTATGCTGCACGAAACATGCCATTCAATATCATAAACTCCTCTGTCTGGGTTAGCAAAACAATTGCTTAACCATTTGTGGAAAGTTATTGTATCATTTCTAATGAAATCCATGTCGAAATTAAAGTGCATCCATACCTGGGAAGCGAAGTTACAATGTAGGAACAAGTGAGTCAGCGTTTTTTGATTCTCGTTACAAAGTTTACAAGTAGTATCAATGTTAGGGATGAAGGCTGCCACTCTCATACTATTGGGAAGTATAGAGTTGGCCTCCTTCCATATGAAATTTTTAACAGCTGGAGTGGTCTTCATTTTCCGTATCTTACTCCATTTTTTTTCTACATTACCATTAGAATTTAAATGGTTGTACAGAGATTTCACAATAAACTTACCTTTTTTGTTTAGAGTCCATCTTGGTGTGTCTATTTTTTCTACTACAAGAATTCTAATTTTCATTATTTTTCCTACAGTTTGATTATCAAAACATTTGGCGAGCTTGTCTAGATCCCAGTTTTTTTGTTCGGTTATCAAGTCACTGACTTTTTTTAACCCCTCACTAGGAGACTGAGTTCCATGAAGTGGAGCTGCAGTTTCTGGTATCCAATAATCTTCTCAAATGTCAATATTTCTACCATTTCCTAGCTCCCAGAAACAACACCTTTTAATTTGGTTGATACCCGTTAACATCCCTTTCCATATTTTCTTTTAGGTTTGCTGTTTATGTGGAGGATGTCGCAATTTGGGTAATATTCAGCTTTTATAATCGTAGCACAAAGAGAATCCGGGTTCTGATTTAGATTCCAACACATCCTAGCTATCATAGCTAAAGTAAATTTTTTTACATTTTGTATACCTAATCCTCCTTCTTCTAGACTTCTACAAATAGAGGTCTAGTTTTTTAAACACACCCTTTTTACCATTATCATTCAAACCCTTTTCATTTTTCCCCCACCAATAATCTCTCTGAAGTTTTGTGATCTGAGCACAAATTTTTACTGGAATTTTAAAACAGTTCATTTGATAGACATACACAGATGAAGCAACATTTTTTATCATAACAGTTTTCCCCGTATTTTTTAGGTTAATTCCTTTCCATCCAGACATTCTAGTTCTCAAGTTTCCAAGCAAGGGTTCAAAACAGACTATTTTTGATCTATTCGTGAACAATGGAGCCCCTAAATATTTGTCAGTTAAAGGGATTGTAGTGACACCTAATGTTTATTTTACCCATCTCCGGATACTAGTTTCAGTTTTTTTACTAAAGAACACTCCAGATTTACTTAAATTTATAAGTTGTCCTGACGCTAAACCAAAGTCTTTGGTTTTGTTATTGAAACTCATTACAACCATGTACAGTTGATTTTCCTCATTAGTTCTGTTGATGTGAAATCCATTTGTTGAACATGTAGGCCTGCACGTTTTATCGTAACGATGATATTGTAATTATTATTAGTATTCTTTTGTGAGCACTAACACACACAGAGAACCGCCTTGTTGGAGTGGAGACCCCCTTAAAGTTTCTCTTTCTTTCTCAAGCAATCCTCACCAAAATCCAAAGGTTAGAATTTTCCTAGCGATTTAGCCAACTTTTAATTCAACCCATATAGAAAGACGAGTGAGTTTGTCCTTCTATATTTGTTATGTTTTGAAATTTTTTTCCAAATTTACCCCTCCAACAAAGTTAGTTATTAACCATAGTTAGGTTTTATTTGGGTTAGGAGAAATGGGTGGGTTTGAGTAACCCATTGGAATATGGGTAGTAGTACACATTAGAGAGTTTTTCTCTCTTAGGATGAGAAGTACTCTTTAAGAAGATCTTACAAACCGTTTGAAAGGGCCGTAGAATCGGAAATAACGAAATGAGCTATTGAGCCTATACCTAAATAGATAGTCGTGAAAAGTATCGAGAAACCAGCCTCATTGGGCATAATAGTGGTGCAAAGTATATGAAATTCAGTTTAATTAGGAAAGCAATGCATATTGTATTTTAGACAGTCCTATAAAAAATATTGGGTACCTAGCTAACACTGTCGTATAAATTTTCAACATGTACCTTATTTTTAAGGTATTGAAATATTTGATAGGTAACTCAGTTGGAGGGTCGTATAAATTTAACTAGGTATGCCACACAGTCTGTGGTACTAAAAAAATTGGGTATATTGCTGGCCGATATCTATATGTAGTCCAACTTGATCGGTTTGCGCCTAAATTCAATAATGTGTACGTACATAAGGGTCTTTCTTCCTAAAGTTGCAAGGAAAAGATGATTACATCGCGTTTTGCACTACTTCGTTGACGAGTATACTCTTCGTAGTGTTTAAGTAATACTCAAAATACACATGAAAAAAATCCATAATATAAATTACATTTTAAACATGTGTAACGAGAACACGTTGTCAAACTACAAACTCAACAAGTATCCTTACTGATACTAATTTATCAATTACTAGTAGTATTGCTGACACTAAAGCAGATTGGTACCTGCTGACAAAGTTTTTTAAGTTTCTTGTAGAAGTCAAACTAAAACCTCAAGAATTAGCTGAATGATGCTTCACATCCTTGAAAATCTGTTAAGCTTCACATCATTACATACGCAACCTTCAAATATTGTGCTGGTTTTATAATTTAAATTCTAAAAAAAGCGCACCCAAGAAGTCACATGTTAAGAATATACCAAAATGAATTAAATATTTGGCTTTCTAGTAAATAATTCTGCCATCTAAGATGGTTTCTCCCATCGGTACGTTTTTTTCTTCCCAATGACCACATAAGTTTCAAGTAAAAAGTTGATCAGGTCACCTAATAGGCTAATATATCCATCTCCATTCACAACGCAGAGGACCGGCATTTCATCTATAGGAAACTCATATCCAAATGCTGAAAAGGACCAATCAATTCCATTGCGTACATTTGGTGTAATGACAAACGTAACAATAACTGTGATTTTTCAATTTTACAGTAACACAACAAAGATACTACAAGTTTTATATGAAAACATTTACAGTCTATTTACTTAGAGGCACCATCCATTTCTGACCCTGTAGACAAGCCAAAATGAGATATGATGTCTAACCCGGGAACATGGAGATGGTTTCTACACATGATCTAGCACCCTGTTTTCAGAACCGCGAACCCCTAACGACCTAAGATCAACGTATAAGGTAAGCCTATATCAGGTCAACTTTTGTTAGATAATCTAATTTTAAATATCTAAAGCAATGCAAAATAACTGTCAGGTCCGGATTTTCAGTTAAAAAACCTTTCGTGATGGAGATGCGGCGGCGGGATAACAGGTGATGGAGGTAGGAGGCAGTAAGCATTATTTGTACATAATAACTGCATAATTGGATCCAAATCACTAGGACCATGTGGCACATTAACTGGTGGACTCCTGAAAATTTTCACAACAAAATGTAAGCCAAATTATATATAACATTATATGTGGACTACACTTCATAATAATATACTAGACACGCAGTACATTTCATCTATTGATACTTTTAAAGATCCATAAGATTTCCAGAATCAATAAACATGCACAATGTTGCAGCAACTATGAACATGAAAAGATAACTTACAATCTCCCTTCAGGTCTTTGAATGGTGCAACTTCTTTAGAAACTGAACGGACTTGACCATCATGTCCTATTTGTAAGATGATCTGACCAGCATACCATCAAGAGCTAAACAAATAATAAGAGTAAATAACCTTGGCATTAACTAATAATGTTCATGGCCAATTGCCAAGCACTAATAATGTTCATGGCTCATTTCCAAGCACTAATAATGTTCATTGCTAATTTCCAAGCACTAATCATTTTCATGGCCAATTGACAAACGGTAATAGTTTTCATGGCCAATTGCCAATTCAAGATTTCATAAAAAGAAATGTAAATAATCCAAATGTGCTGGTGTATTCAATGGATCACTTCACAAATCTTAACAAGAGCATAACATTTTAGCAGCAAGTAGGTTATTCATAAGAAAACTTGTACAGTAGAATAAGCAATGATCCAAACCAAAACTTTAAACTACACAAATTAAAGAGCATTATCAAGAAGACCAAATGCTAGTGCAATGCATTTAACATTTAATGCAGCATATGCTCACAAGATTTAGAATCCAAACGAATCAAGCTAGATATAATTTCGGAGGAGTCAACAGTGGTACAAAATGCAAACATCGTATCCAAGTAAGTGGAAATAATCTCAACTAAGGCATAAAGAATGTAAAGGCTACCATTTATAAAATCAAGTTCCACAAACAGGAATTTTAGAAAATAAAATTAAGCTAGTGTTGTAAACAAGTCATTGGTTGAAATAGGTAAGTTGTAGAGCAGTGAGGAGAACAAATACAGAAAAGCCTATGAGAACACTAACAACAAAGTATCATAAAAATAGCTCATTGAATCATTTTTACAAACGGGTAATGGGCAAGTTTTGAAATTCAGTGCAACACTTGAATTGAAAACAAAATTTAAACAGCTGCATACCATTTTAAATCTCAAGTAGACTATTCATGACATTCAAAAATTTACCCATAACTAAATATGCAAGGATTAAACAAAAGTATAAGGTTTCAAACCAAAATTTGTTGTAGTGCAAAAATTACTTAAAGCATGTGTAATTGGCAGGCAATTTCTAAGCAAAATCTACCAAACTTATTATTACAAAAAACACCCGAATTATCAAATTTTTGATTTGAATGGGAGGAAAATAATCATGCAAGTATGTTACGGGATCAAGAAATTGAAAATCTCAAGACATGAACAACAATAAAAATCGAGAAAGGACCCCAACCTTTTTGCAGAAGATAAATTCGCCAAAGCCGATGATGGGTTGAGATCGGATTCTGATTTGACAAACAACTTCTTTGAATCTTTGATTGAGTTTGTTTTGAGTGGTAAACAAAATCCGGAGGAGGAAACAAAGTTATGGTTCCAATCAGTTAACTTTTAACCATACCCGGGTTTAGTTCGGTTAGCAACTTCAGGGACTAGAATGTCATTTGGCACCGATTTTGTGCCAACCAGGAGCACCCATTTGGCTTTGTCCGTCAATAATGTTTGACTCAAAGGTTGTATGTCTCTAAGGCAAAATGGAAACCTTTGGATTTCCATGACAATGGCTCTTCTTTCTTTCCCTTTTCTTCATTTCTCTGTTAATTCTTTCCCCTTGGCGGTTGCTTCCATGTTCGATTTCTTGTAGCCCCGATCACAGTTTGTACATACTTTTCTTTTTTAATGCATCTCATTTCCAAAAGGAAAAAGAAACAAAAAACAACGATAATAATGTTTATTTTCTTTAAATGCTAAGTTATTTCTTCACTTGGTTCGTCCTTGCTGGGATGGCAATTTGCCCCACCTAAACCCATCCCCGTGGGGATCCGCCCCTATGGGTTAGGCCGTATAAACAGGGAACGGGCCGGGTACATGGAATCCCCGAAAGTAGTGATGTGGGGATGGGGTGGGGATGGGATTCAAGGTCCCCACCTTATATCTGCCCCATGCCATAACCTATTATATCTGATCGAGGAACTTTTTTGGAAGATAACGAAGAAGATCATGATGAGATGATTAACATGGAGATAGATGATTAATAATGAGGAACTAAGAAGTAAAATGAACCATAATACTTAATTGTGGATCAATTGTTTCCTTTATTTTTCAGTTTTAGTTAGTTAGTATAAACTTAAAATTTTAAAATGCAATCGCTTAGGTTAGTATCATTGTTTGAACCATTATAATTATTTTTAAATTATTATTATTTACAAAAATTTAAATATTTATTGTAATGTTATGGTAACCCATGGGAAATCCATCCCCTACGGGAATTCCCTATACCCGTCCCCGCACCATTCTTATGGGGAACGGGTAGGGGATGGGTTTTGATTTTTTGAACGGGGTAGGGGATGGGATTCAAGGTCTCCCCCCCGTTACCATCCCTAGTCGTTGTGCAACGTGTTTGAATATTGGGTTACCTTATTAGTTGTGACCATCGACCATTGATTAAATGCTAAGTTTCCATAGAAGTTATTTCTTCACTTGGTTCGTCGTTGCGCAACGTGTTTGAAAAGAAGTGAATCCACTCATTTACTTGTTTCTTGCCTTTTTTTCAAGCAGGTATCGTGTGTAAAGACTGTAATTAATGTGCCATCCTACATCCCTTCGCAGCCTCCACCCTCTTTCTCCTCGCTACCAACTGTCTCTCGAAGGAATCTAAGGTCCTGGTATGTAGGACAATTTGGGGAAGCAATTCTTAAGTTACGGTGCGATAAAAACGATAGAAATAATTGAAGAATAAAGGCCACGAACCCATTTCAGATTGGTGTTTATTCTATAACTCCAATGATCGCGTGGGATACTGCCTTCAATGGTTACTTCCTATACAAACTGTTGCATCTGTTTTTGTTCTATATAGGGTGTTTGGAAAAGGTTTTTCTAATACTACATCTTTATCTGGATTTCAGAACGAAAATGAAGTGCGTCAACCATCTATTAGTAACAAATTTGAAAATTGCTTCTAAAAACTATTTAGGAAGTGATTACATAGCTTGCTTACTTGCTGAAAGAGACTACGTATTTGAAGGGTGTGCAACATTTTTCGCCTTAGTAAATTCAGATTAATTAAGAAATATGAGGTAGGAACCTTGATTCTATATATAATATATGCATTATTGGTTTGAACGATTCACCAGGTTTAAAACATTTAGTGTTTTTTGTTATAGCTCGAGTTTAAAAATACTGCATAAAAAATAGCCTGGTCACTCGATGCAGAAAAGCGCCGTATGATGAAGGTTATTGTTTCTATTAGTTTGTTGTCCTTTTGTTGTGCTGGATGTAGAGGCTTTATCCCCTTTTATTCATTCCAATTCAGATTTTAGAAATGTCAGCTGTTAATCTCTTTTGTTTGTCTTCATATTGACATTTACTTGTGGTTTTTTGCAGGACAATATTGCACTTACAGTAATATTGGAGGCAATTAAAGTTTTATTTTAAAGCTAAAGGAGGCTTCAGGTATTGGAGTTACTTTATCACTAACTTGAAATTGACATTTTTTTTTATGTTTTAGTGCTGCTCATACTCTTCTAGGTAATGCCGAAGCTTGGGCATAAAGAACTCCTCAAAGCTACAAAAGTTTCTTATTGATTTGATGTAGTCATTGTCTGTGGTATGATGTTTTCGTTTGGTTTCTTACAGTCTCTGTTGATTGTTTACCTTTTCTTCGTCTGTCTATCGTCTTTATGTTTAACTTTTGTATGTCTGCTTATTTCAGACAGGGTCTTCTGGTAAAATTGAAGTATTTATGAAGCTTAGTTCAGCTTCGCGTCTGAGTTCAATTCAGAACTGTGAGTATGGTGGGTAAACTCTGATTTTTTTTTCCTTATAGGTTATTCAAAATATCCACCTTTAACTTCGAATTAGGTACTTCACTATTGTGATGAACTCTTATCAAAGGCCACTTTTGTACTAGGAATGGGATAACAGAGTCGATTGTGCTAATGGATGAAGAAGAGATTAAGGAGTGGGTTGCGCAGGTCGTGCTTGGTCTTCTCTTTACTTTTGTTTCTATGCCTGAGTGTGGGAACGATCTCATGCAAATTTGTTTTGGGTACTTCTTTCTCTATACTATTATCTATATTCATTCCCCTTGTCATTAGCTCATACAATCATTGTAGAAACATGCACATTATATGTTAAACTGTGAAATTCACTTTCAACACTCAGTAGCTCCAAGTTTCATAGTAAGGATGAGGTAACATCGAGTTTAACATGGATTTTCGTATGCTCTGTTACTGTTCAAAGAAAGCTTCAGGCTATATGGTTCCATATGAGCATTGTTTTCATTTCAATCTCGTGGAAAATATGGGAACAAGATGCTCCTCATATAGTAATCCCCCTCTTTTATTCCCCAGTGATCCAACAAATGCCAAGATACATATATGATTCTTACTGATTGCTTTTTGCTAACTGACTGTTTTAGGAAACAAAGATGATGAACTGGATGAGTTAAGTGCAAGTGTGCAAAGAATTGGAGGTGTGGGGCTTACTAAACATGAGGAACTTACAGGACAGGTAGAGTTTCTGATTGTCATTCCTTTTGTAAGGTTGATCTACTGTCTTGTTTGTTGGAATTTGAAGATTCTAGGTTACTGAAGTCGCACAATTGTTGTTCATCATTAGAGATAGTTAGATTTTCTTAGTGGAAATTGTCTCTTAAGATTGCCTTCCCCTGCAGTCACAAGTCTTGTTAACTTTTTTATAATTTCATATTTTATTTGAGTACGTCAGCTTTAGAACGGGCACAGTTTATGGAGTAGGATTATGGACAATTCCTTTTGTAGTGTTGAAGTATTGTCTTATTTGTTACTGAAATCACACCTTTAGTATTGCTGTCCAACATTGGAGATACTTAGGTATTGTTTACGAAAACTGTCTCTTAGTATAGTCTTCCCTTGCAGTCGCAAGGCAGAGCTAACTTTTTTCAGTAAATTTACCTCGCGGTATCTGAGTATTGATAGTCGCGTTATAATAAATTTTTATTGTTATATCCTGCAGTAGGCTTTTGTTGCATTCCTTTTGTCCAACTTATCTGAGTTGGATCATGCAGTAGGCTCATGTGGTTTCGTTTTGTTGTTTAAGTAATTTTTGTTTTTGTTTTTGTTTTGTTGATATTACACATTGAAGCATGCATATTGGACATTTTGTATGGCTCATACTTTTATAACTATCAACTGTCAATACTGAGAGACAGATGGCAGTCATATTAGTGTGTACGTCTTCATCATTTATATGCAGATAAGAAACTTTAAAATGATCATTTGTGGTGTCCGTGCATTAATTGCTTAAAATATCTTACCTTTTCTCTTAATCTTCACCAGGAAGCAACCCCCGGATTCTGAAAAGTTGGATGCAGAGGAACTTGTTACTCCTAGTTTGAGTGAACTTTGCACATCTCCTTCTGATGTAAAGGAACTGAGTCTTGGTAATCCTGGTTTGAGTAATTAAACTTCGCCCATCTTATTCTGATTTTTAAAGGATCTGTAATTTAGTACCCCTTGACTTGAGTTCAACAAGTAGACATAAATGTGTAATTTTTCTATTTGTTTTTGTTTCAGAAATGAATTTGATTCAGTGAGCAATGAAATCTGTAGTTTTTCTATTAGCCCTTTCGGATTTTGTTTATATCAGTTTTGGATTTGAATTACAGGCGCAGAAATGGAATGGAAATATATTATTTATTGATGAGTGCCAAATAGTGCATATTTATACACCTTTTTATTGCCATTTTACTCATCTTTTGTGCTCAAGAATCAGATATTATCCCATATTTTGTATTTTCCTTGTTTTCAAGAATAAATATTTGTATTAATTAATTTTGTGTTTTTAGGTAATAAATAAAGCTCGGAGAAATTGAGGAGCCAAAAGAGCAAAGAATTGGAGACGAGCATCTATGGAGCAGATAGCCAAAGCCCGCGCGCGAATCAGTTGCAACCCAACAAGGAAGACATGGGCTAGAGCTACCCGCGACCCGGATCCGAACCCGCTCATCCCGAGCCGTTAAGATCTTCACTCGCCACATCCTACGCTCGCTCCGACTTCCTCATCATATCTTGATGCGCTCGCTCAACACCAAAACACTCCGAGTCTCTCTCAGCCGTTCAGATCTCGTCTCGCTGCATCCAACGCTCGCTGAGGCCTTCTCATCATTCCTTTGCTGCACCTGCTCAACACCACAGCACCCATACCCCTACACCTATCGACTACACCCCATTCTTTCTTCCTTCTTCTCTTTCTTCTCCACCCGCACCTGCAAAACCCATCACCCTCCTCTTCTCTTCCCACGCCTGATGCAGAGCCATCATCACCACCACCACACCTTCATCTCTTGTCGCCATCACCACCTGCTCTCTCGCCACCCTAGGTTCACCCATCTCCACTTCTAGTTTCTTTCATAACCTAGAAGCTAGGGTTGAAGATGATTGAACTTAGGGTTTTCACCAAACCCCTTTTGCATGGTCGATTCAGAGGTCAGAGATGATTGAGTAGAGCCATCACGTGATTCAGAGACATGGGTGAGAGTTGATTTTATTTTAATTTCTGTTTTTAAAGTGAGCTAGGGTTTTGAATTCGTGCATGTATAAATAGGTGGAGATGTGTTTGAAAAACCTCATGCCTGGGCTAGCCAGAGCAGCAATTTAGGTTTAATTTTGTGTTCTTTGTTGTTTTGTTATGTTCTAAATTAGTTTGATAGGGTTTCACTGAAACCCTAATTCACTGTTGTGATTGCAACTTAGTTTGAGTAATCTTGAATGCTTAAATTATAGAGATAACTTCAATTATAGTACCCAATGTTTTTCTCTCACAATGGATGCCTTGTATCCATTGTAGTTAGGTTACAACTGCATTGAGAGTACCTCAGCTTAAACCTTAGACCCAAATGCTAATTCCCTTGACTAGTTGTACTTAATTAGACAACTAGTGCTCGGGGTTAGTACCCTCGGTGATATTTGAAGTATTACATGGAGAAACTCCTTAGATAGGAGGTGGAATTGACACTTATTTGCCTTTATCTGTCATCACAGGACAAGAAAGCTCAACTTAGTTGAACTCATAATAGGAATTAGAGGTGAATGTGAAGACCCTAGTACCCTTCCAATCCCCATTGTCACTGTGTTACATCTTATTTCACTATCTCAGTCACTAATGCAAACTCAGTCGCATCGACAAAACTCATAATTCTGTTACCTTCACTAGAATCCAATAGAGCATAGCCATAGATCAATTTAAGCACCACAAGTCCTTGTGGGATCGACCCGTACTTGCCACGTCTCCGATAGACGCCGTGCACTTGCGGTTATCACAAGTAGGCTAAAATATAAACACCTTATCGAGCCTACCAAGTTTTTGGCGCCGTTGCCGGGGACTTGGCGTGTGCCCTGTTGATTATTGGACTTGCTTCACTGATTTCCAACCCTGTATATATCTGCCTTGCATTGTTAATTTTAACCCTGCATCTGTAACTTAGCATATTAGCTGTTAGTCCTAACTGTTAGTTTCTTTCTCTTAACTGTTAGCATATTAGCCTTTAATTATTGTAACTTAGCATATCATTTGCATCTCAGTGCATATCTGTAGTACTTGTAGCTCAGCTGGAGCCTTGTCACTGAACTTAAGCAACATTGCCCTGAATCTTAGAGTTACTTGTAACTCTTGATCCTATTCAGTCCAAAACACCACATTCATATCACCCTTTCATGCTGAAGACTCCTCTCAGTTGGTACTCTCTGACTTTGCAATAAATTGCAAATTTCTCAGTCACTGAGAATCATAGTTTCGTGAGCATAAGTCACTATCCTCATCAGAAGTGCCGTCCTTGTTACATACTCTGCTTGCGTAATCATTGTATCTGAAATTTCAGCAGTACTGTTTTGATATTCTTGCTTCAGCTGTGTAACTTTTATGAGAACTGAGCTTTCCCTCTGAGTAACAGGTACCAGATGTGCTGCTGTGCTGCTGAGCAGCTGAGCCAACCCAAGGAAACCAAGGAAAAGCCCAGAACTTGAGGTAAGCCTACCAAACATTGTATTGCCCTGCTGAACTAGTGCTATGTCATTGAACTGAGCTTTAGCATGATGAGCATCTATGTTTGTATAGCCATTAGAGCTGCAACCCTGAACATACCCTGAACATACCCTGAGCATACCACAACCCCTTGCTGAGCCACTTTTATTGCATGAAGTTGCTTACTCTACCCTGTACCTGTGTGCATACTCTGAGCTGAGGGTAGTAAAAAGTCTATCTTTCAATCTACCCTGTGTTGTGTGCTCTGTGTTGTTCTGAGCACATAAACTGTGCTTAAACCTGCCCTGCCAAAGCTGTGCCGAGCCATTCTTGAGAAGTTATGCATCAGCTGTGCTGTGAAATGTTCAAATTGTGAATCTGTGTGATACCCTGTTGTGGTTCTGTGCTGTTAAGCCTCACATTGCATTACTTCGTGCTCGCCTCCGCCTCCTGTATTTGTTGAGCTTGAGTACAACCTGGTTAGCCTAGGATAGTCAGAGCCGCAAACCCAAGATCCGTGCTTTGTGTTATGTATGCTCAGTAAACTTCCCCGTATGAATTTGTCACTTGTTCATGAGCTGTACCTCATTATTATTCGACTAAACTGTGCATTATGAGCATGACCTGTGAACCATGTTTTGCATGATAGACTAGATGCCCTGTACCTTGCATACTCTACTCTGTCAACCAAGGTTGTTACCTTGAATACATGCTATAACCTGTGCTAGGTAGTACACACACCCTGAGCTGTACTGTTTATATAAGTTTGCTGTTAAACTAGGCCTCTACAAGGTTTGTGCTCAGCTCCAGCCCCCTGAAGCTGTGAGTTGAGCTACAGCTGAGGTTTCCAAGTTTGTTATAAGCCCAGTTGACAAACCCCTGAGCTTAGCCTGTGAAAAATCCCAGTTGAAGTCAACTGAGATAGTTGACATCAACTCAGGCAAGCTTGTTGATGCCACAGGCCCCGTGAGCCATTTTCTCCCCTGCGTAACCTGTTAAGCCAACTTGTTGACACCCTAAGCATGCTCTTTTGCATCTGTGTGTGACACTGTGCTTCATTGAAAGACAACTGAGCATACATCTGTGAGAACTAGTGCATCTGTGAAATCCTGTCAACTGATCCATGCTCATTCTCCTGTGCATAACTGAAAGTTGCTGAGCATCTTAGTCTGTGCACCATTCAGCCCTAAGCACCAGCTCCAGCCCCTGCAGCTGTAGAGCCTAAGCTGCCACTCAACCTTGCTGTCATACTCACCTGTTGCATTAGCTACCCTGCTCCCTTGCTAGCCCCCTGAAGCTACAAGATTGAGCTTAGCCTGTGAAAAAAATCCCAGTTGATCCTCTCTGTGCTGTCAACTCACATGAAAATTGGCCAATCTGTTGCATCTGTGAAGTTGTAAATCTGCATTGAGCTGTACTTAGCTCTGTGCTGTGTTGTTACTCAGTTGTGCTTTGTCTCTAGTCTGTGCATCAGTTGCTCAATGCACCTTGCCAAGTTGTTCTTTTCTTGCTGTGCCCAATTGAATTTCCCTTGCTATGTGCAAATCTGTGCTTGCCTGACCTGCACACAACCTGTGCAACAAACTAAAAACAAAATCGGGTTAGAACCCGGCCCACTAGGATTCACATAAACTGTGCTGAGCATAGCCTGTGTGTTCATTGCCACTTTGTGCACTCTCCATCAGCACCAAAGCATCCCTGTATGCTTGTAATTGTGTGATTTTTGAGCCGTGTCTCACTGAAGCCCAACCATTGGGCTCAACCTAAGCTGCAGAAGCTGAGCATATAATTTGGGCTGCACAAACAGAAACCCAGAACCACTAGGCCTCCCACAACAGCTGTGATGTGACCTGCATACAATGTGTGCACAAGCTTGCCAAGCCAAGCTGTGAACTCTCCAAACAGCAAGCACTTCTCTGTGCTTAAAATTGTGAAATTGTGTGTTAGTTTAGTGAGTTGTAACTCACTGGGCTCTGTAAACAAACTAAGCTCACATAAGCTTGTTTCCACTGGGCTCTGCACAAACCAGCCCAATTAAAACTAACTGAACCCACATTGCTGGGCTGTGCACAAAACTTTCAGCCCACACCCACCTGGGCTCTACACACAGACAAAGCCCACATTATCTGGGCTGAAATACACCTATTCAGTTGGGCTTAGCAACATCAAAAAAGCAATATTTTGGGCTTACACTTAGAATCAGGTGTCATTTTCTTTTGTGGGTTGTATCTCTCTGGGTTGTGTACAAACTTGTTTTGTGCATGAGCTATTTGCACAAACCAAAGCCCACATAAACCAAAACCCAAACAAACGAAAGCCCACATAAACCAAACAAACCAAAGCCCAATAAACCAAATCAAACTAGCCCACTTAAACCAAAACCCAATAAACCAAAACTGAGCCCACAACAAATGGGCCTTGCATAACCTTTGGGCTGTGCATTTGCATCACTAGGGCTTAGCTTCCCTGTTTTGGAGACTTCATTGGTCATTCATGCTTTATGTGTGCTAGGCTATTTGAGTTGCTAGACCATGTCAGGATTTTGGTCTGCATCTGGGGATACAAACAAATCCATTAGAGACTTGCTTACGGGCATGCTTCACAATATGAACTCCCCACATACCATAATGATTTTAGGGAATATTATGAGCCTTCTCAGGGCCCTGACCTTGAATACACATACCCTAATCATTATGAGCACATGTATCATTCACCACAAGTTGAAAATGAACAATTTCCTCATACCCAGTCATCACTTCTCGATCAATTAGAAGCTCAAGTATCTGCTTTAGAAAGGCAATTACATGAGCAATCTGTCGAATCTAATCCCCCTAGGTACTATGAAATGTATGCTTGTACCTTATGTGGTAGCTTAGACCACCCCGCTGAGAACTGCTACATCTTACATGAGTTTAGGCGTCCCTAGGAAAGCCATGATAACCATACACACATGCATCATCCATCACCATGGGAGGTTGAACAATGTTATACTTCCCCACCTCCTTGTATGCAATCACTAATGGAAGAGCCCATAGAGCAAAACAATGATATACTTGGATGGAAAGCATTGCACGAGCATCCCTTCTCTAGTGAACCCTGTGCACAACCATGCAGTGATCATTCATATGAAACAAGGATACCCACTATTGAAGACTCTCCTTCCATTGAACAGTGTTACATGTTCTTAAAAATGAACCTGATTCATTTAGAAAATGAAGAATGGAAGGAATCTCCTGATAAGATGTTTGTTGTCCCTAATAAAGAAAATCTTGAAAATAGTGTTTCTCTTTCTACTCATGCAATTAATACTGAATATGAGCCTAATCTAGAGAAAAATGAGTACACCAGAAATGCTACAACTTTGAATAGGGAAATGAATTTTTGTTATGATGATGATGAATATGAAGAGCAAGTGTATTTTGAAAATGTAGTAGAATCTTTGGGTTCAGAGCCGTTAGGCGTCTCTTTTGTGAACCCTATGAATGATGCTTCTTCTAATATTCACACATGTGACGCTAATTTGGGGTCTGAAAATGAGCATGCTACACAACCTGTTTATGACCTAGGAATAGCTAAATTGTCTGTTGACATAGATGATTCAATGCATGTGCCTAATTCCATGCCTAGGTTACAACATGATATTTCTCCTGGTTATGTTGTGCATGAGAATGATGATGATTATGACATGAAGATTGATGAACTGTTCTATGCTGGTGAGCATGATTTACCTGTGTCTGACTTTAGAAAAGTTTGTGATGTTGCAAACGATTTTATACATGAAAACAACTTAGATGTACCTAACCTCTCTCCTAAGTCGCAAATTGAAACTCCTCCACCAAACCTAGGTGTAGTTTGTAACAAAATTGCAAAACCAACTTTTCTGAAAATGCCTAATTTAGGCCTAGAACTTTGTGCTTCCCAAGTCCTCTTGGACTATTTTGCATCAAAGTATAACACCTTTAGGGAACCACAGTTGGAATATGTATGTCTGCCTATAATTAGCAAAACTCATTTTGAGTTAGACCTTTTGCATGATGTACCTTTAAAATTGCAAGATTTTGTGCTCTCAAACACACCTGTTGACAAGTTTAGGTTTGGGAGAAACTCATTCACATTCACAGTCTTACTTGCACTCTCATGTTATATTTGTGTAAGACTGTTGATGTTTGTATATATTTTCTATTGGATTGATCCTCAACTCTTTAGATTGTTAGTATATGGTGAATTTTCATTGTATATAATCCAGTAGGACTTGTTAAATTGTTCTTTCTTGAATCGGTTGAGTATTCTTGTACATATATTGTGCTAATCCGATATGATCTCCACTGAGAATGTTGGATTCTAGCCTTGACTAGTGAAGCTCTAACCTTGCTCCCGCCGACATACCGGTAATCTCTTCCCTTTTCTCTACTCAGCATAGTTCTCTCGGTATGTGACTGTTTAAATTCTTTATATCTTTTGACACATTGAGGACAATGTTTGATTTAGGTTTGGGGGTGTGATTTGCATGTAAAGTTTTTAGTCTTTTTGTTTTCCTTCTTATTTAAAAAAAAAAAAAAATTAAAAATTAAAAACTCTTTTTGTAAAAACCTCCAACTTTTAGAGATTTTAGAGTCACTAGCATGCTTCTAGCTATGTTTACATAGAGAATCGACCGAAATATCGGAAGTTAGAAGTACCGAGAACACAATCGGGTTTTGTGTTGATTAGAGCGTTAAAGTTGGATTTAACCATACCGGGAGGGCTTAATTAGGTCTTTGTTTAGATATTCGGTGAGTAGAATTGTGATCAACCATAGTGGAGACTACCCATTTTACATCAAGTGAGGCACCAACCTTCAATTTTTTGCAACTTTCTAGAAAAGCTGTTAGAGTGTGTGTCACCGTACATCACTTCCGGGTAGAATGGTGAGCTACCCAACTTCGCACCAATTTCAGCACTACTTTTGATCTCTTGAGTGCAAGTTTTTGTCAATCATGAGGGTGACGTCTAAAGATGAAAACTCCTTCTAAATATCGATTTGCAGTTAGCATCACTCTCTCTCTCAATCAACAGACCCATAGAAACACATCATCGTCAGCAAGCGGAGCAACATCAGAATATTCGAAGAAAAGTTGAAATAGTCCAAGGTTTACGTAC
The DNA here is from genome assembly GCA_023531295.1 of Papaver armeniacum. NCBI lineage: Eukaryota > Viridiplantae > Streptophyta > Magnoliopsida > Ranunculales > Papaveraceae > Papaver > Papaver armeniacum. Next base: position 426,187 of record JAJJWW010015800.1, read on the forward strand.
AACAAAGAAAAAAAAAGAAAATAGGATGAGAATTAATAAAATTTATAAAATCAAGACAATACAAGTTGTGGAAAAATTGAGTGATAAAGTCCTTTGCCCATGGAGATAGTAGTTTCATTGTTTTTGTTATTATTTTCATTTCATGTATATCAAAAAAAAAAAAAAAAAATTATTCAAAATCAAACAAAAATCAAAAAAAAAAAAAAAAATATATCGTAGTTTATTTTCTTAGTTTTGATACCACCATGGTAAAGAAGAGTTCAAGAAGAAAAATCCAAACAACAAGGAATTTGAGTAGAAAAGTTAAAAATTGTCAAGTTTTTGTGAAGTTTAGAAGTTCGTCATCAACAATTGAAGACCGAAGACCGAAGATTGAAGACGTTTCTATGGTTCCTATGAGAGAGTGATATTAATTGCCGATCGGGTGAGAAGTGAGTGAGTACTCCCACCCCTTGCTAATGGTTGATTTCCTTTCTTAGAGATCATCGAGAAAAGATTCTTTTTGTCCACACTTCGTGGAGTCTCCGTAAATTATTTCGGAAGGTTATCCTTCTTACCTACAACGTGTGCAGGATTTCTCTCTTTATTCCCGCCCGCACACATGAGATACTAAAAAAGCGATCTTTTTGAGTGCAATTATCATAAAACCCTAATGGTGAGGCGAAGTTGAGACTTATGATCACAATCGAATCCGAATTCTTTCATATGGTATGGTTACTTCTCGCTCAAGCACTTAAGGATGAGAGTGCGTTCTTTGGTAGTTCTAACTTCATGTTACTAGCATGCGAAACTCTATGTCCTCATAGCTTCTTGGAGGCTTGAGACTCTTTTACACTCTGAAGTTGGAGAAGGTTTTGTGGGTACACCTGCGTAAACCCTCACGAGACTACAACTCGTCCACTAGGGACACCTAGGGGTTTAAAGGCTTAGTGCATACGCTAAATGCATTCGAGAGACCTGCGACAGGGTATAGTTAGGATTTCTTCATTTCTGTTTCACTTGAGGACAAGTAAAATTCGTGTTTGGGGTATTTGATGAGTGCCAAATAGTGCATATTTATACACCTTTTTATTGGCATTTTACTCATCTTTTGTGCTCAAGAATCAGATATTATCCCATATTCTGTATTTTCCTTGTTTTCAAGAATAAATATTTGTATTAATCAATTTTGTGTTTTTAGGTAATAAATAAAGCTCGGAGAAATTGAGGAGCCAAAAGAGCAAAGAATTGGAGACGAGCATCTATGGAGCAGATAGCCAAAGCAAACGCGCGAATCAGTTGCAACCCAACAAGGAAGACATGGGCTAGAGCTACCCGCGACCGGATCCGAACCCGCTCATCCCGAGCCGTTAAGATCTTCACTCGCCACATCCTACGCCGCTCCGACTTCCTCATCATATCTTGATGCGCTCGCTCAACACCAAAACACTCCGAGTCTCTCTCACCGTTCGGATCTCGTCTCGTTGCATCCAACGCTCGCCGAGGCCTTATCATCATTCCTTTGTCGCACCCGCTCAACACCACAAACACCCATACCCCTACACCTATCGACTACACCCCATTCTTTCTTCCTTCTCTTTCTTCTCCACCCGCACCTGCAAAACCCATCACCCTCCTCTTCTCTTCCCACGCCTGATGCAGAGCCATCATCACCACCACCACACCTTCATCTCTTGTCGCCATCACCACCAGCTCTCTCCGCCACCCTAGGTTCACCCATCTCCACTTCTAGCTTCTTTCATAACCTAGAAGCTAGGGTTGAAGATGATTGAACTTAGGGTTTTCACCAAACCCCTTTTGCATGGTCGATTCAGAGGTCAGAGATGATTGAGTAGAGCCATCACGTGATTCAGAGACATGGGTGAGAGTTGATTTTATTTTAATTTCTGTTTTTAAAGTGAGCTAGGGTTTTGAATTCGTGCATGTATAAATAGGTGGAGATGTGTTTGAAAAACCTCATGCCTGGGCTAGCCAAAGCAGCAATTTAGGTTTAATTTTGTGTTCTTTGTTGTTTTGTTATGTTCTAAATTAGTTTGCTAGGGTTTCACTGAAACCCTAATTCACTGTTGTGATTGCAACTTAGTTTGAGTAATCTTGAATGCTTAAATTATAGAGATAACTTCAATTATAGTACCCAATGTTTTTCTCTCACAATGGATGCCTTGTATCCATTGTAGTTAGGTTACAACTGCATTGAGAGTACCTCAGCTTAAACCTTAGACCCAAATGCTAATTCCCTTGACTAGTTGTACTTAATTAGACAACTAGTGCTCGGTTTAGTACCCTCAATGATATTTGAAGTATTACATGGAGAAACTCCTTAGATAGGAGGTGGAATCGACACGTCGCCTTTATCTGTCACAGACAAGAAAGCTCAACTTAGTTGAACTCATAGTAGGAATTAGAGGTGAATGTGAAGACCCTAGTACCCTTCCAATCCCCATTGTCACCGTGTTACATCTTATTTCACTATCTCAACTCACTAATGCAAACTCAGGTCGCATCGACAAAACTCATAATTCTCGTTACCTTCACTAGAATCCAAGTAGAGCATAGCCATAGATCAATTTAAGCACCACAAGTCCTTGTGGGATCGACCCGTACTTGCCACGTCTCCGATAGACGTCGTGCACTTGCGGTTATCACAAGTAGGCTAAAATATAAACACCTTATCGAGCCTACCATTTATACAGGGTAAATTTATATTGAAAACTTAGAGAAAGACCGCACTTTTCTCTAGATTTGTCTTTTAAAACCCTAACTTTAGATCTCAACTTTTGAAAGCCTTGAGTTCTTTGCACAGGGTAAGATCACACTTTTCATTACAGGAGAGTTGTTATCTATAAATCACCCTTTTGATTATACTGGCAAAGATCACAGACAGCCAGTATTTAGATCACACTTTCTAAGAATGATCCATGTATGTTTTTGTTGTAGTGACATGTCTCACTGACAAAGGGTTTACAATTGATTTCTGTTACTGCTACTGTCTGTTGGCGTTTTATTCTTTCAATAGTTAAGTTGGGGCTGTGCACATATGTTTCCTGGTACCTCTCAATCTCATTGGCATCAGATAAGCTTTGCCATTCCGGTGGTTGTCCCGACTCATAACACGTTGTTCAAGTATTGTGACACCAATCTAGAGTCTACTCTGGCCATGTCAGTCAAACAATTTTTCAAGCTTATTCTCATCAATATCTTGGTTATAGACCGAATAACTTATAGATACATAATGGAAATTGCAGTTGCCTCTTTCCAAATGACACCCTAACAATGGCTATTATTCTTCTTTGAAAAAATTGAGTGTTTCTTTTCCAGATTTATTTCCTAATCTGAGGGATAGAAAAAAATTGCCGAGAAGAACATCAATCTTAATATCGATAAGCGGTGATGAGTATCTTTTTTTCAACGTTTGGAATTAAGATGTATCTTTTGGGATGAGTTGGCAATGATGACATGGAAAATAGGATGGCATGGTTTAACCACAGAGCAGAACGATTGTGGTGACGCCATGTGGCTTTTTTGGGGTCCCTTATTATAGAAAAAGATATATATGCTAGAAGGGATGAATCCTACAAGCATCTTGCAACATTTTACACAGAGTAAAATCCTAATCAAGCAATACATAATAATATATCATGTTTATGAGTGGCACACATCGCCCTTACAATTAGACGCATACAGATACATTAAGCACACAATTTTATTCTCTTAATTGAATTTCCTTATTAATCATATGCTTGATGGGTACAAGCTCAAGTGGATGTATCTTATGAATACTCATCCCTGATGCTTCCTCCATGTTTATGTCTTCCTTCTTGAATCCTTTTGGTAATTCCCAGTTGAAAGCATACAAAACATTGGCAAGGCCAAGCTCCGTCAACACAAGTCCCATGTTCATTCCAGGGCAACCCCTTCGACCTCCCCCAAAAGGTAAGTATTCAAAGTTTTGACTACCGGCGAAATCGATGGAGCTATCTTTGAACCTCTCCGGCAAGAATTGTTCTGGATTTTGCCAATACTTGGGATTTCTCGCGATTGCCCATGCATTTATTAGGACCCTTGTTTTTGGGAGTACATCGTATCCATCAATCTTACTGTGCTTCATGCATTCTCGTGGAATTAACAATGGACCTGGTAAGTGCAGCCTTAGAGTCTCTTTAACTACCATTTTTAAGTAGTGACAGTTATCTAGGTCTGATTCTTCTACCTTTCCTTTTGATCCCACATAGTTTCGTATTTCTTCTTGAACTTTCTTCATCGTTTCTGGATTTTTAACCAGTTCTGTCATTGCCCAATTCATTGTTGTAGTTGACGTGTCTACTCCACCAAGAAGTATATTCTGATTATTTGTATTCATGAAAATTCATCATACATTAGTTCATGCTCAAATACGTAAAAAAAAAAGGAAGAAAAAAAAAAAAGAACTAGTTACCATAAGAATAGCTTTGATATTGTCACTCGTAAGACGAATTGTACTCGTTTGATCCTTCTCCAGTTTCAGCAATACATCAATAAGATCGTCACGATCTGGTTTCAGTCTTTCTGGTTCGAAATGTTCGTCTATCATTTCTTGAAAAAAATTCATCCAAATCATGAAAGCAATTTTCAAGTGCAACATGATTTCCAGTAATCCTATCAATAATCCAACCTATCTTGGGAAAGAAATCGGATGCAGAGAAACCACTTAAAGCAACCATGACTTCATGAAGGATTCCCGTAAGCCTGCCATTAACCAGTTGATTCCTACTATAATCACCAGTCTTGCTACCAAAAGCAACCCTACAAATTGTTCTATGTGTAAAACTTGCTAACTTTTCAAAAATATCAACAGGAGTCGTATTTGAAGCAGATGATATGGAATCAATCAACACATCAATTTCCTCCGACCTGACTGCCCTAAAAGACTGCACCCTTTTTGTGCTCAAAAGTTCAAGTATGCATATTTTTCGAAGCTCCCTCCAATGCTCTCCATAAGGTCCAAAAGCAATATCCAAGTGATTGTACGATAAACGTTTAGGTCCAACAAGTGTAGGCCTAGTACAAAACTCAAGATCGAATGTTTTCAAGACTTGTTCGGCAGCTTCAGCGGAAGAGATTACGAGTGTTTGTACACGACCAAGTTGTAGAAGCATGACTGGACCATATATTTTAGATAGTCTGTTCAGTACTTGATGAATCGGTTTGCGGAGTAGATGTAAGTTACCAATGATTGGAAGCTTAGGAGGACATGGAGGAAGTTTGTTTTGATAGCCATTCCTTCTGGTTTTGAGTGCAAGGAGACAATATAGAGGCAGGAGAAAAAGAGGAAGAAGTAGAACAAAATTACAGGGAAGGAGAATCTCCATGCTCAAATTTTGTTGTGAATTAATGGTGGTGCGTTTTTGTTGGTTGTTTTATAAGTGGATAGATTTTGATTATGATGCAAAGCTAACTTCAAGAAGAGTTATTTCGTTAGAATTCATTGAGTAAACTAGGTTCTGGATCGTGGAATATCCACTTGATGCAAAAGATCGTAGTCGTACACGCATCGAACACTATAGTGCACATGATCACTATTAATTACTAGTTTGATCAAACAATTAGTTTGCTACAGCTGTAATTATATTTTTGTGCACTCCACATGATTAGATTCACCCGGATTTTACGGTTTGAACAGATAGCCATTATACAGTACAAGAGTGTGGCACGTGCTTAGAGCGACGGTAGTGTTAGTTAGGTTTCTTTAGCAATCTTGGTAAAGGGGCGGCATGAATTGGTAGAGGGGCGGCAAGTGTGATAGCAATGTCCCTCTTATTGGTTAGGGGTGTCCTATAGGGATGTAGATTGACTAGATTACCCTTTCACCTTAAATCAACCAAAATCAAATCAATTTTTTTTTTCATCTTCTTCTTCATCTTCTCTTCTCCTCCATCAATCCTAACCTCCATTAAAACCGAAAATTTCATCGTCTTCGATTAATCGGCGATTTGAAAAATGTTTGGAAAAACCCAGTTAGGGTTTAGTTTATCGTGTTGAATTTAAGTTAATTTTGTATCAAAAATTAGGGTTTTGTATGAAAATTGAAATTGAAATTTATGGGTTTATGCGAGTTACGGTTGGTAATAACTCAATTACCAACCGTAACTGGATATTTTGAAGAACATACGGTTGGTAATAGTTCAAATACGAACCGTACCTTAAAAAAAAATTGAGAATTCACTAGTACAAAAATCCCTTTTCATCACGGTTTTTTACCGTGACCAAAGGTCTACAGTCACGGTATTTCAATTCTGAGAAACCGTGTCCAAAGCCTGCGAGGCCAAAAGTGTTGTCATTTGGTCACGGTGATTTCCGTGACCAATTTGTATATTTCACCGTGACCAAAATATCTTTGGTCACGTACTTTTGTTGGACACCGTGACCAATACACACAATTAGACACGGATATCGTTCTATACCGTGACAAGTTCATGTTTTTAAACACGGAAAACTAACATACACCGTGTCCAAATTTAATCATTGGTCACAGACCACATCTAATCACCGAGACCAATCTGTGCAATGGTCACGGATCAGTAATACCCTCCGTGTCTGGACCAAGTATCCCCACTCAAGGATACTGAGATGTTGGCGACAGTATTTAAGATTAACATTGTGCCCAGAAAAGTCTTAAAAGCAATAACTAACAATAAATTGAATTTTTATTAAAAATCAAACATTATATCCATGACATAGAACTCCATAAACATATATAGCTTATTGTTAACAACAATGAACAAGAAAGAACAATGAAATCCCTATTTACAATGCTGGAACTACTTGTAATGTTCAACGTAGACCACCAAATATCTAATCACGGAGATGGAGACAATTGTGTGCACATTCACTCCCAACCTAGGCACTTCCATATCTGTCTTACTGAAAGGATGCACTGTATTGATCACAGCTTCACAGGCGAGGTTTCTTAATTTGTCCAAAGAGAAACACATTGAGATCATAGGCATAGATCAATCAAAATACCTTTTACGCGAATACAGTTAGTGTGTTTAAGTCTCATAGTGCATTTAAGTCTCTGACACTGTATGTGTGGCATCTCCATTAGCAGCTTGGTGTGCCTGAAATTCAATTCATATTGCCTCTGCATATGTTTACACTTTTCCAGAAGTTCCTGAAACGTAGCCAAATTAGTGTAGTTCACTGTTTCATCGGATTTTCAGATCAAACACTACATCTAAAATTGAGAGTCTGATATGTCAACGATAAAATGAAGGAGTAATTTCAGCAAATGAAGGAGTAATTTCAGCAACTTCAGCTATAAACTTAATGTTCAGACCTGTGCCAGTAGCTTTCCATTGCGGATAACCGTTGTAGGTCTAAACCAGATTGCCAGCCGTTCACAGTACTACAGCTCCAATCACCTGAGAAAATAACAAAATTTATTTTGACTCTAATTTGTTTCTACAGAACACACTAGACTTAGCACCCAAGTTGATTTTTTTATTCATTCTCTGGTCAAGGGTTGGTAGCTACAATCAATTCAACTAACGAGGTCTACAGCGTCACTAGGAAGTTGATTCATACAATATCCAAGAACAAATAATATCTGAAGTTCAAGATTACTAGTAAAGACAGATTTCTATTTGATTTTAGCATGAAAAACTGTGGTTAACTAATGACAGACCTGCTAGTATTTGTTAAAATGAAGCGCTTTCACTATACCAAATAATATAACCATTCAATCCATTTAGCAATCAAATGAAGAATTCAACTCAAACTGGTACGAAACTTACCTCCTGCAACAGCTTAGAGTATGCACAACAGACCTGTCTTCCTTTTCTTCTGTAATTGTGACCAATGCAGAGGTCTCCTAAACACCTGATATCACTAGCCCCTTGGTCAACTTATTCAAATCCTAGAAAACAACTAAAAGGAAAGAGATGGCGCAACAAATATAAAAGAGAAAAGCAAAACCAAAGGTAAATACAACACATAATATTTTCTTTCTAAATTATTGTAAGTGTGAGAATCAGGCAGTATCCAAACATTTCATCAAGCACCTTGTATGCATTACCCAATTCACCATCCCATTGATCAGAGTAGTATAAGATACCGACTTCGCAGAATGACAACAAAACAAATATAAGAGAAAGCTTTGATTTTAGGAGGAGAATACCTTGTAATCAGCTGTTTACGCTTTCACCTTTCAATATATTAGTTTCAAGGAAATGGAAGGATTTAGCTTGATTAACATCAGATAGAGAAAACAACTTGCAGTTGGTTTCATTCGAAACTGCTGCGGTTTCCAACAATGAAATAATGGAGAGAAAATAGGGAGTGGAGTAGTGTTGATCGTGGGAAAACAAAATTGGAGGTAAATTTGAAATGGGTATATCGTAAGTGCGGGTATTAAACAGTTTCATCAGCATCAGACACGATTTAATGTAAGCCGTGTCCAATAAAAAATCTCCGTGAGATCTCATCGATCAATAAAATCTTCGGTGGAATTAATTAGGGATTGATAACAGGGGAGAATGGGTTTGTTTTCGAATTGAAATTTGGCAACATAAAATCTAGAACTTAGGTTTAGAAACGGCATCTGTTCTTCGAGGCTAAAACTGTATCTCCTCCCTCTTTGTGATTTTCAACTTCGGTCATATCGAAACCAAGATCCAGAATCGTATACCAGGTGAATACACGTCTCTAGGGATAGATAAACACGTGTTAGGACTGGGCTATTTTCAAAACAGTGGATTCGATGATTGGGACACGTATATATATAAAACCGAGTCTATTAAATAATAGGAATCTAGTGTCTCGGCTAAAATTAATACCGGGACTAAAGATATCGTGAATAGTCCCGGAATTTTATATCCCCGAGACGAACTTAGTTTTGGTCACGTATTTTCATAAAACCGTGACAAGGTCAACCGTGACTAAAACCCCTTACTGTACTAGTGATTAGGTTTAGGTACGGTTGGTACGAAACCTTAGTTACCAACCGCACCTAGGTTCGGTTGGTAACTTAATGAAAATTACCAACCGTATATCATCCTGAATGTTAAGAATTTTTGAAGTAGTGATGTACGGTTCGAAACTATAGATGATGACTTACCAACCGTAGTTTAGTTACGGTTGGTTTCGATTCCTTTTTTATGAACCGTAATTAGTTACGGTTCGTATCCAAGATTTTCTAGCAACCGTAATGGTATTACGATTGGTTTTTCCCAAATTGAACCGATTACGGTTGGTAACTAGCTTATTTCCAACCGTATGTTCTTGGAAAATTTTAAAAATTTGATCTTTTTACATATTTTAGATAATTTTGATCAACAAAAAGCTAATGGGAACTAATTTTGATCACTCACCTCTAATTTGCCACTTGAATCACTCATTTTGGTTGAGTGAATCAAAATCTAGGGTTTCACAAATATCACATAATTTTTTATTTTTTTTATAACTCTAAAAATCTAATTTTAGAGTTATTATAAGTGAAAATTGATTATCAAACACTAATCTTGATTATCAAACACTAATCTTGATTATTAATAATAAGGGTTAATTGGTCATTTCCATTTTTTTAATAAGGGGCACTTGAATTTACTTCTAATGACCTTTTTTGTCTTATTAGGTTGCCGCCCCTCAACCGATTCCTACCGCCCCTTTACCAAGATTGTTCTTTAGAGTAGGCCAAGTCTTATGGGCTAAGTATCTAGCTGCTAGATTGACCATCCACGTCAGCCTGGGCAACCTCCCAAGTCTTATGGGATGGCGAATCTAGCAGCTAGATTAGCAGTCCACGTCATCTTTGAGCGCCGATCCATTCAGCGTTTTTCTGAGCGCCGAACCATTCAGCGTTTTGGTTACTTTTTGAGCGCCGAACCATTCAGCGCTTAAATCTTAGCCGTTAGATTTTTTGTGATTTTTGTGAGCTGAACCATTCAGCGTTTTGGTTACTTTTTGATTTGAACCATTCAAATAGCTTAAATCTCAAATAGTTAGATTTTGTGATTTTTGTGAGCGCCGAACCATTCAACGTTTTGGTCACTTTTTGAGCGTCGAACCATTCAGTTCAAGCTCGCTGCTAGTTGAACTGCGAGCAATTGCTAGGAGAGAGAAGTAGCCAGATATAGTGTTAATTTTTTTCCCACACTTTTTTCTTGATTTGCAACACTTTTTGGCCAATCTAGCAGTTCAATCTAGCCCATAGGACTTAGCCAGTTCTGTGTCTTCGTCGCACCACCGCCATCATATCTCCTTAAAAAAAAAAAAATACAGATCAAGTGATGGAAAGGTATTATTACTGTGGTTTCTTGGATTTTGATACAAACTTCTTTTTGTTGTTTGATTATCAAGTGTAAAACAATCATCTTCAAGGGCTATATATCAGAAATTTCCTAAAAGAATTATATGACCTTTCCATGAATTTTCGAAATTCTTAATTTGGGATTGGCATTTTATGTTTTGATTCTCATTAAAGTTTCTCTGGGATCCAATTTTTTCCGGGACCCGACAATAGTAACTAAAGCCAGGGAAAAAAAAAATGAAAAATCATTTTCCATTTTGCGCTGTGATATTACCATTTTGCCCTTGAAATATATTTCCATTTTCAGCTCACTTTGTATAATATAGATAGAATAGATACTAGCCACTAGTTTAATTAATTAGTCACCTGGAATATATCAAAATTGATTTAATGTTATGCACGTGATTAGATTCGTTGTACGACAGACACTCTACAGAGGTAGTAAATACATACGAGTAATTACAATTTTTTTCCTTTATCTTTTTTTGATAAACAAAAAACATTTTATTAATAGAAATTCGAGATTGTAATGAGTTTAGGATTCAAAATAAGAAAATACAAAGTAACAAGAACGTATCGTAAAAATACAATACCGAGAAATCCGACAAAAGAAAAAGAAAATTTACCGGAGTAAGATATATACAAATATGATTCGATAAAATCAGAGGAAGAATGGTTTTTCTCATAAGCAGATTAATCCCACCATTTAATTTTTTTTATATTCTTTAGAAAGATATGTTTCCAGAATAAAAGTGATTTGCTCAAATTCTCTTGTAACTACTAATGAAGCTTCCCTTGTAAAAGAAAGAGAAAATGGGTCATTTGTCCGAAAAATTTCAAACACGGTTCAAATGGACAAGTAAAAAAAAGTACGGGTGAAATAGCCAAAAAAAAATGGCAAGGATGAAACGGATTCATCCCGCTTATACTTAAAAATAGCAAGGATGAAACCGGATGCATCCTGTGTAAAATAAAAATAAGAAAAAATATTTGAAAATGGACAGGATGAAACTGGTTACATCCTGCCTATTTTTAAATTTTTGTCCATTTAAACAGTATCTTTTTAATTTTTGGCTATTTAAACAGTCTCAAAACCTAAGTGTCTTTTTCACCCAGAAATTTTTAATTTTGGTCTTTTTGACCAATTTTGTGTAAAAGAAATCATAGTGGAATGCAAAAATATATGTTAAGATACCTATATCAATCGTTTAATTGTTTAATGTTGGCAATCTTGTGTATAAACTGTAATAAAAGAAAACAGAGAAGAAGAGGAAAAGGATGCAAACCCAATTAGACAAACCAAAGTCGAGGCAAAGATTATATCCTCTGGCCTTAAGACAGATTCACTTAAGCACCTGGTGCTTACGGATTATCGATGTCTGTCTCCCAGGATATAACGACTTTCTTCTCGAAGTAGTAGCACTCCAAACTTCGAGAAACGGCGAACCAAAACTGTAGTGATGAACTCTCTTCATTGACAAAACTTAATCTCTAGTGAATGCAAGAATACTAGTTTTCTGATTGATTCTTTTTCTAGCCTATATGTGCGGGTATTTATAGAAGATACTAATACCTATTCATTGAAACATCGTGATGCTTCATGGAGTCGTTTTTCTTTCCAAGGGTTTCATAAGAAAGGTTATTTCCTTTCACGTTTCTGATTCCTTTTGTTTCCAAATTGAAACTACCCTAACTAACTGGACCAGAAACTCAATTGGGCTAAATCCAATTAACTCCAAAACCCTATTCCATTAGGTATTTGACAAGGGATTTTCCATTCATCTTAAAATTCTGTTTGATTTTCCAAAATTTAATTACCGATCAAACAATTAATTTACTTAATTTACGATAGTATAATTAGATTTAATCATTCTTATCTCGCATACGGGTACACAGACCCATGCTACAAAATGAAGTGAAGATCCTATATTAATATAATTGTTCTAACTACTGTTCAAACAATTAATTAATTTGCTACCGCTTGAATTCGATTTTTGTGCACTCCACGTGATTAGATTCAATCAGACATTACGCCTAAAAACCAACTGCCACTGGAGTAATAGTTTAATTAGTCTAGCTGATCAAGCATAATTTGCTACAGCTTTCAATCGAATCGATTTTGGTGCACCCCACATGATTAGATTCAATCACATTTTATGGCTTAAACAAACAGTCATTACTTTCATTTGTTTTGTAAGTTTTCATCAACCTAGTATCTGCCAAATATTTTGTAGTTTAATTAGTTTTCATCAACCTAGTACCTGCCAAAATAGGTTGAATTGTGTGCACGCGCGTGACTAGATTCAATCAGGTTGTACGGCGCAAACAAACAGCCACTCAACCACTAGATTAAGTAAATTTAATCAAGAGAACGGAGATACAAGGTCAATCAAGATCTTGACGACACAATACATCATGTTATAAACTTTACAGTTCATTCTTTTATTTTAGTCATGAGAGTAGACATAATATGGGCAGCAAAACTTGCCGTCTTTTGTAACAAATACTCTGTTAGACATAACCGACAGAAATAGCCTAAGAGCAATTTTAACTTATCTCGAATATCCGGGCATGGAACAATGATGTAATGATTCACCGTAATTCTCCTTATGGAGTAAACGGTGCTCCTTTATATATGATATGAGGGAAACCTCCTTTTCCAAAAAAAAAAAAAAAAAAAAAAAAGTAAATTTAATCAAACAACTGGGCGTTTTATTTAACTTCAAATCCGAGATTTGTATTACATCATATTTCTTTGCTCCTTTTTCTCGGATCTTTTGCTGGTCAGCAGATAAACATTGCTTGGAGTGATGAATATAATCTTTGTTAATCGGTTTCTCAGTTCATCAATTAATATGATGTCTCATCGTCAACCTTTGCTTACAAATCAAATCAAATATGTTAATCGATTTTCCCATGCAATTATTATTATGTCTCATCATCAACATCTAAGCTTTCACCCATTCAAAGATCTACAACGATATACCCATCTAAATACCCAGTGTAATTCAACAAGTACTAGTAATCGCAAAAATTATCATCTCTGTTTGAGAGCTAGTTCAACGATGAGCAACGATTATAATCCGAAAGGAGCCTTAAGGCGGACTGCAAATTACCAACCAAGTCTGTGGGATTACGATTTTATCCAATCTCTCAAGAGTGAATATACGGTACGTATCTATATGAATTGCATGTGCCTTTGTACCTAGTTAAGCTTCAAATATATTTCCCTTACAGTTTGAATGCTTACCCTCTCGGTTTTTTCTCATGAAGAAAGAGAAGTATACTGACATGGCTGAGAAGTTGAAAGAAGATGTTAGGCTTATGTTTAAAGAATCACATGGAACATCACCAGTACTGTGCTTGCTGAAGCTTGTTGATACTATTCAAAGGCTGGGAATTGATTACCATTTCAATGATGAGATAAAAGTTGCTCTTGATGTAGTTTCCACCAAGGACATTTATGCAGATCTGTATGCAATTGCTCTAAGATTTAGACTCCTAAGACAACATGGGTATGAAGTTTCTCAAGGTGCGTATATATGTACTTAATTGATTAAAAGATTTTTCAAAAATAGTTGACCCCTCTCAAAAATACTAAAGCAATATGTTGGCACTTTTTTCATCACAGCCAATTTCGTTAATATCGGCCGTATCAAATAGCGTGTATCCGTTTTTGACCGAGACGATCCATGATCCATGTAATGTCCGCAATACAGGATTTTCTGATTTTATCGGTCATATCGGCCGATAAAATCGGTTAAGATGCATGCTAATATACTTTTTGATTTTAAATTTTCCATATATTAATCCATGTTTAGGGTTGTTTTGTTATGAAGTTAAATTAAGTTGTCCTAGGGTAGGAACAGACCCAGGATTCTTTTTAGGATTATTATCACTAATTAGTGAGGTACTGAGGTGGCCTTCGGCTATGATAATTGTTTCTATGAATCTCGTAGGTAGTGCCACTACCGTAGTGGCTTATTTTGTTTGACAAGTAAAATACTAAACGGAAATGATTTATACACCGAACGGTGTGTGCACCGTGTAAGAGGAGGGTGTGGCCCATTGCTGCCCTTCCCTATCGCAATGCACAACACGCTGCATTAGGTCCGTGCGATTTCCTCTCGGTGCATATTCCTACTCAAATTTCGGTAGATCTAATAAAGCCGAATACTAAATAGATAAACAACTAAAAATTAAAAGTAACAAAAATGATCATGAAAAGAAATTTACAGTTTACGGTAAAGGGTAAGATATAATAATGGTGTAGAGAAAAGATATTTTTTTTGCTTTTAAATAACATGATTTATAAGGGCTGATACCAGTATTACTGGGGGCTGATACCATTTAGCCGATCCAACGGCCAGGATCGCTTAAGATCTTGAGATGGTATCAGCCCTTAGAAATGTCGGTATCAGCCTTTATAAATCGTGAATAAATAAGGACGTACGTTAAAGGGGATAACAATTATCTCATAAATAGGCTAAAATAAATATGCTAAGAATACTTGATAGGGATGGGCTGATAGTAAAATTTCAAAAGAACTCCATGCTAAAAAGAAATTGGGGCCTATGTCACTTAACTGGGGCATATTACTAGATGACAAACAAAGGTCATTGGAAATAACTTTCACACCACCCCTTATCCAACAATTACTTAAGTACCTAATTTATCCATGTTGAATTAGCACTAATTAATCGTATTAGGTGTTAATTATGTTTTAGATGTGAGATCAACTAATGTTAAAGAGTTCTTCAAAACATCAAACAACTTAAATTTTTTGATTTTTTTAAAATAAATACCCGAGAACTTTTACGTTCATGCACTTGTAAACCGATTCTGGGTTAGTGTTCAAAATTAACAGAGGACTTCAACAATCGGTTGACGTTGGCATATGTATAATCCGATTGTCTCAATCGGGGTATTATGTGACATATATAAACCGATTGTTGTCTTTCATAAGAATTTTTTTTTTCATTCATTTCATTATTGTAGGATGTATTTAGCACATGCATCAAGCCTTTAAACCCTTAGGCAACCCTAGTGGACGAGTTATAGTCTCGCGAGGGTTTACATAGAGATCTACCCACAAAACCTACACAAAAACTTCTAAAACCATCAATCTTCGTCGGAGGAATCCAAGTCCGATCCACCCTCCATGAAGTCCGGGGCGTACTCCGAGATTTTGGATACCATGAAGTGATAGCTTGCATCAAATGCGAATGTTTCCCCCTTTTCCTCCAAGTAGCGCGCTTTCACGGCTTCGTGCTACAAAATCACGATGCAAACTTACTTTGTTAGTGGTGTTTAGTAGGAAGATCAAACACCTTGGATTACGTAAAATAAACCACAAAAATACTTACAAATTGTTCAATGGAGTAGCTAAAGTGGCTAGCGTTCAAAATCTGTTTTTGGATAACTAAAAAAGCAAGTATCGCATTTTCGATGACTAGGTGCCTATCATTGACTTGTTGAACACTTCTTCCATTAGGATTCCCTAGCCCAAAAGGTAGCGGCATCCACCCTTATGGAGGACTGATTTCTAACTCGAGTTTCAGCGTACCATGCTTTGGTGATGGATAGATCTTCATTTGAATCAAATGATGCCATTTTGGAGGTATGAAATAAGTAGTTGTGGAGTATATGGAGTGAGAGGGAATATAATGAGCAATTTTGGGAAAAATGGAGTCCAAGGATGAGGTCTCTATATTTAGAGAAAGTCCATTACGGCTATTTTTTTTTTTTGAAATAATTTGAAATAATCGGTTTCTCGAAGCTCTGTAAAATCCGATTGTGTTTTTATACCAGCAGGAATCGGTCTTTCTAGTGACCAATATAAATCGATTAAAGACATATAAAAAAAATTTAATTTTCACCTATACTAATCGGTTTATATAGACGCATATGTGATCCGATTGTAGCATGAAAAATATACAGGAAAAATAGCATTTTTAAGGCATGAAGAATCAAATTATACATAACCTACATATATACCGATTCCTTTATGGAATCTAGACAATCGGTTTATGTTGACATATCGAGTGGCCCGATTGTTGGAACAAATTATAATTAAAACTTTAAATGCATATTAAGTTCAACACCATGATCATCCAAAATAAAAAACTTAACCATCCCAAAAGAGTTTTACAAACTTAAAACAACCACAAGTCTTATAAACTTAAACTTTTAATAGCTAAAACTTAAACTTTAAAACTTAAAGTACAGAAGCATCAGCAACACCACCACCGGGAGCATTTGCAGCATCAGCAGTAGCACCATCATCAGCAGGAGCACCAACACCAGCATCACCAACGACAGCAGCAACACCACCATCAATAGCAGCAGCATCTTCTGCTTCACCCATGGCTTGAAATTGAGCCATTTCTTCCCACATACCTTCCATAAATCCATGGAGATCCCTCTCATCTAAAGTCATATTTCTCCTCATCCTAGTGAACCTCAAGACCTCATAAATCTCTTATAGTACAAGCTTGTCTATCAATGCGAGGGCTAGTTCAAGACGGGTCTCACGCCCATAAGCAAACCTGTAGAGGCTTCTTTCTAGCACTATTTGTGGTTCCCTAAGAATATCCTCCAACGTGATCTCTCAAGTGTAAAACGCTAGGTTTCTGAAGTCCATATCTACATAAAAAAATAAATAATAATAATCAAGTTAACAATCGGTACATAACTAAACATATGTAATCCGATTCTCAACAACAAAACATACAGAAGTGTCAAAGATTATTAATCGGTTTATGTGATACATATATAAACACCGATTGTGGAATGGAATCTGAAGAGACAATCTTAATCGATAAATTAACAAGCACATAAAACCCGATTATGGGATCGCATAGTTAAAAAAAAATTGTATCCAGAATCGGATTATTATAAAGCACTTCTAAATAAACCTAGAATTTGTTGATGTTAATCATCATATAAACCGATTACTCTTTATGCTCTTCATAGTCGAAGAACAAAACCCAGAATCGGCTTATTCGATATGTCAACATATACCAATTCTAGGTGTAATCCGAGATTTTGATGGGCGAAAATCGAAGATTTAAACATGTAAATCAATGAAAAAATGTGAATCATAGAATGGGTTGATGGAGATTTACCGTTTTCTTGGTTGGATCGAAGATCGTTGGAGAAGAGGATGAATTATTATTTTTTTTTGATTAAGGTTTTGAGAATTTGGAAAGATTATGATGAAAATAGAAAGTTTTTCTGATTTAGGTTTTTAGGTTTTTGGATTTTGCTGAAAATGATAAGGATTAGCTAGTATTTATATGAGATTGTTTAGGGAATTAATATAGGGGTAAATTAGTACTCCCTCTGTTACTTTTTAATAGGCTGGTTTGGTTTTTGAGAAAATTAAGGAAATTAAGAAAACTAATCATTGAAAGTGGTCCTCATGACACTTGTCAATAAAAGAAGTGAATTAAAATGGTCCCCATGACACTTGTCAGCAAAAGAAGTAAAGTGAAATGGTCCACATGACACTTGTCATCAAAAGAAGTTAAGAGAAAAGTGGTCCCTAAAAACTAAAGTAACATTTGACTTTCCCAATTAGGAAACCAGCCTATTTTTTTGTAACATTTATTTATAGAAACCAGCCTATTAAAAAGTAACGGAGGGAGTATTTTTTAGAAGTTTGGTAACCCATAGCAATTTGGTGGAGTGGGAAGGGAATTTTGATAGGCCCCAATTAAGTGGATATGCCCAATTTAGCCAGAATTTGTTTGGGCACCAAGGAAATTTTGAAGGGGACCACTATTTATTTTTGGTAGGTCATTATGAAGTAAAGTTCAATATCCCATATCCACATATTTTAGTTAATGACCAAAATACCCTTATATTATTTTGATTATTTTCTAAAAAAATTCTTAAACCTTTTTTTTTTTCAATTTTTTTCGAAAAAGAATTGAACTTTTTTTTATTAAAAATTAAATACTTTAATCAGCAAAGAAATTAATACTAAAAAGTTTACAATCTCTACAAGAAATTGGATGGGAGTCTAGCAACAAGTTGGGCTTCAACCCTTTTTTGAACGACAACCCCTAACATATGGAAAAGAAAACCTCCCACTTTAACATTCGCATCATGACTAGCCCTGCAGTTCCGCAGCCTCTTCTGAAAATCTATAATATCATTGCCAAGTTCTCCCAGAGTGGTAAAGGCAAGTACGCCAAATCCAAGACTCTGAGCAGTACACTTTACCAGATATTTTTTTCTGTTTTCGGATGATGGCATTGTTAATTGCTTGACCTGGGATAAATATACGGACACCAACACATGTGAAAGAATAAACGCCAGTTACATCCAAACACGTATCATGCCCATTATCCCAATATAAACTAGGATATCTGCTGGTTTCAAGGCCGAACCATCATTTAAAACCAAACCCAAGTCTACCTCCTTCCTAGCTGGAACGCCTGCCCGGTAACACATATCAGGAATGGTGTCATGTACAAGGTCATGTCTTAACTTAATCCCAACCTCATGAGTATAGTGAAAAGCATGATCACCATCACCAAAACTATCCATTGTCTATCACAACTGGATCACGTGCTTCCTTCTTCGAAAAGGGGGATCCCAAGCCTATATCGAAGAACAACACTAAATTCCCTAGGCCCAAGCTTCTGATTAAACCCATCAATAGGAATGGCCATGTCGGGAGGGAACATCTTTCTTCACTACATCAAAGTATTTGATTACCAAAGAACTCATGGAGTGGGGGCAATGTCGTTAATGCAAAGTGATGAATTCTCAATACCACATACCTAGTTGTAGCGTACTAACGCATGTTCGAAGCTCGAACTAAAACTAGAAACACTAGAGCGGCGCTATATGATCTCTTGTTGGCTCCTAGTTTGTAGACAAGAAGTTAAATAACAATACTGTCTTGTACCCTCCATCGGAGACAACCAAAACCAGACACATGGCCCATAACAAGTGCCCTTCGAAATTGATTAAGGTGACCATCGAATAGTGATTAAGCATCCTCAAGATATTCAGGCTTGGTAGTTCTCATAGTAAAGTACAACCTAGAGACACCAGTACAGTTGCTTAGGAGCAACGGTTCGCATTGTGGATCTTCTAGCTTCTTATTAGCATCCATCAAGACAGTAGTCTTATGTACCCTGCTGAGCACCATATCCTTGCAGAATTGAGGATTCAAACTAACCTGTCCTCCTAACAATGTCACACCATATTGGAAGCAAAAACATATGTCGCCAAACTCCTAACATCTGCCGATGGACAGAAAACTCCTAACTTCGCTAAACTCCTAACATTGAGATGCAACCCCAACGAAACCCCATCTTGTTTAATGATTTGTACAATCTTAGCCACCATCAACTTGTCTCCAACTACAGTGTCATCACCTAAATATTGCCAGGCTTGTAAGTCCAAGACACATAACTCTACAATTTTTGGATTAGGAGTGTGGAGTCAAAGCAAATAACATGGGACCAGGGGATATCCCTGTTGAACACTTGAGCCGAAGAAAGTGTCTTATCCAAGTAATATAGTCGGGAAGGAGCTGCATAACAAAACTCTACCCACCTAGAAATTGAAGGGCACTGTTTCCAGACCTCCATTATCATTGCAGAGCGATCTACACAAGGTTAAATACGTTAGAGAAATCAGCTAGAAGCATAAACATGGAATTCGAGCTACCTTTTACTTCAAGCAACTTGTTGACAGAGTGGAGTATTGCTTCCCCCACAGGGCACACATATGCCAAACTAATAATCACTCTGATAAGCCTGCATCTCTTTTTCATTTAAACTTTTTTGATTAAAAAATATTAAAATGAAATATAGCATAAAAATCAAAAATATAACAGAAAAAAAGATTAATACTTTTCTTAATTAAAGAAATTAATTAACAAAAAAAGTTTAAATAAAAACCTGGCCAAATTGGGTTGTACCCAGATTAATTGGGGTATACTTTTTTTTTGTTCCCAACCAAGATAGTGGGGTAAGGGCTAAGGGGTACTTCCCCTAATAATAACTAAAACTATCCCTTTTTGGTTTTAGATCAAAACCTTATTTCTTTCTTTCTTCTTCGTCATCAATCTAATGATGAATTCCTTTCTCCTTCTCTATATTTCATCATTTTTAAACGAAAAAATTTCGTCGATTATACTTTTTTTTATTGTCGGTTAATCCTTTAAACTCTTTCTAGTGCTTTGTTTTGTTATTTGAATGACAAATTAGATTAGAACATTTGAAATTTTTGAATTGCAGTTACACAGTCGTCATGATATTTTTTTGGTCTAGCATGATGACTTTTCATATTTATTTTTAGCCGTCAAGGTTATAGGATGAATAGCGTGACGAATTTTCAAAGAGTTTTGTTTCTGAAAGTAATATTTACAGGGTTTTCATGGTATTCATCCTTATACCTTGTCGACTAGTGTTGCAGTAATTAAGGTCGTCATGTTTTGAAAACTTGAACCTTGCCGACAAATACTCTCATAAAACGATTTCTTTATTTGGCATAGTCCAGTCTAGATTAGCCTGATAGATAACCTAGAACTGTCATATTGAAATTTTAATAAAACGATTTATTATTTGGCATAGCCCAACCTAGATTATCAGATAAGGTCGTCACTCAGATAAGCTTCTATGAGTTCAATCTAGATTAGCCACTTTTGTAAATATGTGGCTAAGGGGTTTCGTGTTTTACTTTAAAATGACCTTATTTTGTCTCATTTGATATACCCCAATAAATCTGGATATACCTCAATTTAGGCAGGATAAAAAAGAGATGGGGGCTTATCTGAGTGATTATCAGTTTGGCATATGTGTGCCCTGTGGTGGGGAAGCATTACTCCACTCCATCAACAGCTTTTTTTCTTTTGATATTATAATAGTAAAACAAGGAAAAAAAAATTATATTATTTTTTAGTTTTAAGAACGGGCCCTAGCTCAGCTGGTCATCCCCGTTCCCCAAAATTTAATGCGCTCCAGGAGGTCCCAGGTTCGAGTCCCCAATGGCTTAATATTGCAGGAATTAACGTGGAAGGTAGTGTTAGCTTGCCCCCCTTATGACACAATCTCAGCCCCCTCCGCCGTTTCGACTCTCTTGGCTAGGTTACTCATGAGGCTCGCTGATAGGTTAGCACACCAACATGTTCAATTAATGTAGTAGTATGTCGTTGGAGCTAAGCTTGTTAGGCTTCCAATTAGTTTCATGTAATAATATTTATCCAATAATTGTTTTAGAATTAAAATAAAAATAAAAGTTTTGTACGATTCACCATTTTAATTTAAATAATATTAACTAAAAAACATATAAAACCAAAAAAAAAAAAAAAGAATTAAATTAAAATTAAAACGAAGGGCTGGACGTAACCCTAGACAGATCCAGTCAGACAGAACAGCTCCTTAACCAAGCCCCAGTGCCCCACTATAGTAGTCCATTAATTCTTTCATTTGCCAATTTATAACATTTTTATGTCGTCTGTGTCTTCAGATGTTTTTCGGGGAAAATTGAGGATAGGTGATTTGAATCACGTACAAAATCTTGAAATTGATGATATTATGGGAATATTGAGTCTCTACGAAGCGTCGTTCTTTGCCTTCGAAGGCGAAGATATTTTGGACGAAGCTCAACAGTTTGCTGCTACACATCTGAATGAGTTTATACGCACGACAAATCCACACTCGATGATTAGGAAACAAGTAACTCATGCATTGGAACTTCCTTTGCGATGGAGATCGCCAAGATTTGAGACTAGTTGGTTTTTAGCCATTTATGCTCATACCAGTACCGCACAAGAAATGGATCCTTTATTATTTGAATTTGCCAAGTTGGATTTTAACATGCTCCAAGCAACCCACCAACAAGAACTCGTATATTTATCTAGGTAAGTACACATTTCTGTACGGTGAAGTCTAAAAGTACTCTAAACTCAACAGTTCCATTAGATTGCTGTTAAAATATTGTTGTTAGATGATCATAAAATGGATAGCAACATGGAACGTTTTCTACATGGAAGTAATCGATGAGTCTTTTTTTCTGGAAATTAATAATAGATGGTGGAGGGAGTTGGATGTTACAACAGTATGTGACTTTGCAAGGAACCGTCTGGTAGAAACTTTCATGGCCCACGTAGGGTTTTACCATGAACCTAAGTTTGCAAATTGTAGGAAGAAATGCGCGCAGAGCAGTATTTTTGTGCTTATACTTGATGACGTCTATGATGTGTATGGTAAGATGGATGAGCTCAAGCTATTCACAGAAGCAGTTGAAAGGTTCGTGCGGATCTATTCTTTCTTATTTTGTCAATTCGATCGTAGTATGTACTGCAGTATCATATAACAACGTACTACGAACTAAATGTCTCGCCTGTTCAATTATTCACAGAGTAACTCTTTTCTTTTTCTTTTTTCTGTTTTATAGATGGGATATCAACCGAGTGGCACATCTTCCCCATTACATGAAAATATGTTTTTTCGCTCTATATAATACGACAAATGATATTGCTTATGAGGTTCTTAAAAAACATGGCTTGGATGTCATCCAATACCTGAAGAATGCGGTATTGACAACGCCATTAGTTCTGCTATTCTGATTGTTTTTTGCTCACGCACATAATGATTTGTTCATGGCCTTTTCAGTGGTCAGATTTATGCAAAGCATACTTAGTAGAGGCAGAGTGGTATAACAGTGGCTACACACCAACACTTGAGGAATACCTAGAGAACGGATGGATGTCGATAGGAGTGCCTTCCATGCATATCCATGTTTATTTTCTACTAGATGATTATCAAATTACTAAAGAAGCATTAGATTGCTTAAAGAATGGTTACCCAGACATCATACGTTGGACATCCTTAATTATTCGGCTTGTCGATGACTTAGCAACTTGTACGGTACGTAAGATCATATAACTGTGTTACATCTATTGATCAACTAGTAGCCAGTATGTTTTTGTGCACATATGCTCGTGTTGCAGATTACTTTTTGTTTAGTATTTTGTGCTGCGCGATGTGTGCATTCATGTCTACTTGTGCCGATGTGTTGGTTAGCTTAAAGCACACAAAATTCGTGTGTCATGTCCGGTTATGCCTAAATTTTAGCGTGTTGTGCTATATCACAAATGTGCAAACACGGCTCAAGCTATACACCTCTAATGCATGTGGCGTAATTTTTTTATTTTAAACACCTCTGTTGTAAATGACTTTGTATGTATAACCTGTATAGGACGAACTCAAGAAAGGAGATGTTCCAACATCAATCCAATGTTACATGAAGCATGCTGGTGTTTCAGAGCACATAGCACGAAAGCACATCAAACATCTTGTCGGTGAAACATGGAAGAAGATCTATACAAATGAGTCTAAAGCCATTTCAATATTTCCAAAGTCGTACATCAATGGTATGAAAAACATCACGCGAACATGTCAATGCTTTTACAATTCTGGAGATGGGTTTGGAATTCCAGATACATACGTAAAAAAATGGATTTTGTCGATGATAATTGAACCCGTTCATCATCCACACACATAAAGTAGCCATTTGATTTGTACCTTGTTTTAAGTTTGTGTTTTTTCCTTCTTTTTGTTGGTCTGTTCCTGTCAGAGAATAGATTTCTATTCATGCTTGCTTTGTGTGTTAGTGTGCTTGTGTTGTAAGAGTGTCATAACTGACACGTACAGGTGATAGTGTACGTTAGTAAATGGCTGAACAAGTTGGTGGTTCATAGCTTTTTAAATAGTCTTGTACTTTACCTTTCCTGTAACAAGAAAAATGAAATCAATCTGAAAAACCAATTTGAGAGATTTGTCCACGACTTTCTTCTCTCTAACATGGTATCAGAGCTCGATTCAAACCCTAATTTCAAATTCAATTACACCTGTAGTAGCAGGATTTCCCACACTACACCCCTTACTCGATTTTACTTAATTAATCCATTAGAAGATGTAAGATCAAGAACTTTTATTGATCGAATTCATGAAGTGTTTACACAGGAAAATAGAATTACACTTTAGAAGTTAGAACACTCTTAAACTTTCTCTCTCCTAATGACTTGCCTAACAATTCTAAAAAGATCTCCCCTTACAACAGACTCACTCGACCCTATGTAGTAGCAGGATTTCCCACACTACACCCCTTACTCGATTTTACTTAATTAATCCATTAGAAGATGTAAGATCAAGAACTTTTATTGATCGAATTCATGAAGTGTTTACACAGGAAAATAGAATTACACTTTAGAAGTTAGAACACTCTTAAACTTTCTCTCTCTAATGACTTGCCTAACAATTCTAAAAAGATCTCCCCTTACAACAGACTCACTCGACCCTTTATATAGGGTAATACATAGTGGATGACAGCTAAGCTATCCTTTATTTTCGGGAATGTCTTGCGAAGTGTCGCCAGTGTACAACTATTCAATCTCGCGACACTTCTTAACCCTCGCCAGGTTACATGTCTTTCAGTTGTTTTGTGTGTCGTTTCTCATTGCGTCGTTTATTTTAGTTTCCTGCGACTCCCTCGCGGTACCGTCGTTTATTGATCCCGCGAGCCCTATGCATTGCGATATTATGATCCTACATCTTGCCTCTTTTTCCTTGAATATTGCTTGAAGAGCGATCTTGAAGGAAAAATCCGTTGTCGTAGTAATCTTTGATCTTTGTTGATGAAGGAACGAGCAGAAGAATACTGTACTTGAAAAGTACGTACTTGCCTCTATTCTTGTGTGAAGTTCCGGAGCTTCTTTGAGATATATATGAAGTATCGTCTCTTATCTCTCCTCACATTTCTCCTGCGAAGGGAAGAGTATCATGAGATTTTTACAATATTGTTGCCGCGACCGCTTATCTTTAGAATCTTCAGTTTTGTATTTTTACACGGATTTTGATTATTAATGTCTTCTCTTGACACGTCTCTTTCAACCACTTTTTCTTGACCGTTCATGTCTCTTCGCATTAAATGACCTCGTTTTTCTCGAGGCTCTTTTCCCCTATATATAGTTTTCTTTTCCCCTCCTTTTCATCTTTTAGTTTGTCTCTGCAACTTTTCTTTGATTCTCTCCTTCCGCAATTTGCGCTCCTGCTACTGCAAAGCTTTTCCTCATCCTTTCTAGCGCTGTTTTTAATCTCCAATCTTCCGCCCATTCCCATACTGATAAATGGCTTCCATCAGTCGTGCATACAAAACTTCTTTTGAAGAAGTTGAACAGAAGTTGCTCGAGAAGGGTTTTACTCTGTCAACCATTCCTGATCAAGAACCCTCATCTATTCTTTCTGTAAATCTTTTCTCTGATCATCAATGTGATGATCAAAAGATTATAGTCTCGCTCGGTCAGCTTCTCGCGGGACTTCCTATTCCCTTGTATAATCCTGAGTTGCCTTTATTTTATGAAATTTTGGCCCATGAAAAATTCTCTCGGGCTGTTTATCAATTAAGTGGCGATTGTATTCGCCTGATGCTTGAGTTCGCGAACCGCGGTGCAGGCAAAGGATCTTTATATTCTAACTCTGTCAGAAATCCCAAATTCGCAGACTTGGAAATAGCTGTTGAGAAATACACTGTGGAAAACTTTTTTGAGAATTACTCAGTGATAACTATGGTGAATGCGAAATCTTTGGGGTGTTCGCCTGAAGAAAAAGGATAATGTCTCTGAGGATAAATTGCTCATGCAGGATATTGATTGGCACCCGGGTAATAATACTACTCCTCGCCACTCCAAAGATGAGAAATGGTGGGTTGTACCCTTAATTTTAAATGGTCCTTATATCGCGGGCCCGCATGTTCTTCCTGCGAATCTCGCAGGGTATCATCCTTGGGAATTCAAATGGCACGAGAGAAGAAGAAAGAGGTATGTTTCCGACTTCAAATTTGGCTTTCGTAACTTTCTTTCTATAATTCTTGAGTTTGTGAAATCTTTCGGATAGCCGAGGTTGAAAAGAAGCTACAAAAAGGATCCGTCGGAGGATACTCTGACATTGCTTCGATCGCTTACGAGTGAAGTAAGAATCACTTCCTTTCTTCTTATCTAAAACAGTATTGTTGCCTCTGTTTCTTATCTTTACGTGTATGCGAAGGTTGGAGTTGAAGAAACTATTGCTGCGAAAATTAAAAGTAAGGGTAAAACTGTCGCTCGCAAGGGTAAATCCTCTGCCCCCTTAGCTAAGAAGCGAAAGGTTCAATCCTCTTCTCGCCTTAGCTCAAGCTCTGAATCTTCTGACGAGGATAACCATGACTCGAATCCTTCTCTCGCCAAGAAGATTCCATCGACCCGATTCTTCCATGGATCAATTATCTAGCATCTTCTCGATTGTTTCCAAGGAATGGGAGATGCTCCCTAGCTTCTCTTTGCGGGGCTCTCGCAAACGTGTGCAATGCTGCTTTCTTTGGAAGGCAATAATTCATTCAATGGAGTCTCTAGAGTTGTGTCTCGACCTTTTGAATGCACTTGGGTCTCGGTATGTGTACGGGCATACTTCTGCTAACTTTTAAATTGTTTAGGTATATATATATGTTTTAATGATTTTTCTATCTTCTTTTATAGGTTGGAAGAACTTCCTTTGTAGTTGCCTCAGACCTTGAGAGAAGACGCAACAATCTTGAAAAGAAGAATTTGCAATTGAGCAAGAAGATTCAAGAATTAGAGACCAGAAAGCTGCGTCATCTCGCGATAAAGACGAGAGAATTCAAAAGTTAAACACCGAACTTGACTCCCAAAGGGATAAGGTGTCCACTCTTCAAAACGCTAATCAGCAACTTTATGGTATAAAATTTTACCTCCTTTTACTATTTTTATTTTAACGGTCGCCTATTGCTACCTAACTTATTACTTTATGAGATGTATATAATCTCTCCGATGAGGCTATTCTTCTCCATACATTTCTGATCCTATGGATAATAACCTTCTTCTCGCTCACCTCAACAACTCTTTAAGTAGTTCATCAAACAAAATTAACTCCTTTCATTAAATGAACTTGGACCAAATATCGTCTTTTAGAAATTGAACATAGATCTGGTTTAAGTGTGCCAACCAATTTAAACGAATGTTTCTCGAGTCCAATAAAGAAATCAAAATTTTGAGGAAGAAAATTAGTGACCTTATAGATGATAAAGATCGCATTGCTAACAATGGTGCACAGGCATTAGCAACATTTCAAAAATCTCTCCTTGAACTACAAATTGAACGTGATGAATTGCTTCGCAGAATTCCTTGCTTAGTGAGCGAGAAGATCAAATTCGTTCCCTCCTTGTTATAAATGGTGACGATGAATTCCTTTTGGGCTGCGAAAGTTTTAGATAATGCCGGGAATAACCTAGGTGTTGATGTTAGTCTTCTTAGAGCATACTTCCTTGATTAAAGATATGATATCGATAGAGAAGGTTATTTATTACACCTTACTACTTCTTATCAGTAATATTGCTTGTAAATTATTAACTTGTTGTTACTTATTTGCGAAGAATCGAGAAGAGGCTTCGGGTTAGAATTAGAGAGCTTGAATCTGAGAAAGAACAACTCGCCGGGAATTTTTCAGCGAGAATTGAAGAACTCGAAACCGAAAAGGAACAGCTCGCAGAGAATCATATTAATAACTCTTTTTGTTTTCTTTTACGCTTGTAATATCTGTACATTTACGTATCCTTATTATAGTGTATTTCTTGGATTTTTTCCCCTTGAGTAGTTCTTCCTTGTGATATAATCGGCTAACATTATTGATGTATAACTCTTTCATCGAAGATGAATAACACTATTTCACTTTCCCCATTCCCATACTTGCCTCTGTTAATTATCTTCGGATGAAAGATCTTATTTGTCATCATTGTTATTAAAATGTATCGTTGCGACAATGTCGCCTTATGCTTTTGGTGGTCTTCACTTTATTATTTTTTCTTGTTGCGACAAGGTCGCAAGCCGCCTTTACATTTTCGTGCAATGGCCCATTGACCTTGCCTTATCATTTTTGTGTGGTCTTCCAAGTCAGACCTCCTAATTAGAGGTCCTCCTCTCGCCACCTTTTATCGCGACAAAATCGCGGGACGTCTTTACACTTGTATGTAAGGACCCCTTGATCTTGCCTTATCATTTTCCAAGTATTTTTGCCTCTGGCAGGATGTTTTAGTTGCGACAATATGACAGGCCTAAATATCCTTGCGAACATAAAGCCCCATGACATTGCCGTCTTGCGACGAAATCGCGGGACGTCCGTACACTTTCGTGTAAAGACCCATTGATCTCGCCTTACCCTCGCGTTAGTATTATTGCCTCTGCGGGATCATCGCACAAATATGACAAGCCTAAGTCTCCTTGCGAAAACAAAGCCTCATGACATTTGCGTCTGTTTTGACACCCCCCTAATGGAGAGCGTCGCCCTTATCATCTCCCGGTTGCCCCTTCAAGGAGGCGAAACATCGGCCATACAAGACTAGCTCCTCCCATCCGGTCTTAACAACAACCAGTTGTTTTCGTGACCTCTTATCCCTTATACCTATATGGTTTATGGTTACGAGGCTGCACCCTAAGTGGAGTTTTCTTCGGGCGAGTGCAACGCATGCCAAGACTTGCCAAGAATGGCCAGGGTAGGTTCATCCATCCCGGGCACTCTGGCTCAACCGTGTACCCGGCGCCTTGAGCATACGCGACTCTAAGAAGAGACCCTCGGTCGCCCAACCGAGGTATAACCTACATATATAGTTGGGAATCCAAGGTACCTCTTAGGATAGGCTTTCATGGGCCCCAAATTTCCATGACTCGGAGCTTCAGGAGCGGTGTAACCTTCCCCCTGAGCCATGTCGAGAGATACCCCCATTATGACGCACTTTAGGTCTTACATTTGCCTCTTACGAAATGTTATTCGCGAACTAGGGTGTACGCCATAAAGGTTCGTCCCATTCTTTTACTTATTCATATTTGTTAAATCATTCAATCATTCATGTTTCATTATTTGCTGATTCTTGTTTGCGAAGTATTCGCATAATTCTGTATTTTCATTTTTCTTTCTTAATTAAATTCCCATATACTCTTGGTTGCGAGATTCTCGCACATCATCACTTCAATTGCTACTTTTTCTCCTGTTTTTGTTGATTATTCACTTCTTATGCCTTTTGCTCCTCATATCCTTTGCTTCTTTATTACCATAATATTACTTTGTCTCTAGGCACTCACCTCGCGAGGTATGTTCGATCCTTACTTCTATGGCATCCACCATCAATTTTTCCTTTCTCTGCTCATCTCTCACATGTTGTTTCCAACCTTTTCTTTTGGCATTCCTTTCTTCATGACTTTCTACATCTACTTCATGACATTGTTGCGACTCCTTCCAATCTCCTGTATAATACCAATGCCATTTGGATGTGGGAATTTAATACATTGATGATATGTTGACGCGACTCCCAAGATCTCATGAAGCCATGGCCTCCCAATCAGCGCATTGTATGGAGATTCCACGTCAACCACACAAGAATAAAATATCGAGTTGATAATCCTTGTAGAGGTATTCTCATGTGAACCTCTCCCTTTGGTTTGTTTGCGGTGCCATTAAATCCATATATCTTGTATGTAGAGGGGATCAAATCCTCATCTTTTCCTCCCATCGTCTTGTAAGTATGGTAGAAGAGAATATTCATAGAACTTAGGTGTCGATTAAGATTCGGTTGATCGCCCGGCAAGCTTCGCCTCATCATCTTCTCCATCAATTGGTTTCGGGTTAATCTCTAGTTTCACAACCAACGGGCTATCATGTGTTTCTCTTCCTTTTGGCACTTCATCTGCGAGAGAAAGAAATAGTCTTCATTTGCCACTTTTCTAGCTGCGTCGTTCTCGCTTGAGCTCATTATTTCTTTATCATTGGCATCTCTCGCAAAGACTCTACCGAGCACGTTGTCATGAAAATCTTCGATTGTGCGATAAGAGTGGACGATAGAGTTGCAATTCAAATTTTGGCTTTCGTTCGATTTCTATCACAAATGTTTCCTTTCCCGACACATTTACGTGCATTTAAGTGGTGGTGGTAATGTCGGCCTTTTTCTTCTCCTTTTAGAAAGTGATTGACTTCCCTTGATCAATCATCACGAGAATAATTCTCTTTACGTTTCTGCGATCGTTTGTTTGATGTCCATGGAAGCGATGGTAAGAACAAAACTCATGACTTCTGTCGCTCGCCTGGTGGTGGTTCCATCCCCGCGTTCCAAGGTCTTTGGTACTTCTTCCATCACGAGTATAGCCTCCCAGATTTTTTCCACACTAGCATTCGGTGGAGGCATCCTAATTGGTTCCCATACTATGCGGCTTCCTGCCCTCCATGGTTATATTGCCTTCGTCCACCATAAGTTTCTTGCACATTGTCTAGCCTCTGAATCTTATTATTGCTGTTACGGTTATAGTAGTTCCTTTCTTGTTCAAATTCCTCCTGGTCATGGCTTCCCATAGCTACTATCTTCCGCTGTCTCTCATCAGCCTTCCCTGCTTGCTGTCCTTGCGAAGTGCTCGCCATTTGTATTGATGAACTGAGGTAACAAGCTTGCGTTCGCAGCATTCGAGTTTGTGTTCGCGATTTGGATAAGAATTCATTTCATTCTGTCTTTCTTCTAAGGTGATATATTCTTCCTGTAATTCTCGCAGTTCTGCCATCGTGATTGTATTTTTGACTCTAAAAATTTGAATGTATAACAAGTTAGTCGCGAAGAGAGCATTCACAAATGAGAGGATGAGATATCTTTCCTCAACCCCGTCTGCCATTTCGCTACACATGGTTCTCCATATTATTGTCAATTGCCTTAAGCTCTCACCAACCCTTTGTTTCAACTCGAATACATCTTCAATACACAGTCGTGAAGAGTTGTTACTTATGTATGCTCCAGGAATGTGGCTTGTAGATGGTTAAATGATGTGATTGTGTTCCTTGGTAGACCTTCAAACCACTTTAGTGCTTCTCCTATTAAGCTTGCCTTGAAATATTTGCACAATATAGCATCATGATTCTCCCATTGTAACATACATCTCATATAAGCCTTAATATGTTGTATCGCACAGGTTGTTCCATCAAAGATGTTGGTTAATGCAGGTAGATTGCACTTAGGAGGTATTCCTCCCATCTGTACTTCTAGCGTGAAGGGATTCTTCGCGGCTTCTGCAATAGCTTCGTCTAATTGTCTCCTTCCTCCTTCCCTTCTATTATTCAGTAATCCTCTCATTTCAGCCAGTTCTCTTAAGATTTGTTTATTTGCCTCAGAATTTGATTCTACTGGTCTTTTTAGTTCTGCTTCTCTTCTTCTTCGCTCGTGCCTATTTTGACCTTCCTGCTCGTTATTTTCTTCTCTTCTTTCCTCGCGACGCTCTTCTTCGTTTCTTTCGTCAATTCGCACGCCATTATATCGGTTGTTCTCTCTTCTTGGTTGCCTCTCAGCTCTCATCATCTGCACCCTCTCATATTCTTCATTAATATTTCTATTGGTACGATTTTGTTCCCTTCTTCTCTCGCGGTTGTCATGGTTATTCTGCAGGATTGCTTCTTCCATCTCTTGATTTTCCATTTCTGCTCTCATTCTTTCTCTTTCGCGAGCTAGTCGCGCTTGTTCAATGTAGTGTCTCTCAATGTCATCTTCGATCTCTCGGTTTCTTCTCAATTCTTCTCTCCCATGCAAGATTATTCTCCTTCAAAGAATTTGGGTCATTCAATTCTTGGAGTTGCATGTTTCCTTGATTTTCCCTATTAGCTCATTTTGAAGATTTTCGGGTGAGGAATATAACGATCTTCTATTTCTTCTCTTCTCTCGCCATGCTCTATATTCGGATTTTGTGTTTCTTCATCGGTGCTTTCTGTTGGTAAAACTCTCCTTCTTTCTTCTCCATTCGATCTTGAACTTGATCTCACGCTACTTCTAGATCTCTATTTTGCAACCTCATATTTTCCATCCTCAATTCATGATTCTGTCTTGTCAAGTTTGCTCGTTCCTCTGCCTCTAGCCGTCTCTCCTCATGTATTGTTTGTCTCAATCTTTCTAATCTTGCGATTTCTTCGTTACCTAGATTCATTTCTCCATTCATTTCTTGCTCTCCTCCTCCTTGTCCATTGTTCACCAAGCTGCTGCTCCTCTTCTCTCTCGTCTTCAGAATCAGATCTCCAAGTATGTACACTTACTCTATCATAATCCTCGGCAGTGTTTGCTACTGGGGAGATTGGTGGCTGATTTTGATCTTCTCCATCATTTCTCCTATTCATTCTTGATGATTCTCTGTTTCATTCCTCCTTTCTCCAGCAAGTCTCCCACTTCTTCTTACAATCGTTGGTTGCCCTTGTACATTTCTTCTTCTAGCCATTTTTCTTTTTTCAATGAATTCTTGAGTATCTTCTCCAAATCTTTTTCTGTTAATCCAAATTCCTTCCAATTTCTACGTTAATCTCTGCTGAGTCCCTGTTTCTAGCGCATATGTAGTAGCGGGATTTCCCACACTACACCCCTTACTCGATTTTACTTAATTAATCCATTAGAAGATGTAAGATCAAGAACTTTTATTGATCGAATTCATGAAGTGTTTACACAGGAAAATAGAATTACACTTTAGAAGTTAGAACACTCTTAAACTTTCTCTCTCCTAATGACTTGCCTAACAATTCTAAAAAGATCTCCCCTTACAACAGACTCACTCGACCCTTTATATAGGGTAATACATAGTGGATGACAGCTAAGCTATCCTTTATTTTCGGGAATGTCTTGCGAAGTGTCGCCAGTGTACAACTATTCAATCTCGCGACACTTCTTAACCCTCGCCGGAGTTACATGTCTTTGGTTGTTTTGTGTGTCGTTTCTCATTGCGTCGTTTATTTTAGTTTCCTGCGACTTAGTGAACCCTATGCATTTATTGATCCTGCGAGCCCTATGCATTGCGATATTATGATCCTACATAAAATCGAGGATCATAAGGCCAGATGTAGGATCATAATATCGCAATGCATAGGGCTCGCGGGATCAATAAACGACGGTACCGCGAGGGAGTCGCAGGAAACTAAAATAAACGACGCAATGAGAAACGACACACAAAACAACTGAAAGACATGTAACTTTGGCGAGGTTAAGTGTCGCTTGAGATTGAATAGTTGTACAACGGAGACACTTACGCAAGACATTCCGAAAATAAAGGATAGCTTAGGCTGTCATCCACTATGTATTACCCTATATAAAGGGTCGAGTGAGTGTTGTAAGGGGAGATCTTTTTAGAATTGTTAGGCAAGTCATTAGAGAGAGAAAGTTTAAGAGTGTTCTAACTTCTAAAGTGTAATTCTATTTTTCTGTGTAAACACTTCATGAATTCGATCAATAAAAGTTCTTGATCTTACATCTTTAATGGATTAATTAAGTAAAATCGAGTAAGGGTGTAGTGTGGGAAATCCTGCTACTACATATGCGCTAGAAACAGGGCTGTGCGAGAGATTAACGTAGAAATTGGAAGGAATTTGGATTAACCAGGAAAAAGATTTGGAGAAGATACTCAAGAATTCATTGGAAAAGAAAAATGGCTAGAAGAAGAAATGTACAAGGGCAACCAACGATTGTAAGAAGAAGTGGGAGACTTCTTTGGAGAAAGGAGGAATGAAACAGGAGAATCATCAAGAATGAATAGGAGAAATGATGGAGAAGATCAAAATCGACCACCAATCTCCCGGTAGCAAACACGGCGAGGATTATGATAGAGTAAGTGTACATACTTGGAGATCGATTACGAAGACGAGAGAGAAGAGGAGCGGCGGTTGGTGAACAATGGACAAGGAGGAGGAGAGCAAGAAATGAATGGAGAAATGAATCTAGGTAACGAAGAAATCGCGGACATTAGAAAGATTGAGACAAACAATACATGAGAGAGACGGCTAGAGGCAGAGGAACGAGCAAACTTGACAAGACAGAGAATCATGAATTGAGGATGGAAAATATGAGGTTGCAAAATAGGAGATCTAGAAGTAGCGTGAGATCAAGTTCAAGATCGAATGGAGAAGAAAGAAGGAGAGTTTTACCAACGAGAAAGCACCGATGAAGAAACACAAAATCCGAATATAGAGCATGGCGAGAGAAGAAGAGAAGAAATAGAAGATCGTTATATTCCTCGGCTAGAAAATCTTCAAAATGAGCGGAATAGGAAAATCAAGGAAACATGCAACTCCAAGAATTGAATGACCCAGTTCTTGAAGGGAGAATAATCTTGCATGGGAGAGAAGAATTGAGAAGAAACCGAGAGATCGAAGATGACATTGAGAGACACTACATTGAACAAGCGCGACTAGCTCGAAGAGAAAGAATGAGCAAGAAATGGAAAATCAAGAGATGGAAGAAGCAATCCGTGAGAATAACCATGACAATAGCGAGAGAAGAAGGGAACAAAATCGTACCAATAGAAATATTAATGAAGAATATGAGAGGTGCGAGATGATGAGGTGAGAGGCAACCAAGAAGAGAGAACAACCGATATAATGGCGTGCGGGTGTGACGAAAGAAACGAAGAAGAGCGTCGCGAGGAAAGAAGAGAAGAAAATAACGAGCGGGAAGGTCAAAATAGGCACGGCGAAGAAGAGAGAAGCGAGAACTAAAAAGACCGGTAGAATCAAATTACGAGGCAAATAAACAAATCTTAAGAGAAGCGGGTGAAATGAGAGGATTCTTGAATAATAGAAGGGAAGGAGGAAGGAGACAATTAGACGAAGCTATTGCGAGAAGCCGCGAAGAATCCCTTCACGCTAGAAAGCGAGATGGGAGGAATACCTCCTAAGTGCAATCTACGCATTAACCAACATCTTTGATGGAACAACACATGCGATACAACATATTAAGGCTTATATGAGATGTATGTTACAATGGGAGAATCATGATGCTATATTGTGCAAATATTTCGCGTCAAGCTTAATAGGAGAAGCACTAAAATGGTTTGAAGGTCTACCAAGGAACACAATCACATCATTTAACCATTCTACAAGCCACATTCTGGGAGCATACATAAGTAACAACTCTTCACGGCCCGGGTATTGAAGATGTATTCGGGTTGAAACAAAGGGTTGGTGAGAGCTTAAGGCAGTTGACAATAATATGGAGAACCATGTGTAGCGAAATGGCAGGACGGGTTGAGGAAAGATATCTCATCCTCTCATTTGTGAATGCTCTCTTCGCGACTAACTTGTTATACATTCAAATTTTAGAGTCAAAAATACAATCACGATGGCGAAGCTGCGAGAATTACGGGAAGAATATATCACCTTAGAAGAAAGACGAGAATGAAATGAATTCTTATCCAGTCGCGAACACAAACTCGAATGCTACGAACGCAAGCTTGTTACCTCAGATTCATCAATCGATGGCGAGCACTTCGCAAGGACAGCAAGCGGGAAGGGCGATGAGAGGCGGCGGAAGATAGTAGCTATGGGAAGCCATGACGGGGAGGAATTTGAACAAGAAAGGAACTACTATAAGCATGTGACAATAATAAGATTCGGAGGCTAGACAATGTGCAAGAAACTTATGGTGGACGAAGGCAATATAACCATGGAGGCGAGAAGCTTGAGAATAGTATGGGAACCAATTAGGATGCCTCCACTGAATGCTAGTGTGGAAAAAATCGGGAGGCTATACTCGTGATGGAAGAAGTACCGGCACCTTGGAAGCGGGGATGGAACCACCACCGGGCGACGAAGTCATGAGTTTTGTTCTTACCATCGCTTCCATGGACATCAAACAAACGATTGTAGAAACGTAAAGAAATTATTCTCGGGATGATTGATCAGGGAAGTTGAATCACTTTCTAAAGGAGAAGAAAAAGGCCGAGACATTACCACCACCACCAGAAATGCACGAGCGAGTGTCGGCGAAAGGAAAGGAAACATTTGTGATAGAAATCGGAAAAAGCCAAAATTTGAATTGCAACTCTATCGTCCACTCTTATCGCACAATCGAAGATTTTCATGACAACGTGCTCGGTAGAGTCTTTGCGAGAGATGCGATGATAAAGAAATAATGAGCACGCGAGAGCGCGATTAGAAAAGTGGCAGGTGAAGACTATTTCTTTCTGCAGATGAAGTGCCAAAAGGAAGAGAAACACATGATAGCCCGTTGGTTGTGAAACTAGAGATTAACCGAAACCAATTGATGGAGAAGATGATGAGCGAGAAGCTTCTTTGGGCGTCAACTAGAATCTTAATCGACTTAGGAAGTTGGTGAATATTCTCTTCTACCATACTTACAAGGCGATGGGAGGAAAAGATGAGATTTGATCCCCTCTACATACAAGATATATGGATTTAATGGCACTATGCAAACAAACCAAAGGGAGAGGTTCACATGAGAATACCTCTACAAGGATTATCAGCGATATTTTTATTACGTGTGGTTGACGTGGAATCTCCATACAATGCGCTGATTGGGAGGCCATGGCTTCATGAGATCTTGGGAGTCGCGTCAACATATCATCAATGTATTAAATTCCCACATCCAAATGGCATTGGTATTATACAGGGAGATTGGAAGGAGTCGCAACAATGTCATGAAGTAGATGTAGAAAGCTGCGAAGAAAGGAATGCCAAAAGAAAAGGTTGGAAACAACATGTGAGAGATGAGAGGAAGAAAGGAAAAATTGATGGTGGATGCCATAGAAGTAAGGACTGAACATACCTCGCGAGGTGAGTGCCTAGAGGCAGGGCGAATATTATGGTAATAAAGAAGCAAAGGATATGAGGAGCAAAGGCATAAGAAGTGAATAATCAACAAAAACAGGAGAAAAAGTAGCAATTGAAGTGATGATGTGCGAGAATCTGCAACCAAGAGTATATGGGAATTTAATTAAGAAAGAAAAATGAAAATACGAATTATGCGAATACTTCGCAAACAAGAATCAGCAAATAATGAAACATGAATGATTGAATGATTTAACAAATATGAATAAGTAAAAGAATGGGACGAACCTTTATGGCGTACACCCTAGTTCGCGAATAACATTTCGTAAGAGGCAAATGTAAGACCTAAAGTGCGTCATAATGGGGGTATCTCTCTCGACATGGCTCGGGGGAAGGTTACACCGCTCTGAAGCCTGAGTCATGGAAATTTGGGGCCCATGAAAGCCTATCAGGAAGAGGTACCTTGGATTCCCAACTATATATGTAGGTTATACCCTGTTTGGGCGACCAGAAGGTCTCTTCTTAGGAGTCGGTGTATGCTCAAAGCGGCGGGTACACGGTTGAGCGAGTGCCGGGATGGATGAACCTACCCTGGCCATTCTTGGCAAGTCTTGGCATGCGTTGCACTCGCAGAAGAAAACTCCACTTAGGGTGCAGTCTCGTAACCATAAACCATATAGGTATAAGGGATAAGAGGCTGCGAAAACAAGTAGTTGTTGTTAAGACCGGATGGGAGGAGCTAGTCTTGTATGGCCGATGTTTCGCCTCCTTGAAGGGGCAACCGGGGAGATGATAAGGCGCGCTCTCCATTAGGGGGTGTCAAAACGAGACGCAAATGTCATGAGGCTTTGTTTTCGCAAGGAGACTTAGGCTTGTCATATTTGTGCGATGATCTGCAGAGGCAATAATACTAACGCGAGGGTAAGGCGAGATCAATGGGTCTTTACGACGAAGTGTACGGACGTCTGCGATTTCGTCGCAAGACGGCAATGTCATGGGGCTTTATGTTTCGCAAGGATATTTAGGCCTGTCATATTGTCGCAACTAAAACATCCTGAGAGGCAAAAATACTTGGAAAATGATAAGGCAAGATCAAGGGGTCCTTACATACAAGTGTAAAGACGTCTGCGATTTTGTCGCGATAAAAGGTGGCGAGGAGGACCTCTAATTAGGAGGTCGACTTGGAAGACCACACAAAAATGATAAGGCAAGGTCAATGGGCCATTGCATGAAAATGTAAAGGCGGCTTGCGACCTTGTCGCAACAAAAAAAATAATAAAAGTGAAGACCACCAAAAGCATAAGGCGACATTGTCGCAACGATACATTTAATAACAATGATGACAAATAAGATCTTTCATCCGAAGATAATTAACGAGAGGCAAGTAGGGGAATGGGGAAAGTGAAATATTGTTATTCATCTTCGATGAAAGAGTTATACATCAATAATGTTAGCCGATTATATCACAAGGAAGAACTACGAGAGGAAAAATCCAAGAAATACACTATAATAAGGATACGAAATATACGAGATATTACAAGCGAGGAAAAAGAAAACAAAAAGAGTTATTTCTTTGGCGATTCTTCTTCTTCATCGATTTTTTGAGTCGATTATTCTCATCGCGAGAATTTTCTTCTTCGCCGACCTCGCTATCGAAACGTCGAGACAGGTGATTCTCGGGAACCTTTTCAAGGAGAAAGGGATATGAATGCAAAAGGGATATTGTGATCCTTACAAACATACTCCATGCCTCCATTGCGAAAACGAACAGCATCATTGCTAAAATTCTCCACTGTTGTCAGAAATTGTTTCTTCAACTTGGAATATCTATTCTCGCGAAGGGAGAGATTCTCTGCGAGCTGTTCCTTTTCGGTTTCGAGTTCTTCAATTCTCATTTGAAAAATTCCGCGAGTTGTTCTTTTCGATTCAAGCTCTCTAATTCTAAACTGAAGCCTCTTCTCGCATTCTGCAAATAAGTAACAACAAGTTAATAATTTACAAGCAATATTACGAGTAAGTAAGTAGTAAGGTGTAATAAATAACCTTCTCTATCGGATATCATATCTTTAATCAAGGAAGTATGCTCGGCGTGAAGACTAACATCAACACCTAGGTTATTCTGGCATTATCTAAAACTTTCGCAGCCGGGCGAATTCATCGTCACTATTTATAACAAGGAGGGAGCGAATTTGATCTTCTCGCTCACTAAGCAAGGAATTCAGTGAAGCGCCAATTCATCACGTTCAATTTGTAGTTCAAGGAGAGATTTTTGAAATGTTGCTAATGCTGTGCACCATTGTTAGCAATGCGATCTTTATCATCTATAAGGTCACTAATTTTCTTCCTCAAAATTTTGATTTCTTTATTGGACTCGAGAAACATTCGTTTAAATTGGTTGGCGGCACTTAAACCGGATCTATGTTCAATTTCTAAAAGACGATATTTGGATGCGAAGTTCATTTAATGAAAGGGAATTAATTTTGTTTGATGAACTACTTAAAGAGTTGTTGAGGTGAGCGAGAAGAAGGTTATTATCCATAGGATCGGGAAATGTATGGAGAAGAATAGCCTCATCGGAGAGATTATATACATCTGCGAGAAAGTAATAAGTTAGGTAGCAATAGGCGACCAGTTAAAATAAAAATAGTAAAAGGAGGTAAAATTTTATACCATAAAGTTGCTGATTAGCGTTTTGAAGAGTGGACACCTTATCCCTTTGGGAGTCAAGTTCGGTGTTTAACTTTTGAATTCTCTCGTCTTTATCGCGAGATGACGCGAGCTTCGGTCTCTAATTCTTGAATCTTCTTGCTCAATTGCAAATTCTTCTTTTCAAGATTGTTGCGTCTTCTCTCAAAGTGCGAGGCAACTACAAAGGAAGTTCTTCCAACCTATAAAAGAAGATAGAAAAATCATTAAAACATATATATATACCTAAACAATTTAAAAGTTAGCGAAGTATGTTTGTACACATACAGAGACCCAAGTGCATTCAAAGGTCGGGAGACACAACTCTAGAGACTCCATTGAATGAATTATTGCCTTCGATAGCAGCGTTGCACACGTTTGCGAGAGCCCCGCAAAGAGAAGCTAGGGGAGCATCTCCCATTCCTGGAAGCTTGATCGAGAAGATGCTAGATAATTGATCCATGGAAGAACTGGTCGATGGAATCTTCTTGGCGAGAAGGATTCGAGTCATGGTTATCCTCGTCGGAAGATTGAGAGCTTGAGCTAAGGCGAGAAGAGGATTGAACCTTTCGCTTCTTAGCTAAGGGGGCAGAGGATTTACCCTTGCGAGCGACAGTTTTACCCTTACTTTTAATTTTCGCAGCAATAGTTTCTTCAACTCCAACCTTCGCATACACGTAAAGATAAGAAGCGAGAGGCAACAATATTGTTTTAGATAAGAAGAAAGGAAGTGATTCTTACTTCACTCGTAAGCGATCGAAGCAATGTCGAGTATCCTCCGACGGATCCTTTTTGTAGCTTCTTTTCAATTGGCTATCGAAAGATTTCACAAACTCAAGCAATTATAGAAAGAAAGTTACGAAAGCCAAATTTGAAGTAAGTAAACATACCTCTTTCTTCTTCTCGGGCCATTTGAATTCCCAAGGATGATACCTGCGAGATTCGCGGGGAAGAACATGCGGGCCCGCGATATAAGGACCATTTAAAATTAAGGGTACAACCCACCATTTCTCATCTTTGGAGTGGCGAGAGTAGTATTATTACCGGGTGCCAATCAATATCCTGCATGAGCAATTTATCCTCGAGAGACATTATCCTTTTTCTTGATGAACGCCCCAGTAATTTCGCATTCACCATAGTTATCAGCGGTAATTCTCAAAAAAGTTTTCCAGGTGTATTTCTCAGTATTTCCAAGTCTGCGAATTTGGGATTTGTGAGTTAGAATATAAAGATCCTTTACACCATCATGCGATGCGAACTCAAGCATCGGGCGAATACAATCGCCACTTAATTGATAAACGGCCGAGAGAATTTTCATGGGCCAAAATTTCATAAAATAAAGGCAACTCGGGATTATACAAGGGAATAGGAAGTCCCATGAGGTGACCGAGCGAGACTATAATCTTTTGATCATCACATTGATGATCATAGAAAAGATTTGAAAGAATAGATGAGGGTTCTTGATCGGGAATGGTTGTGAGTAAAACCCTTCTCGAGCAACTTGTTCAACTTCTTCAAAAGAAGTTTTGTATGCACGACCCGATGGAAGCCATTTATCAGTATGGGAATGGGCGGAAGATTGGAGATTAAAAACAGCGCTAGAAAGGATGAGGAAAAGCTTTGCAGTAGCAGGAGCGCAAATTGCGGAAGGAGAGAATCAAAGAAAAGTTGCGAGAGACAAACTAAAAGATGAAAAAGGAGGGGAAAAGAAAACTATATATAGGGAAAAGAGCCTCGAGAAAAACGAGGTCATTTAATGCGAAGAGACATGAACGGTCAAGAAAAAGTGGTTGAAAGAGACGTGTCAGAGAAGACATTAATAATCAAAATCCGTGTAAAAATACAAAGCGAAGATTCTAAAGATAAGCGATCGCGGCAACAATATTGTAAAAATCTCATGATACTCTTCCCTTCGCGGGAGAAATGTGAGGAGAGATAAGAGACGATACTTCATATATATCTCAAAAAGCTCCGGAACTTCACACAAGAATAGAGGCAAGTACGTACTTTTCAAGTACGGTATTCTTCGCTCGTTCCTTCATCAACAAAGATCAAAGATTACTACGACAATGGATTTTTCCTTCAAGATCGCTCTTCAAGCAATATTCAAGGAAAAAGAGGCAAGATGTAGGATCATAATATCGCAATGCATAGGGCTCGCGGGATCAATAAACGACGGTACCGCGAGGGAGTCGCAGGAAACTAAAATAAACGGCCGCAATGAGAAACGACACACAAAACAGCGAAAGACATGTAACCTTGGCGGGTTAAGAAGTGTCGCGAGATTGAATAGTTGTACACTGGCGACACTTCGCAAGACATTCCCGAAAATAAAGGATAGCTTAGCTGTCATCCACTATGTATTACCCTATATAAAGGGTCGAGTGAGTCTGTTGTAAGGGGAGATCTTTTTAGAATTGTTAGGCAAGTCATTAGGAGAGAAAGTTTAAGAGTGTTCTAACTTCTAAAGTGTAATTCTATTTTCTGTGTAAACACTTCATGAATTCGATCAATAAAAGTTCTTGATCTTACATCTTCTAATGGATTAATTAAGTAAAATCGAGTAAGGGGGTGTAGTGTGGGAAATCCTGCTACTACATATGCCAGATCTTACATATGTAGTAAGCGTAGATTTCCCACACTACACCCCTTACTCGATTTTACTTAATTAATCCATTAAGATGTAAGATCAAGAACTTTTATTGATCGAATTCATGAAGTGTTTACACAGGAAAATAGAATTACACTTAGAAGTTAGAACACTCTTAAACTTTCTCTCTCCTAATGACTTGCCTAACAATTCTAAAAAGATCTCTCCTTACAACAGACTCACTCGACCCTTTATATAGGGTAATACATAGTGGATGAAAGCCTAAGCTATCCTTTATTTTCTGGAATGTCTTGCGAAGTGTCGCGGTGTACAACTATTCAATCTCGCGACACTTCTTAACCCTCGCAAGGTTACATGTCTTTCGCTTGTTTTGTGTGTCGTTTCTCATTGCGTCGTTTATTTTAGTTTCTCGACTCCTCTCGTACCGATGACTACCGGCTGCTTATTGATCCCGCGAGCCCTATGCATTGCGATATTATGATCCTACATCTTGCCTCTTTTTCCTTGAATATTGCTTCAAGAGCGATCTTGAAGGAAAAATCCGTTGTCGTAGTAATCTTTGATCTTTGTTGATGAAGGAACGAGCAGAAGAATCTTGTACTTGAAAAGTACGATTTTGCCTCTATTCTTGTGTGAAGTTCCGAGAGCTTCTTTGAGATATATATGAAGTATCGTCTCTTATCTCTCCTCACATTTCTCCCGCGAAGGAAGAGTATCATGAGATTTTTACAATATTGTTGCCGCGCCGCTTATCTTTAGAATCTTGATTTTGTATTTTTACACGGATTTTGATTATTAATGTCTTCTCTTGACACGTCTCTTTCAACCACTTTTCTTGACCGTTCATGTCTCTTCGCATTAAATGACCTCGTTTTTCTCGAGGCTCTTTTCCCCTATATATAGTTTTCTTTTCCCCTCCTTTTCATCTTTTAGTTTGTCTCTGCAACTTTTCTTTGATTCTCTCCTTCCGCAATTTGCGCTCCTGCTACTGCAAAGCTTTTCCTCATCCTTTCTAGCGCTGTTTTTAATCTCCAATCTTCCACCCATTCCCATACTGATAAATGGCTTCCATCAGTCGTGCATACAAAACTTCTTTTGAAGAAGTTGAATGAAGTTGCTCGAGAAGGGTTTTACTCACAACCATTCCCGATCAAGAACCCTCATCTATTCTTTCAGAATCTTTTCTATGATCATCAATGTGATGATCAAAAGATTATAGTCTCGCTCGGTCGCCTTCTCGCGGGACTTCCTATTCCCTTGTATAATCCTCGAGTTGCCTTTATTTTATGAAATTTTGGCCCATGAAAATTCTCTCAGTCGTTTATCAATTAAGTGGCGATTGTATTCGCTGATGCTTGAGTTCGCACCGCCGCAGTAAAGGATCTTTATATTCTAACTCGTCGAGAAATCCCAAATTCGCAGAGACTTGGAAATAGTTGTTGAGAAATACACTGTGGAAAACTTTTTTGAGAATTACTCGGTGATAACTATGGTGAATGCGAAATCTCTATTTGGGCGTTCGCTTCAAGAAAAAGGATAATGTCTCGAGGATAAATTGCTCATGCGAGGATATTGATTGGCACCCGGTAATAATACTACTCCTCGCCACTCCAAAGATGAGAAATGGTGGGTTGTACCCTTAATTTTAAATGGTCCTTATATCGCGGGCCCAAGATGTTCTTCCCTGCGAATCTCGCAGGTATCATCCTTGGGAATTCAAATGGCACGAGAATAAGAAAGAGGTATGTTTACGACTTCAAATTTGGCTTTCGTAACTTTCTTTCTATAATTGCCGAGTTTGTGAAATCTTTCGAGATAGCCAAGTTGAAAAGAAGCTACAAAAAGGATCCGGCTTCGGAGGATACTCCGACATTGCTTCGATCAAGCACGAGTGAAGTAAGAATCACTTCCTTTCTTCTTATCTAAAAACAAGATTGTTGCCTCTCGTTTTTATCTTTACGTGTATGCGAAGGTTGGAGTTGAAGAAACTATTGCTGCGAAAAATTAAAAGTAAGGGTAAAACTGCGCTCGCAAGGGTAAATCCTCGCCCCCTTAGCTAAGAAGCGAAAGGTTCAATCCTCTTCTCGCCTTAGCTCAAGCTCGAATCTTCGACGAGGATAACCATGACTCGAATCCTTCTCTCGCCAAGAAGATTCCATCACTCGCTTCTTCCATGGATCAATTATCTAGCATCTTCTCGACTGTTTCAAGGAATGGGAGATGCTCCCCTAGCTTTCTCTTTGCGGGGCTCTCGCAAACGTGTGCAACTTTGCTTTCTTGGAAGGCAATAATTCATTCAATGGAGTCTCTAGAGTTGTGTCTCCGACCTTTTGAATGCACTTGGGTCTCGGGTATGTGTACAGCATACTTCCACGCTAACTTTTAAATTGTTTAGGTATATATATATGTTTTAATGATTTTTCTATCTTCTTTTATAGGTTGGAAGAACTTCCTTTGTAGTTGCCTCGGACCTTGAGAGAAGACGCAACAATCTTGAAAAGAAGAATTTGCAATTGAGCAAGAAGATTCAAGAATTAGAGACCGAAGTCGCGTCATCTCGCGATAAAGACGAGAGAGAATTCAAAAGTTAAACACCGAACTTGACTCCCAAAGGGATAAGGTGTCCACTCTTCAAAACGCTAATCAAAGAACTTTATGGTATAAAATTTTACCTCCTTTTACTATTTTTATTTTAA
Organism: Papaver armeniacum; assembly: GCA_023531295.1. NCBI lineage: Eukaryota > Viridiplantae > Streptophyta > Magnoliopsida > Ranunculales > Papaveraceae > Papaver > Papaver armeniacum. The sequence goes on from JAJJWW010015800.1 coordinate 471,103, forward strand.
CGGCCGCCCTATTGCTACCTAACTTATTACTTTCGCAGAGATGTATATAATCTCTCCGATGAGGCTATTCTTCTCCATACATTTCCCGATCCTATGGATAATAACCTTCTTCTCGCTCACCTCAACAACTCTTTAAGTAGTTCATCAAACAAAATTAATTCCCTTTCATTAAATGAACTTCAGACCAAATATCGTCTTTTAGAAATTGAACATAGATCTGGTTTAAGTCTAACCAATTTAAACGAATGTTTCTCGAGTCCAATAAAGAAATCAAAATTTTGAGGAAGAAAATTAGTGACCTTATAGATGATAAAGATCGCATTGCTAACAATGGTGCACAGGCATTAGCAACATTTCAAAAATCTCTCCTTGAACTACAAATTGAACGTGATGAATTGCTTCGCTTAATTCCTTGCTTAGTGAGCGAGAAGATCAAATTCGTTCCCTCCTTGTTATAAATAGTGACGATGAATTCACTCCGGGCTGCGAAAGTTTTAGATAATGCCAGGAATAACCTAGGTGTTGATGTTAGTCTTCACGTAGAGCATACTTCCTTGATTAAAGATATGATATCCGATAGAGAAGGTTATTTATTACACCTTACTACTTCTTACCGTAATATTGCTTGTAAATTATTAACTTGTTGTTACTTATTTGCGAGACCCGAGAAGAGGCTTCAAAGTTAGAATTAGAGAGCTTGAATCGAGAAAGAACAACTCGCGGGAATTTTTAAACGAGAATTGAAGAACTCGAAACCGAAAAGGAGCATTTCATGACAGAGAATCTCTCCTTCGCGAGAATAGATATTCCAGGTTGAAGAAACAATTTTCTGATAGGTGGAGAATTTTAGCAATGATCTTTTCGTTTTTGCAATGGAGGCATGGAGTATGTTTGTAAGGATCACAATATCCTCTCGCATTCATATCCCTTTCTCCTTGAAAAGGTTCCCGAGAATCACTGTCTCGACGCGTTTCGATAGCGAGGTGGCGAAGAAGAAAATTACAGCGATGAGAATAATCGGACTGAAAAAATCAGATGAAGAAGAAGAATCGCCAAAGAAATAACTCTTTTTGTTTTCTTTTTCTGCTTGTAATATCTGTACATTTCTGTATCCTTATTATAGTGTATTTCTTGGATTTTTTCCCCTCTGGTAGTTCTTCCTTGTGATATAATCGGCTAACATTATTGATGTATAACTCTTTCATCAGAAGATGAATAACAATATTTCACTTTCCCCATTCCCATACTTGCCTCTGTTAATTATCTTCGGATGAAAGATCTTATTTGTCATCATTGTTATTAAAATGTATCGTTGCGACAATGTCGCCTTATGCTTTTGGTGGTCTTCACTTTATTATTTTTTCTTGTTGCGACAAGGTCGCAAGCCGCCTTTACATTTTCGTGCAATGGCCCATTGACCTTGCCTTATCATTTTTGTATGGTCTTCCAAGTCAGACCTCCCTAATTAGAGGTCCTCCTCTCGCCACCTTTATCGCGACAAAATCGCAGGACGTCTTTACACTTGTATGTAAGGACCCCTTGATCTTGCCTTATCATTTTCCAAGTATTTTTGCCTCTAGGATGTTTTAGTTGCGACAATATGACAGGCCTAAATATCCTTGCGAACATAAAGCCCCATGACATTGCCGTCTTGCGACGAAATCGCAGGACGTCCGTACACTTTCGTGTAAAGACCCATTGATCTCGCCTTACCCTCGCGTTAGTATTATTGCCTCTGCAGGATCATCGCACAAATATGACAAGCCTAAGTCTCCTTGCGAAAACAAAGCCTCATGACATTTGCGTCCTGTTTTGACACCCCCTAATGGAGAGCGTCGCCCTTATCATCTCCCGGTTGCCCCTTCAAGGAGGCGAAACATCGGCCATACAAGACTAGCTCCTCCCATCCGGTCTTAACAACAACCAAGTTGTTTTGTGCAGCCCTCTTATCCCTTATACCTATATGGTTTATGGTTACGAGACCGCACCCTAAGTGGAGTTTTCTTCAAAGCGAGTGCAACGCATGCCAAGACTTGCCAAGAATGGCGGGGTAGGTTCATCCATCCCGGGCACTCGCTCAACCGTGTACCCCGGCGCCTTGAGCATACATCGACTCCTAAGAAGAGACCCTCGGTCGCCCAACTGTGGTATAACCTACATATATAGTTGGGAATCCAAGGTACCTCTTAGGATAGGCTTTCATGGGCCCCAAATTTCCATGACTCGGGCTTCGGGAGCGGTGTAACCTTCCCCCGAGCCATGTCGGGAGATACCCCCATTATGACGCACTTTAGGTCTTACATTTGCCTCTTACGAAATGTTATTCGCGAACTAGGGTGTACGCCATAAAGGTTCGTCCCATTCTTTTACTTATTCATATTTGTTAAATCATTCAATCATTCATGTTTCATTATTTGCTGATTCTTGTTTGCGAAGTATTCGCATAATTCTGTATTTTCATTTTTCTTTCTTAATTAAATTCCCATATACTCTTGGTTGCGAGATTCTCGCACATCATCACTTCAATTGCTACTTTTTCTCCTGTTTTTGTTGATTATTCACTTCTTATGCCTTTTGCTCCTCATATCCTTTGCTTCTTTATTACCATAATATTCGCCTGTCTCTAGGCACTCACCTCGCGAGGTATGTTCAGTCCTTACTTCTATGGCATCCACCATCAATTTTTCCTTTCTCTGCTCATCTCTCACATGTTGTTTCCAACCTTTTCTTTTGGCATTCCTTTCTTCAGCACTTTCTACATCTACTTCATGACATTGTTGCGACTCCTTCCAATCTCCCCGTATAATACCAATGCCATTTGGATGTGGGAATTTAATACATTGATGATATGTTGACGCGACTCCCAAGATCTCATGAAGCCATGGCCTCCCAATCAGCGCATTGTATGGAGATTCCACGTCGACCACACGAATAAAATATCAGTTGATAATCCTTGTAGAGGTATTCTCATGTGAACCTCTCCCTTTGGTTTGTTTGCAGTGCCATTAAATCCATATATCTTGTATGTAGAGTAGGGATCAAATCCTCATCTTTTCCTCCCATCGTCTTGTAAGTATGGTAGAAGAGAATATTCACCGAACTTCGGTGTCGATTAAGATTCGGTTGATCGCCAAACAAGCTTCTCGCCTCATCATCTTCTCCATCAATTGGTTTCGGGTTAATCTCTAGTTTCACAACCAACGGGCTATCATGTGTTTCTCTTCCTTTTGGCACTTCATCTGCGAGAGAAAGAAATAGTCTTCTACCGCCACTTTTCTAATCTGCGTCGTTCTCGCCTGTGCTCATTATTTCTTTATCATCGGCATCTCTCGCAAAGACTCTCACCGAGCACGTTGTCATGAAAATCTTCGATTGTGCGATAAAGTGGACGATAGAGTTGCAATTCAAATTTTGGCTTTCGTTCCGATTTCTATCACAAATGTTTCCTTTCCTTTCGCCGACATTGCTGTGCATTTCTGGTGGTGGTGGTAATGTCGGCCTTTTTCTTCTCCTTTTAGAAAGTGATTCAGCTTCCCTTGATCAATCATCCCGAGAATAATTCTCTTTACGTTTGCAATGATCGTTTGTTTGATGTCCATGGAAGCGATGGTAAGAACAAAACTCATGACTTGTGCTTTGGTGGTGGTTCCATCCCGCGTTCCAAGGTCTTTGGTACTTCTTCCATCACGAGTATAGCCTCCCAGATTTTTTCCACACTAGCATTCGGTGGAGGCATCCTAATTGGTTCCCATACTATTCTCGCGGCTTCTCTGCCCTCCATGGTTATATTGCCTTCGTCCCACCATAAGTTTCTTGCACATTGTCTAGCCTCGAATCTTATTATTCTTGTTACGGTTATAGTAGTTCCTTTCTTGTTCAAATTCCTCCTGGTCATGGCTTCCCATAGCTACTATCTTCCATTGTCTCTCCCTTGCCTTCCACCTTGTCGTCCTTGCGAAGTGCTCGCCTTTGTATTGATGAACCGAGGTAACAAGCTTGCGTTATGACATTCGAGTTTGTGTTCGCGATTGGATAAGAATTCATTTCATTTGTCTTTCTTCTAAGGTGATATATTCTTCCTGTAATTCTCAGATTCGCCATCGTGATTGTATTTTTGACTCTAAAAATTTGAATGTATAACAAGTTAGTCGCGAAGAGAGCATTCACAAATGAGAGGATGAGATATCTTTCCTCAACCCGTCCCGCCATTTCGCTACACATGGTTCTCCATATTATTGTCAATCGCCTTAAGCTCTCACCAACCCTTTGTTTCAACCTCGAATACATCTTGATACCAGTCGTGAAGAGTTGTTACTTATGTATGCTCCCAGGAATGTGGCTTGTAGATGGTTAAATGATGTGATTGTGTTCCTTGGTAGACCTTCAAACCACTTTAGTGCTTCTCCTATTAAGCTTGACGCGAAATATTTGCACAATATAGCATCATGATTCTCCCATTGTAACATACATCTCATATAAGCCTTAATATGTTGTATCGCACAGGTTGTTCCATCAAAGATGTTGGTTAATGCAGGTAGATTGCACTTAGGAGGTATTCCTCCCATCGTACTACTTCTAGCGTGAAGGGATTCTTCGCGCTTTCGCAATAGCTTCGTCTAACCTGTCTCCTTCCTCCTTCCCTTCTATTATTGGTAATCCTCTCATTTCAGCCAGTTCTCTTAAGATTTGTTTATTTGCCTCGAGAATTTGATTCTCCGGTCTTTTAGTTCTCGCTTTTCTTCTTCTTCGCTCGTGCCTATTTTGACCTTCCCGCTCGTTATTTTCTTCTCTTCTTTCCTCGCGACGCTCTTCTTCGTTTCTTTCGTCAATTCGCACGCCATTATATCGGTTGTTCTCTCTTCTTGGTTGCCTCTCGGCTCTCATCATCTGCACCTCTCATATTCTTCATTAATATTTCTATTGGTACGATTTTGTTCCCTTCTTCTCTCGCGGTTGTCATGGTTATTCTGCCGGATTGCTTCTTCCATCTCTTGATTTTCCATTTCTGCTCTCATTCTTTCTCTTTCGCGAGCTAGTCGCGCTTGTTCAATGTAGTGTCTCTCAATGTCATCTTCGATCTCTCGGTTTCTTCTCAATTCTTCTCTCCCATGCAAGATTATTCTCCTTCAAATTTGGGTCATTCAATTCTTGGAGTTGCATGTTTCCTTGATTTTCCCTATTCCGCTCATTTTGAAGATTTTTTGGTGAGGAATATAACGATCTTCTATTTCTTCTCTTCTCTCGCCATGCTCTATATTCGGATTTTGTGTTTCTTCATCGGTGCTTTCTGTTGGTAAAACTCTCCTTCTTTCTTCTCCATTCGATCTTGAACTTGATCTCACGCTACTTCTAGATCTCCTATTTTGCAACCTCATATTTTCCATCCTCAATTCATGATTCTGTCTTGTCAAGTTTGCTCGTTCCTCTGCCTCTAGCCGTCTCTCCTCATGTATTGTTTGTCTCAATCTTTCTAATCTTGCGATTTCTTCGTTACCTAGATTCATTTCTCCATTCATTTCTTGCTCTCCTCCTCCTTGTCCATTGTTCACCAAGCTTCTTGCTCCTCTTCTCTCTCGTCTTGGAATCAGATCTCCAAGTATGTACACTTACTCTATCATAATCCTCGGCCGTGTTTGCTCTGGGGAGATTGGTGGTGATTTTGATCTTCTCCATCATTTCTCCTATTCATTCTTGATGATTCTCCTGTTTCATTCCTCCTTTCTCCAGCAAGTCTCCCACTTCTTCTTACAATCGTTGGTTGCCCTTGTACATTTCTTCTTCTAGCCATTTTTCTTTTCCAATGAATTCTTGAGTATCTTCTCCAAATCTTTTTTCTGTTAATCCAAATTCCTTCCAATTTCTACGTTAATCTCTGCACAGTCCCTGTTTCTAGCGCATATGTAGTAGCAGGATTTCCCACACTACACCCCTTACTCGATTTTACTTAATTAATCCATTAGAAGATGTAAGATCAAGAACTTTTATTGATCGAATTCATGAAGTGTTTACACAGGAAAATAGAATTACACTTTAGAAGTTAGAACACTCTTAAACTTTCTCTCTCCTAATGACTTGCCTAACAATTCTAAAAAGATCTCCCTTACAACAGACTCACTCGACCCTTTATATAGGGTAATACATAGTGGATGACAGCTAAGCTATCCTTTATTTTCGGGAATGTCTCGCGAAGTGTCGCCAGTGTACAACTATCCAATCTCGCGACACTTCTTAACCTAGCCGGGTTACATGTCTTTCAGTTGTTTTGTGTGTCGTTTCTCATTGCGTCGTTTATTTTAGTTTCCTGCGACTCCCTCGCGGTACCGTCGTTTATTGATCCCGCGAGCCCTATGCATTGCGATATTATGATCCTACAACACCTTTCAATCAATCAATGGAAGATCTCAACAAATACATTTCATTAACCTTCAAACCACCATCTAAACTAACTTCAACAAATTATCCTCTGGAAGTCACAAATTGTACCACTTCTGCGTAGCTACAATTTGTTCATATTTGTTGATATCTCATTCCATTGTCTGGTGAAACATTATCGTAAAACATCTCCAGCAGGACAAGAAATCATATCAAAAGAAGGCTTTGTAGATGCAGATCTTGATAATGATTTTGTATTCAATCGGATGTACAACTACTAGGTAAATCAAGATCAAGCTATTCTCTCCTGGTTATTTTTCGCTTGTGTTGAAGAAACTCACTCTTAGGTAATCGATTGCACGTTTTCTCATGAAATTTGGGTTCGTCTTGAACACAATTACAATGCTACTACGAAATTTGGATTGATGCAATTGAAAACTGATTTAGTTCATTTGAAGAAAAGTAGTGATTCTATGCTAGTGTATTTCAACAAAGCAAGATTTATATCACATCAATTAGCTCAAATCGATCGTCCTATATCAGATGACGATCTCGTTTTTCACATCCTTCAAGGATTACCTGCTGAATATAATGCTTTCAAAACCTCAGTTACAACTCAGCAATTGAAGAATGATAATCTGATTACTACTGCTGAACTATTAAGATTGTTTTTATCTGAAGAAGCTAGAGTTTTCTCAGACTCCAAAATAAACCTCACCACTGCTTCTGCAAATCTGTCCACTCAACAACATCATCATACTCCTTCTTTACCTACATTTGATCAACAATACCAGACTTATTCTCCACCCTCAGCTTATTATCAACATTACACAGGACCTCCACCTCATTCATCACCTTCACAATCTCAGTGGAATTCTCACAGAGGTACCTTCAACAGAGCTGGTGGTGGGTCTCATGGTAATAGATCTGGTGGTCTTAGAGGTGGTTTTAGAGGTGGAAGATTTGGCAATGGTGGTCGTGGTGGTAACAGATCTGGAGGACCTCCTCCCAATTTCTTTCCACCGCAGAATCCTATCAGATATAACTATTACATTGAATGTCAGATTTTCATCAAACTTGGTCACTCAGCAAAGGAATGTAGATACAGATATGCTACCAATAATAACTACATGACTCAAGCGCATTACACTACTTGTTCATATCCTGGTGATGATTATGATGATTTCTGGTGCCCTGAACCAGAAGCCTTTGTTGTTTACAATGATAACTCTGCTTTTTCTAGCTCTGGATGGGTACCTGACTCAGGTGCTACTCATCATATCACTTCTGACCTGTCCAACCTGAATATGCACTTAGAATATCAAGGAAATGATCATGTTAGAGTTGGCAATGGCTCAGGTTTGAATATTTCTCATATTGGTACTTCAATTATTAAAAATGATGATTGCACATTTACACTGTCAAATGTTCTTCATGTTCCATCCATTACTATGAATCTAATTTCAGTACATCAGTTTACAAAGGAAAATAACTGCTTCTTTGAATTTCATCATGATAAATTCTTTGTGAAGGATGTGAATACCAACAAGGTTCTGCTCACTGGTCCTGTTAGAGATGGTTTATATCACTTAGACTTCACTGCTGCTCAACTAAAATAGGCTCTTAGTTCCACTGCTTCCTCATCATCCACATGTCATAATAAACATGGACACCCAGCATACAAGACCTTGAATAATGTTCTGTCTTCAGTTAATGAGGTACTAGATGATCATCTGTCCAAAACTCTTTGCTCAGCCTGTCAACTAGCAAAGAATCATGCTTTACCTTTTCGCTCTAGTTCAAACTCTGTGTATGGTCCTCTGGATTTAATTCACTCAGATGTATGGGATTCCCCTCTTTGTTCTATCAATGGATTTAAGTATTATGTTTCATTTATTGATTCATTCAGCAGATTTACCTGGTTATATCCTTTAGCATACAAATCATAAGTACTTGATACATTCATCAAGTTTAAAACTCATGTTGAGAATAAATTACATAGGAAAATCAAATTTGTTCAATCTGATTGGGGAGGGGAATACAGAAATGTTTCTACATATTTAGAAAATTGTGGAATTGGTCATAGGGTATCTTGTCCCCATGCACATGCTCAAAATGGAAAAGCTGAAAGAAAGCACAGACATATAGTTGAAATTGTTCTAGGTTTATTATCTCATGCATCATTACCCATCTCATTTTGGTCATATGCATTTGAGACTGCAAATTTTCTTATCAACAGATTGCCAACTCCTACTTTGGACCAACTGTCACCTTTAGAAACTTTATTTCAAATTCCACCTGACTATAACTTCTTACATACATTTGGTTGTGCCTTCTTTCCATGCCTAAGACCATTCAATGCTCACAAATTAGAACCAAGGTCTGTCAAATATGTATTTTTGGGATACAGTCAGCTACACAAGGGATATAAATGTTTCAATCCTCTTACAGGGAAGATCATTATTTCTAGAGATGTGGTGTTTGATGAGAATGTTTTTCCATATGCAAAGATTTTTCACACTGAAGATTCTTCTAATGCAGTACTTACTTGTGCAACTATTTTGCCCTCAAGCACTTCTTCTACTGTTATTAATGCTCCTACTGTTATATCTAATAAGGTGGATACATCATCGATCGACATGCCACCAACTGTAACTCATGATACATCTACTACTGCACCTCCTCTTGTTGTTCCTTCCTCATCTGTTACTAATGCTCATTCCATGACCACAAGAGGCAAACAAGGTATTTTCAAGACAAAGGTCTTTGCTTCTGAAGTTCAATTTGTTTGGGAGGATATCACAGTTCCTACATGTTACTCTGAAGCTTGCAAAGATCCAAAATAGAGAGCTGCCATGGATGAAGAAATTACTGCACTTTTACAAAATGGTACTTGGCAGCTAGTACAAGTGGATTCAGGATATAATGTCATTGGTTGTAAGTGGATTTTTAGAATCAAAGAAAAGCAGATGGAACCATAGAGAGATACAAATCCATATTGGTTGCAAAAGGCTGCAATCAAGTTGAGGGCATTGATTATCAAGATACGTTCAACCATGTAGTCAAGCCAACAACAATTAGAATGATCATTTCAATTTCTCTTTATAAAGGCTGGAAGATCAAACAACTTGATGTCAAAAATGCTTTCCTTCATGGGCATTTACAAGAGGAGGTATTTATGGTTCAACCACATGGTTATGTAGATAATTTACTACCTCATCATGTCTGCAAATTGAGGAAATCACTCTATGGATTGAAGCAAGCACCAAGGGCTTGGTTTGCAAGACTTAGTCAGTTTTTACTGCAATATGGTTTTCAAGCTTCAAAAAACTGATACATCCCTATTCTTCAGAGTTACTTCTTCTGCAGATTTATATGTGCTCATTTATGTAGATGACATTCTTGTCACTGGCAGCTCAAGCTCTTCAATTGATCAACTTCTGAGTACTCTTAGCAGAGAGTTTGCAATCAATCATTTAGGAGAACTTCGCTTCTTTTCAGGCATTCAAGCATCAAGGAATTCATCAGGTCTTTATCTTTCTCAATAAAAATATATCTCCAACTTATTACACAAAACTAAGATGACATTTGCTAAACCATATTCTACTCCATTTGCACCTTCTACCACTAGTGATACATATCCACTGTTTGAAGATCTTGCCCTTTACAGAAGTGTTGTTGGTGCTCTGCAATATGCTATAATTACCAGATATGACATTACTTATGCTATGAATGAATCTTGTTAGCACATGCAATCTCCTTCAGAAGCTCATTGGACTGCAGCTAAAAGGATTATGAGGTATTTACAAGGCACGCTTGGATATGGCTTACAGTTCAAGTGCTTTAGTTCACTTCAGATACAAGCTTTCTCAGATGCTAACTGGGATAGTGACATCACTGATCGTCGTTCTACTGGTGGTATGGTAATTTTTCTTGGCCCTAACTTGATTTCCTGATGCTCTCGCAAGCAGAAGACTGTATCTCGTTCAAGCACAGAGGCAGAATATCGTGCATTAGCTGATGCAACTTCAGAGGTTTATTGGATTCAATCTATTCTGGCAGAACTTAGCTTTCACTCTCCCAGGGCTCCAGTTCTTTGATGAGACAATATGGGTGTGTTGATGGTGGGTTTTAGCTTAGGGTTAAAATCGTAAGACACTAAACCCTAGCAGATAATGATGTCACAACATTTAAAGTAACAAGCATTTACTAGGCACATTCTTGAAACCTTTAATGTGTCCCTAAATAATTACTCAGGTATCTTTTTCAAATTAGGGTTACGACAAGCCAAACCCTAATTCTCACGTGTGCCAACGGCAAATCATGTCACCACACCGACCAGGCGCCAAAGCATGCCAACCATGCTAGCCGCACCTCATGCCAATGGAAAATCATGCCACCCACACCGACCGCGCCAAAGCATGACAACCATGCTAGCCGCACCTCGTGCCAATGGCAAATCATGCCAGACCACACCGAGCCGCGCCAAAGCATGCCAACCATGCTAGCCGCACCTCTCGTGCCAATGGAAAACCATGCCAGCCACACCGACCGCGCCAAAGCATGCCAACCATGCTAGCCGCACCTCGTGCCAATGGAAAATCATGCCAGCCACACCGACCGCGCCAAAGCATGCCAGTCATGCTAGCGGCACCTCCGTTCCAATGGCAAATCATGCCAGCCACACCGACCGCGCCAAAGCATGCTAGCCATGCTAGACGCACCTCCGTGCCAATGGAAAATCATGTCAGCCACACCTACTGTGCCATGCCAAAAGCACCTCGCCATGACCCCATGCCGCGCCACCATACTGGCCTTCACTACGCGGCTATCAAAACGAAGGCGTGCAACAATCAACGGTTTCCCTTCAATCCCAGGAGCAAATCCTGGCCTTCTAAGGTTACCAAACGACCTTTTCCCCAAAACCCTAGCTTGGTCACGCACCTAACCCAAGCTAGCCACGCCATGCGCCTATGGAAAGCCCTCGGCCCCACATGCCAAGCAAAAACCGCACCTAGCCCAAGCTAGTCACGCCATGCGCCTATGGCAAACCCTTAGCCCCACATGCCAAGCCAACACCGTACCTAGCCCAAGCTAGTCAAGCCATGCGCCTATGGAAAACCCTTGGCCCCACATGCCAAGCCAAACCAAACCTATCCAAGCTAGCCGCGTCATGCCAAACGCCCTTGCCTTGGCCCTAGCCATGCCATACACCCATGACCAACCCTTGGCCCCACATGCCAAGCCAAAATCTCACCTAGCGAAAGTTAGCCACGCCCAAGGCGAACCCTTGGCCCCACATGCCAATCCAAAACCAAACCTAGCCAAGCTAGCCGCGCCATGCCAAACGCACTTTTCCTTGGCCCTAGCCATGCTAGTCACATCATGCCAAGCCAAACGCCCTTGTCTTGGCCCTATCCACGCTGTATGCCCATGGAAAACCTTTGGCCTCACATGCCAAGACAAAATCGCACCTAGCCAAAGCTAGCCACGCCAAAGGCGAACCCTTGGACCCACATGCCAATCCTAATCACACCCTAGCCGCGCCACCCTGTTGGCCTTCCAAACGCGACCACCAAAACGAAGGCGTGCAACAATCAACGGTTTCCCTTCAATCCCAGGAGTAAATCCTAGCCATCCAAGGTTACCAGACGACACATGGTAACCTATGGTCCGAAAACCTAAGTTTGGCCATGCCAAACCTTGCCATGCCAACGGCATGCCAACCTAGCCGCTCCACCCTGTTGGCCTTCCCTACGCGGCCACCAAAACGAAGGCGTGAAACAATCAACGGTTGCCCTTCAATTCCAGGAGCAAATCCTAGACATCCAAGGTTACCAGACAACACATGGTAACCTATGGCTCGAAAACCTATGTTTGGCCACGCCAAACCTTTCCGTGTCAACGGCATGCCAACCTAGCCGCGCTACCACGTTGACCCTCACTACGCGGCTACCAAAACGAAGGCGTGCAACAATCAACGGTTGCCCTTCAATTCCAGGAGCAAATCCTAGCCATCCAAGGTTACCAGAAGACACATGGTAACCTTTGTCCCGAAAACCTAAGTTTGGCCACGCCAAACCTTGCCATGCCAACGGCATGCCAACCTAGCCGCGCCACCACGTTGGCCCTCACTACGCGGCTACCAAAACGAAGGTGTGCAACGATCAACGGTTACCCCTCCTCTCAAGATGCAAAATCTCGCTCGTCGAAGGTCACCAGGCCGGAAAGTTTCCCGAGCTTGACTTGCCAAGCCACAACAACGTGCTACATGTTTTCCAAAACATTCGAGACATCAACACAAACTGGGGGATCCTCTTTGGGTATTGGTTTGGCGGTTTACAGCGTGCGGCGTATACTACGGGAAAAATCATCATTTACAACACTGTATTAGGGTTGTAGTACCCCTACTACAACGCTTTTTTGTGTATTGTGTAGGTGGGGTATTGTAGAAAGTCCAAGCTTTTCTACAATGCTTGACTAAGAGTTGTAAAGGGTGATGTGGTTCATGGTTCGACAATATTTTGCCAAAGTTGTGATTCTCTTTCGATTTTTTTTTTAAAGCCTAACACAACTCTTGCTTGTGTTGTAGGATTATTTTACACAACAAAGGATGCGTATCGTAAAAATATGTAACACAACACTTGTATAAGTTGAAGGTCTATCTTAGACAACCTAGGATGTGTATCATAGAAATATGTAACACAACACTTGTATAAGTTGAAGGACTATCTTAGACAACCTAGGATGTGTATAGTAGAAATATGTAACAACTCTTATTACTATTATGAATAAGATTTGCACGACACTTGTAAGTGTTGTAGAACTATGTTGGACAGCACCTAGTTATGTCGTAAAGAAATTCTTTCACAACCATTGGTTTGTGTAGTTGAAATATGGAACACAACTCTTATCAGAAGTTGTGTGCATAAAATATTTTCGAAAAAAAAATTATAGCTGAAACCAAATTGCGGAAAGTATTTCACATTCACATTAAGCTGCCGGTGTAACACATTTACATTCATTCAAATGACCATTTATTTAAATTATAATGAAATGAAACATGCATCCACATCCATAAATACAAATGACCATTTCTGTAAAAAATCAATATTCATTGTACAATTCATCAGTTAGCACTTAACTTTTAAAAAAAAATCCAAGTCTACAAGTCCTAGCTAATAGGTTCTAATTTGTTTTGGATACAATTGTAAAGCAAACCAAGAATCACGAATCTCCACAACTTGTAGTCGCTTTTGCAGATTGGATAGATGCATTTGGAGGTTACTTAGTAATTAACACTGTGGAATTTCCAAGAGATTCAAACAAGTTAGTTTTCTCGAAAAGTACTCCAACAAAATCCCTTCAAGAAAATGAAAAAGATTCATTGAGATAGTTAGCAAGTGACGAAGTGCATGTCATACAATAAAATAAATTATTCAAGTTCGGTTCCAACTTCCAAGGGAACTACCTAATTTCATTAAGGCTCTCCACTGCTTTCTTTGGGAACATCTAAATGGACAGTGACTGACAAAACACAAAGAGACAAAAGAAAAAGAATTAGAAATGAACAAGCCAAACATAGGTGGCTTATACACATGGAACACAAACCAAATGCAGTAAGCTAAATTTTAAGCCAACTACATAAAATTTAGCAATATTCAAGGACAATCGAGATGTATTTCGACATACAGAAAAACAAACATACGCAAACACACCGAGTTCGATAGAAACGTTTAAAAACGAAAGAAAGAAGTTTCACATGTTATCCTCAATCAACTCAAGTAACAGGCTTTACGGGTTATCTAAGCATGTTTTGGTCACCTAGCTGCGATTCTGCATTGGTTCTTTGAGGAATTATAGATAACTACTACGACTTTCTTGAAGGATATAAAAGTGCTTCAAGTTTTCGCTTTAACCACCATATTTAGGGAATATAAAAACAAGACATCCAATCATAGATCAGGGCATTTAGCTTATCAAATTACAATAGTTAAGCACGTCTTCTTGGTATTTAGTCATACAAGACATTTACCAAGCAACACAACCGCTACAAAGAATCAGATGAAAGTTGTATCGTACCTGCGACATAAACTGAAAGTCCCAAGGTGTAATGAAGATGGAAATACCTGCACAAGGCTTATAATAGCCATGAGTGATGTACGAAGCCAAGGTAAATCAACAAATTATTTTGCATCTTTTTGAGCAATCCTAGCAATTGCAACAATCAAATTCTTGATAAGATCGGACGATAAAGTCGATCTGTTTGCTAATACACTAGATATCATCAAATCACCAACTGCGAGAAGAAGGAAAAATGTCATAACTTAACCAAAAAAAGATAAAAATTAAGCGTACGGTACAGCCATAAAAAGCAAATAATGGCACAAAGTAAAACTCATCCAAATTCAAAATCCATAAAATAAATGTAGCCTTTTACCTTTTGGTCGAGCCTCCATTCGCATTTAGATCAACTCCATTAAGTACAAAGGGGATAACATTTCTTGGCTGGCATTGCCTGCAAAAAAGAAACCAACATTCACTAAAACACTCAAAAAGAATTCTACAATCTAAACACCGAACTTCATAAACCCATCTTAACATACAATTAACTCAACCCATCACTTAAATTCCCATACACCTTTTGTCACATCTCGAGTCATCATGACACCTGAGTCTTTATCGGTCCCACTCAACCAAAGAAATATTCCCTTAGTAGTTACAACCAATCTATAATTTCTCAACTTAAAGAAATGTTTTCCAAATGAGTCTTTGCCAAAGGAGATTTGCCCAAAGACGATAATCCTTTATGTATATTCAAATTGTGGAGAAGACTTCTACCAAATGAAACCAAGCGTCAATAGA
Organism: Papaver armeniacum; assembly: GCA_023531295.1. Taxonomy (NCBI): domain Eukaryota; kingdom Viridiplantae; phylum Streptophyta; class Magnoliopsida; order Ranunculales; family Papaveraceae; genus Papaver; species Papaver armeniacum. The sequence goes on from JAJJWW010015800.1 coordinate 486,340, forward strand.
GATTTCGACCACCAATTAATTTAAAAAATATCCACTCATACAAAATACCTCTATTTTAGTAAAAATAAGTGCCCCACGACCAAACTATGTGCGCTTGATAGCTTAAAGAAATGGCTGCAACAAGATTATTTGATTTCCACACGAGTTGAAAGGATATTATGCGGCCTACTATCAATTCCACGAAACCTGTTAAAAATTAGCACCACAAAAATTTCATAATCCTCCTCAAGATAAAGCATAATAAAAAATCAAGCATTCAAGCGGATAATATCTACTAAATGAAATAACTAACAATCAACAGAATAAATCACAAAGATGGAAAATAAAGAAGAAACACAAAATGAATAGCATAAATACGACATAGTTAACGGCCACAATACCTTCTTAAGCTACGAGTATTAAAATTATCTCAAGTTGTGTTTATCTCAGAGGCGCTAATGCTCTACTTGAGTCACTAATTTCTTTGGTTACGGAAATATACTTTTAAAACAAGGAGGCTTGAGATTGAAAAGCTTCACCAACATTTAAAGGACTTAATACACTTTTTAGGTCACTATACCTTCTATCATAACCATGACCACCATATCAATTGCATCTTCAGCCTCACTGGCTACGCCTTGAATGATACCTACCAAATAATTGCCGCCTCAATTCCCTGCCATTGTGCAAATAAAATACATCAATTGCAAAATAACTTTCCAAGCCAAGAAATCACAAAAGCTTAAAAAACTGTAAAATCTAGCTCTACAATCAATTAACCTGCTAACATCACATGCGATATAATAAAAACTAAAGCGAGACTAACCTGCTAATATTCTTCAAATGTATAAAGTTACAATATCCACCTCGATTACAAGTATTCTCTTCATCACCCCTACGGGTAGCTTCACGAAAATCCGTCACAAAACCATCATGTATAGGGCTTGTTTCTCAACTCGAGCCATTGACATGTCTTTCATAATCACAACATTCATGGCAAGCAACACCTTTGTGCGTTCAATCAAACACCCATATTCGGATTGCACTAGACCACTAAATACACCTAGAGTATGAGTTTAGTTTCATCTTCTTTGGGCTGCAACGCCATACAACCAGCCGATTCGTGAGACTCCAAGCCAATCACCCGAAACACCACTTGCTTGCCTTCAATCGACCAACACAAATTGAGTCCAAAACCCAACAGAACAACACCCAAATTCATTCGCTGCTCTCATCAGCTGGGTCTGTGCAGTCATAAGAAGATGATATCTCAACTGACTCGGCTGAAATTTAATCCATAGCAGCCCCAATTCGATCCCTGAATAGCCACTGAATTACACCATCTCTTACATACTCCTCTTGATCTCTGAATTCCATCAACCGAGCTCATAGAATGAACCCACTTCCCTTTCACATCGAAGAACAGCTCCAATTTCGACATAAATCATCCCCATGGAAACAGCCAGAAAACCCTAAACTCCAGAAATTTGTTGATGTTGTTGTTGCCTTAACTGATATCCACCATTAACAAACCTTAGATTTTCTGTTCTTGGCTACAACAACAATCAAATCAAGAGAAACCCCAATTTTACTCTCAAACCCTCACTCATGAGAATCTCAAATTCTTCTCCTTTGATTCTTCACCATCTTTAATCTCGAGCTCACCTTGTTACTGATTTCAGAAGTAACTTGAACCCAATCTTCAATTTCCTTATAAACTTTGAAATCTAGTCATTAACAGACCCTTAACCAATCTCCATCAAATCCACAGTATCATCTTAAAAAAAAAAACCTAACTTCCCATGAATATCAACAACAACAAATACACAAATTCATCCGGATTCGATCCCTAAATCGCATATTACGAATTGAAAGGGCTTCGAGATTGAATCGGTGAAAGAAGAAATCGGTAGCATATTACGAATTAAAGTTGGGTTTCGTTTGATTTAGGTTTTGTAGAAGGTGGATCACGAGGTATTCGATTGATGAGTTTCTTTGAATGAGGTTGTGATGATTTTTAGGAAATTGCAAATGAGATTTAATAGGGTCGATTCAATCAAGAAATTGAGATGAAGAAGAGGGATTGAGAGAAGAAGCGGCGGTGGTGATGGAGCGCTGGGTCATGTGGAGAAGAAAATAGGTGTTCTTGGGGAAGAGAAAGAGGAGAGGAAGAAAGAGAGAAAGAGATAGAGCTCGAGTGGTTGAGGGAGGGGTTCGTGGGTGAATGAAAATGTTGGAAGAAGCAGATTTTGTTTGATCCACTCATACGGATTGAGAAAATAATTTAACGGTTGAGATTGTATTTTGGGATGCTCATACGGATTAAAAGCATGTGTGTTTCTCTTTGTGCTAAGACGAACTCAAGTATTCGGTTTTATTATCAACCTTCGACTAGAAAAAAATCCAAAAAAAATATGAATAAATTTAGCACATTGTTATCGACATTTTGATATAAAAAAAATCCAAAAAATGTATAAGAATGAAGCTGAAAAATAAGAAATGAATTCGATAATTGGTGTGTTTCTTTGTGCTTTTGTGCTTTCTCTTTGTGCTTCCGGTTTGAATTTCGACTAGTTACATAGGTCATGAAGTAATTTCGACTAGTCATACAGGTCATGAAGTATCTTTATTTCACATTAGTAGCATGATACATCATCTAAATAGATAAATATGAAGCTAAGTGTCGATTTGAACATCAAATGTGGTATAACGACATACAAACTATGAACCAAGATGCTATGAGAGGGTTCTAACTTCAAACTTAGCATGATACATCATCAAAATCGATAAATATGAAGCTCAATGTCGATTCGAACTTCAAACTTGGTATAACGGCATACAAACTATGAACTGAGAAGCTCCAGGAGGGTTCAAACTTCAAACTTAACATGATACATCATCTAAATCAATAAATATGAAGCTCAATGTCGATTCGAACTTCAAATATGGTATTACGACATACAAACTATGAACCAAGAAGCTTTGGGAGGGTTCTGACTTAAAACTTATAATGATACATCATAGAAATCGGTAAACATGAAGCTCAGCGTCGATTCGAACTTCAAACTTGGTATAGTGGCATATAATCTATGGACCACGAAGCTCTGAGAGGGTTCTGACTTCAAACTTAGCATGATACATCATCGAAAATTGATGAATATGAAGCTTAGTGTCGATTCGAACTTCAAATGTGGTATAACAACATACAAACTATGAACCAAGAAGCTCAAGAGGGTTCTGACTTCAAACTTAGCATGATACATCATCAAAATCGATAAGTATGAAGCTCAATGTCGATTCGAACTTCAAATTTGGTATAATAGCATACAATCTATGAACCAAGAGGCTCTGAGAGGGTTCTGACTTCAAACTTAGCATGATACATCATCGAAATTGACTACTCTAAGTCAGAAACTTGGTAAGAACGAATAATCCATCCATTTACAGGTAAGATTCCTTCGGTATATTCTACCAAACCTTAAACAAACCTTATTTCTTTATATTCTATGTATACAATGCTCCGAGATCGAAACACGCCGCGAGTTGACTACTCTAAGTCCGAAACTTGGTAAGAAACGACGAATTTATCCATTTACTGGTAAGATTCCTTGAGATATTCTACGAAACCTTAAAAAAACCTTATTTATCGCATATTGTATGCATACAAGCTCGAGATCGAAACTGGCCGCGAGTTGACTACTATAAGTCAGAAACTTGGTAAGAACGACGAATTCATCTATTTACAGGTAAGATTCCTTCGAGATATTCTACGAAACCATAAAAAAAAACCCTATTTATGCGTATTGTATGCGTACCAGGATCCGAGATCGAAACCTGGCCATGAGTTGACTACTCTAAGTCAGAAACTTGGTAAGAACGACGAATTCATCCATTTACTGGGTAAGATTCCTTGAGATATTCTACGAAACCTTAAAAAACCCTATTTCTGCATATTGTATGCGTACAAGGATCCGAGATCGAAACCTGGCCGCGAGTTGACTACTCTAAGTCAGAAACTTGGTAAGAATGACGAATCCATCCATTTACAGGTAAGATTCCTTCGAAATATTCTACGAAACCATAAACAAACCTTATTTCTGCATATTGTATGAAAATCAGGCTCAGAGATCGAAACCTAGCTACTATAATTCGCGAGTTGGATACTATAATTCAGAAACTTGGTAAGAACGACGAATCCATCCATTTACAGGTAAGATTCCTTCGAGATATTCTACGAAACCTTAAAAAAACCCTATTTCTGCATATTGTATGCGTACCAGGATCCGAGATCGAAACCTGGCCGTGAGTTGACTATCTAAGTCAGAAACTTGGTAAGAACGACGAATTCATCTATTTACAGGTAAGATTCCTTCGAGATATTCTACGAAACCTTAAAAAACCCTATTTATGCGTATTGTATGCGTACCAGGATCCGAGATCGAAACCCGGCCGTGAGTTGACTACTCTAAGTCCGAAACTTGGTAAGAACGACCAATTTATCCATTTACGGGTAAGATTCCTTCGTGATATTCTACGAAACCTTAAAAAAACCTATTTTCGCATATTGTATGCGTACCATGATCCGAGATAGAAACACAGTAGTGAGTTGACTACTCAAGTCGAAACTTGGTAAGAACGACGAATTCATCCATTTACGGGTAAGATTCCTTCGAGATATTCTACGAAACCTTAAAAAAACCCTATTTACGCATATTGTATGCGTACAAGGATCCGAGATCGAAACACTGGCCGCGAGTTGACTACTCTAAGTCGAAACTTGGTAAGAACGACAAATCCATCCATTTACGGGTAAGATTTCTTGAGATATTCTACGAAACCTTAAAAAAACCCTATTTCTGCATATTGTATGCGTACTAGGATCCGAGATCGAAACCTGGCCGCGAGTTGACTACTCTAAGTCAGAAACTTGGTAAGAACGACAAATTCATCCATTTACAGGTAAGATTTCTTCTAGATATTCTACGAAACCTTGAACAAACCCTATTTCTGCATAAATGTATGCATACCACGCTCTTAAATCGAAGCTTGGCCGCGAGTTGACTACTCTAAGTCAAAAACTTGGTAAAAATGACGAATCCATCCATTTACAGGTAAGATTCCTTCGGTATATTCTACCAAACCTTAAACAAACCTTATTTCTTTATATTCTATGTATACAATGCTCCGAGATCGAAACCTGGCCGCGAGTTGACTACTCTAAGTCAGAAGCTTGGTAAGAACGACGAATACATCCATTTACTGGTAAGATTCCTTCGAGATATTCTACGAAACCTTAAACAAACCCTATTTATGCATATTGTATGCATACAAGGATCCGAGATCGAAACTGGCCGCTGACCGGACTACTATAAGTTAGAAAGTTGGTAAGAACAATGAATCCATCAATTTACTGGGTAAGATTCCTTCGAATATTCTACGAAACCTTAAACAAACCCTATTTCGCATATTGTATGCAAACCAGGATCCGAGATCGAAATCGGCCGCGAGTTGATCGCTCTAAGTCGGAAATTTGGTAAGAACGATGAATCCATCCATTTACGGGTAAGATTCCTCGAAATATTCTACTAAACCTTAAACAAACCCTATTTCTCGCATATTGTACGCATACCGGGCTTCGAGATCGAATCTTGGCCGTGAGTGGAGTAGTCTAATTTAGAAAACTTGGTAAGAACGACGAATCCATTCATTTACATGTAAGATTCCTTGAGAATATTCTACGAAACCTTAAAAAAGGCCCTATTTCTGCATATTATATGCAAATCAGGCTCCGAGATCGAAACATGGCCGTGAGTGGACTAATCTGCGTCATAAACATGGTAAGAATGACGAATCCATCCATTTACATGTAAGATTCCTCCGGAATATTCTACGAAACCTCAAACAAACCCTATTTCTACATATTGTACGCATACCAGGCTCCGAGAACGAAACCTGGCCGTGAGTGGACTACTCTAAGTCATAAACTTGGTAAGAACGACGAATCCATCCATTTACAGGTAAGATTACTCCAAAATATTCTATTAAATCTTAAACAAACCTTATTTCTGTATAAAGTACGCATACCAGGATCCGAGATCGAAACCTTGCCGCGAGTGGACTAGTCTAAGTCAGAAACTTGGTAAGAACGATGAATGCATCCATTTACGGGTAATATTCCTTCTTCCTTAGGAATATTCTACGAAACCTTAAATAAACGCTATTTTTGCATATTGTACGCATACCCAGGCTACGAGATCGAAATACGCCGTGAGTGGACTAGTCTAAGTCGTGTATAGTGTATTGTTTTTACGATATTGAATTTTTCTGTCATTGTCACTCTTGTTGTATTTCCTTTACTAACACTAGTATTTTTCTTGTAAAATAGACAGGTTAATGTGACTCCATTTGGGTTCTACGGTGTTTTAGAAGAAATTCTATTGTTGGACTACAATCATATGTTTTAAATTCCAATATTCAAATGTGATTGGGCTCACACAGGTTTTGGTGTGAAGGTAGAAGATGGATTTACATTAGTCAATTTAAAACATCATAAGAACCAATCGTGATGATCATTCATTTTAGCAAAACAAGCGCGACAAGTTTTCTATTCTCGAGAGTCAAATACATCTAAGCTGGTATGTGATGCATTACAGAGAAGCTTGCATTGTTTACGGCTCGATCACTTGAGCATTACTTTTTGAGCATTATATTTTATTTTACAACACTTATGAAGGGTTGTCATAAAGTTAGTGTATAGTTAGTGTATTAAAGAACCACAAACTTGATGGGAACATGTGATAGTGTAGGATGGTTAGTGGTGTAGACTTCCACGCTTGAGGCTCAGGATCGAATCCCCCAACCTCATTTTTTCCAACATTATATATTTTTACTTCAACAACTTGCTGTAGCTTTCTATTTAAAAAAAAGAAAAAAATCAAATCTTGTGAACTGAAAGGGTGGTTGATGAGTTAGACTTCCATCAGGTGGTTTCATGTTCGAATCTCCCCCTCTAACATATTTTTCATTGTCATATTTTTGTGTTCTTCAACAACACTTGTGAGAATTGTGATAGGCTAAGTCACTACATATATGGAACATTATATATTTTTACTTCAATCATATTTTTGTGTTCTTCAACAGCACTTGTTAGATGTGATAGGCTAAGTCACTACATAAATGGAACATTATATATTTTTACTTCAACAACACTTATAAGTGTTGTTGTATCTTTCTATTTTAAAAAAAAGAAAAAAATCAAAACTTGTGAACTGAAAGGGTGGTTGATGAGCTTGACTTCCATGCAGTTGGTTCATGTTCGAATATCCCCTCTAACATATTTTTCATTATCATATTTTTGTGTTCTTCAACAACACTTGTGAGAATTGTGATAGGCTAAGTCACTACATATATGGAACATTATATATTTTTACTTCAACAACACTTATAAGTGTTGTTGTAGGTTTCTATTTAAAAAAAGAAAAAAATCAAAACTTGTGAACCGAAAGGGTGGTTGATGAGCTAGACTTCCATGTAGTAGGTTCATGTTCGAATCTCCCTCTAACATTTTTTTCATTATCATATTTTTGTGTTCTTCAACAACACTTGTGAGTGTTGTGATAGGCTAAGTCACTACATATATGGAACAACGTTGTTATAGCTAAATGTCGTCACAATTTGTTTTGCTTAAGGAGTTGTCGTTTGTTTTCTTAGCCCAACCCCTTGTTTCCTAAGGGTTGGCAGTGATGATATACGACAACTCTTCCTTTGAAACCAGTTGTAAAACATAGGACTTTCTACAATACTTAGCGAAGCGTTGTAAATCTCCAGTTGTAGATGTATATTTTTCCTGTAGATACGCCCGTCATAAGGAAGTGTCATAAGGGTGAGGCGGTTAGTAAATACGGGAAATTATGTGTGAAACGTTCATGGGACATAAAGCACATGCGTTAACAACTTTATGGGACATCAATTCCACAACGTTAGCAGTTTCATGAAAACCAGTTTCATGCGTTAATCACTTTATGGAACATCAATTCCATGCATACGGTTACCACCTCCTCCCATTTACTTCCCCACTCCTTAATGAGACCAGGGTACGGTTTTACTCCGACTTGTATAAATAGGTATTACCTATTTTCATTGAACAATAAGTTCATACGGGAGATACAACACTCAAAAATACTTACTTGCTAGCTCACCTTGTTAGCTCTCTCACTTTTCTGATAACAAGTCGTAGTAACCCAGCTAATCTTCCAGAATCAATTATTCTGGTCTCACCACTTTCCTTGCTTCCCTCCCCAAAACCAACCCATTCTCCTCCACTTTGTGACCGAAGCAAGTCTGGAACGACCATTTTTTGGTTTAGGCCGGACTTGTACAGATTGATCTCTCGAATCTAAAGTACTCCCTTGCAGAACATTGTTTAGGGTTTAAATTGTTTCTCACCTGCACACCTGCAATTACCGAAATCAGCAGAAACCATTTTCACCTACAAACAATTGGCGACCACAGCGGGAGGTTCGATCTTTCGGTTACAATGTAAATTTTCAACCAGCGATCTCATTCTTCGACCCAGATGTCAAGATGGTAGAGGAATGCGATCCACTCTGACTCGGTTACCCGACGACTTGATTATCAGTCATGACGCGACAAGGGATGACTGGGGACTTCCCATAGGATAGAAGCATACGATTTTCCCAGGGATCAATGGCTCGGTTATCAGACAGCTCAGTAACGACTGGGGACTTTCCACGACGGTGTTCGCAGAGGATAAAAGTAGACGATCCGCCCAAGAATCAATGGCTCGGTTATCATATAGCTCAGTAACGACTAGGGACCCAGACGTCAAAATGGTAGAGGAAGGCGATCCACTCCGACCCGGTTACCCGACGACTCGATTATCAGTCATGACGCGACAAGGGGTGACTGGGGACTTCCTGCAGGATAGAAGCAGACGATCCGCCCAAGGATCAATGGCTTGGTTATCGAACGGCTCGAGAACGACCGGGGGACTTTCCACGACAATGTTCCCAGAGGATAGAAGTAGACGATCCGCCCAAGGATCAATGGCTCGGTTATCAGATAGCTCAGTAACGACTGGGGACTTTCCACGACGGTTTTTCCCATAAAACTCGGTCTTACACCGGAAGGTTTACTTTAAAACCGAGTAAGTATTACCTAGGCAAGATATATGGCTTACTATTTCAAGTTTTCACGGGAATGATAAAATCGCTAGCCATGTTACGCTTTACCCCATGTCATCTACCAACACACGGTTCTAAGGTTTTTCTGGAATGTTTGCATCACTTGCAACCATAATTAAAACAATCCATTCCTTAACATTTCGTTCCAAAAAGAATAATCCAAAACCGTCAAGGTAACATTTATCTATCAACCCAAGAAAACCAGAAAATCAAAAACCAAAACCAGGCGTCTCATTTGCCTTTCAAAAAAAAGAAAACTAAACATAAGAGGTCCAGAAGACAGATATATATTCAAGGGAAGTTTTCCAACAACGGCTTGCTCCTTTTGGCAAAGGCCTCCCTCGTGCTTTGGAGAGCCGCCCTCTTAAGTTTCAGATTCCTGTACAACTTCTTGAATTCCGCTTCTTACTTCTTCATCATGTCTGCGGAAGGACCTTCAACTGCTCCAGCCAACGACCTTTCAACATCAGAGAGATCTTCAATGAACCAAGGAACGTTGAATTGAAGCCCACGCACATGTCACGATGGAACTTCCAGCTCGAGATTACATCCTCGAAATTGTATGACCAGTCACGTTGCACATCTCATCAATCGAAGACAAGGCTTCCTCCACACGCTTGACCAACGCATGTCGACTAGTGATCTTCTTAGTCGTGGCAAAGGCCTCCCTCGTGCTTTGGAGAGCCGCCCTCTTAAGTTTCAGATTCCTGTACAACTTCTTGAATTCCGCTTCCTACTTCTTCATCATGTCTGCGGAAGGACCTTCAACTTGCTCCAGCCAACGATATTTCAACATCGAGAGATCTTCAACGAACCAAGGAACGTTGAATTCGAAGCCCACACACATGTCACGATGAAACTTCCAGCTCGAGATTACATCCTCGAAATTGTATGACCAGTCACGTTGCACATCTCATCAATCGAAGACAGGGCTTCCTCCACACGCTTGACCAACGCATGTCGACTAGTGATCTTCTTAGTCGTGGCAATGTGACCATAGCTTTCCCAAATCTTGGTGTACAATGTCGCATGTTTAGGCAGCACGCTAATTCCACCAATCAACACATGACACGGGAAAGGGGACGGATACGAAGGATTGAAGGTGGCACCAGAATCTGAATCAAAGACAGCGACAGGATATCCCTAACTACGATTTCACCCCCCGAAGTGCTCTCCTCCACCTAAGTCACGGCAGCACCCTCGGGACGATGAATCTCCATGTCTAAGTCGCTAGCTGGCACAGTTTCCGCAGTGAGAAGTACGGCTACGTCTTTGCTCTGGTGGTCTTCCACTTCAAGATCATCCCCAGGAACGGTTTCCTCCTAAAAATCAAAATTTAGTTTTACTGCAAAGAAAGAAAAAAAAGGCGAAAGAAGAAAAACATGGAGGGGACTCACCGATTCAGTTTCACACTGACTAGACGAAAATTCAGCACTGTTATCGGAAGAACTACTCTTTCCATAGCTGGACTCTGGACTTTCATCCTTTTTGGAATACCTATCACCATGGATGAGCTCGGCACCCCAACCCTCTGTCTCGAAAAACGATGCTTTCTGACTACTTGCAAGTTTGGCAAAGGCGTTCGTGCTGCTGAAACCCTGGACGAGATACAAGGACATGTTCTCAGAAAAGAAACAAGGATATACGTGATCCAGCTGAAGTCAAGAAAGAAATCACACGTACCCTCATGTTGAATGAACTAAAAGACGGTAGAGCTGTGGAATCTGACTGGAAACCGCCTATACGATTCTTAGACCTTCGCTCCTTCACTTATGGACTATCTGCATTTGAGCTAACGGATTTTCGCTTGGGATCCCTCAGCAATGTATGTTCCGCTAAAATCGCAGGGAAAGGCTTACTGCGACGATTTTCTACCACATCATTCACGAATCCATGGATAGCAAGAAACTCATCCTGCCAAAATATGTTATATTTGGAGGTTGTTGATGGATTTCGTTCCGCAAGCAGAAAACGGGAGACTTTGACCCGACGCGAGAGTACTAGCATCGAGAACAGTAGACAACGGGATTTCTGGAACAACCAGCTGACAAACGAGTGGGACCCCTTGGTCAAAACCCATATGCCGAGCCGCCCTATCAATGTTGTAAGAGATTGCTTTGCAAGACCCTCGAAAGAAAGACGGTAAATGACCGGGCATGCAGCTTCGCATGAACACCATCTCTCTAATACTCAGATCCTCCTTATCAGAAGACAAAGACATATTTGGAACAGGAGAAAAATACGGCACCGAGTTATAGACGAATGCACTGGGGCCCATGGCCGAAAATTAACCGTGTACGAGTTGTCAAGAAATCCAACCAGGATCGTGCCAATCTTTGGACGCCTATTCGACCAGCGCAGTATTCTGGAGCCATCCCAAGACTCGGGAAGTACAGCCAACGGCTTTGGGGCGTACTTCTCGAAGTGCTCTCACAGCCACACCTAAAGAAAGGCGGCATGGATTTACGAATCCACTTTCATATATCCATTTGAAGAACGCATATCCGAGACCAGCTGATCCAAGTGTGCGTACAGAGAACCAAGAAACAAACCTCCAATAGGGAGAACGACGACTTTTGCCAGTTTTATAGAAAACTTGATAAGTTCCTGCCTTATCTCCTTCTTGCCGGAGCCGTCATCAAAAATATCTCTGGATAACCAAAGAGCCAGAAACGCCACGGCATAAAGCGTACTATTCTTCTGATTCGACTCTAACTCATCAGGAAACCACTGAGACACCCACCAATCATAAAAGCACTTCGTTTCGTTTCCTTTCCTTTCCGAACGAATCCTTTAGATTTCGCAACTAGGGCGGCATGCGTTTCTTCTTCATCCACAGACAACCTAACATCAAGGTTTCCAAGTACGAGAAGGTTCAGCAATACATCCACGCTCTCTAAGGAGATAGTCATTTCACCCCACCTGCATATAGATGTATGAGTGTCAGGACACCATCCTGGAGATAAAAGTAACCAAGCCAGGAATATCTTTCCTAATTTGAAGAACTGCGGAAGCCGCGACAGCATCAACAATCCGTGCCTTGGTCAAGTTGGCCCTTACACATTCCTGGCTCAACATGAATCGCATCCACTTCTCAAAAGGATGCAACGGGCTTACGCTGGTCTTAAAGTCAATAGAAGAAGCATGATACTCTTTTCTCTGAATACAAAACCTTATTACACTACCCGGATGAACCAACCGGGCCTCTCCTTCACTTTTCGAAACATTCAGGAGGATCGACACATACTTGGGATGATTTTTTCTAATTATAGAGGACGTTGTGAAGAACTCATCATCTATGCTTGGCTTGGAATTACCCACATCCTTGATGCACGCGAGAAATTATTGACATCCTAATGAAAATTCTCTTCTGTTGTTTTCACCTGTGAGATAACTACAGTGGAACAATACGAGCAGAGATTATTACATAAAGCGCATGAAAATATTTTATCAGACACAAGAGAGCCATCCTAGACGCAAACCAATCGGTCTCAAAGTCATTTTGGGCATATGCGAAGAAATGGGACAGACAGACTCTGCATCACCACCTCATGCAGCCGGAAGCTCGCGCCCAGCCAAACAGGCGCCCCCCCAAAGGAAATCATACACACGGCCACACCAGAAAGAGGAGAAAACCCTAAACCTAGTTCTTTCATGGGAATGGAATGACAATCCTCGTGCATATCTACTTCACGCAATAATCGAGGCAGCCAACATCACTACAGCACTCGCGCTTAGATTTTATTACAAGTTCAAGCAAAGCATACCTATGGCTAGTATTCACGCCAATAACATTTTCTACAAGGTCATGAAAAGGTACGCTTACAACTAAGGTTTACACCAACACAAAAGAAAAGAGAAAACAAGTTAAAAGAATAAGTATTGGAAGGCATACCTGGGATTTGCTTGTCCGCTTTGCTTTACAGCTACCACGCGGCTGGGATAAAAAAAAATATAGGCGTGAAACGAAAGAGAAGCCGGCCTTACTTTTATATATACATGGTACGTGGGAGTTTGAGCAAAGAAGAATTTCCTATTTTGAGTTAAGAAAGGAAAAGAGGAAATCGGTCGCGCAAAGACCAATTTCCACGCCCAAGACCGCTCACGCCATGCCTTGGCCCCACACGCTAAGCCATCCGCTCCATTTGCCGCGGCCCCACCACGCTCAGCCGTCCGTGTACACATAGCCTTGACATGACTGCACCATGCCAGGCCACTCGCTCAATTATCACGGCCCTATCATGCCAAGTCATCCACGCGCGCTTTGCATCTCCAAGCTGTCCGAGCCGTGAACCTGCCAATACCAACAAATTTTCCAAGACCACGCCACCTCCTGGCCCCTCGAGCCAAGCCGTCCACTTGCGTCGCCTTCCAAGACAGCGCCCCCTTTGCCTTGGAAATGTACGACCAGGACCAAGACGGTAACTTTCATCTCACCACTCCACCGTCTCGCATTCCCAAGACAAATTACGCAGGGCCGCCAACACGGGAAGCAAAAACTCTCTTTACCACTCAAAAAGGTTATTCGGATTCTCTTGACCATCTTTTCGATGAGTTACACCTCGATTCCGTCCTTGTCTGTCACCATCATATGCTTACCTCGCAACAAGGAACTGTTCGAGCTAAAGCGAGGAGACTTAATGTTGATGGTGGTTTTTAGCTTAGGGTTAAAATCGTAAACACTAAACCCTAGCAAGTGGTGATGTCACAATATTTAAAGTAACAAGCATTTACTAGGCACATTTACTGAAACCTTTAATGTGTCCCTAAATAATTACCAGGGTATCATTTTCAAATTAGGGTTACGATAAGCCAAACCCTAATTCCCACATGCGCCAATGGCAAATCATGCCAGCCACACCGACCGCGCCAAAGCATGCCAACCATGCTAGCCGCACCTCTGTGCCAATGGCAAATCATGCCGACCACACCGATAGCGCCAAAGCATGCCAACCATGCTAGCCGCATACGTGCCAATGGCAAATCATGCCAGCCACACCGACCGCGCGAAAGCATGCCAACAATGCTAGCCGCACCTCTGTGCCAATGGTAAATCATGACAGCCACACCGGTCGCGCCAAAGCATTCCAACCATGCTAGCCACACCTCTGTGCCAATGACAAATCATGCCAGCCACACCGACCGCGCCAAAGCATGCCAACCATGCTAGCCGCACCTCGTGCCAATGGAAAATCATACCAGCCACATCGACCGCGCCAAAGCATGCCAACCATGCTAGCCACACCTCTGTGCAAATGGAAAAGCATGCCAGCCACACCGACCGCGCCAAAGCATGCCAACCATTCTAGCCGCACCTCTGTGCCAATGGCAAATCATGCCGACCACACCGAGCCGCGCCAAATCATGCCAACCATGCTAGCCGCACCTCTCGTGCCAATGGAAAATCATGCAAGCCACACCGACCGCGCCAAAGCATGCCAGCCATGCTAGCCGCACCTCCATTCCAATGGCAAATCATGCCAGCCACACCTACTACGCCATGCCAAACGCACCTCTCCATGGCCCCATCCCGCGCTACCATACTGGCCTTCACTACGCGGCTATCAAAACGAAGGAGTGCAACAATCAACGGTTCCCCTTCAATCCTAGGAGCAAATCCTGGCCGTCTAAGGTTACCAAACGACCTTTGCCCCAAAACCCTGGCTTGGTCACGCACCTAGCCAAAGCTAGCCACGAAAGGCGCCTATGGCAAGCCCTCGGCCCCACATGCCAAGCAAAAACCGCACCTAGCCCAAGCTAGTCACGCCATGCGCCTATGGAAAACCCTTGGACCCACATGCCAAGCCAAACCAAACCTAGCCAAGCTAGCCGCGCCATGCCAAACGCACTTTGCCTTGGACCTAGCCATGCTAGTCACATCATGCCAAGCCAAACGCCCTTGCCTTGGCCCTAGCCACGCCATACGCCCATGGGAAACCATTGGCCCCACATGCCAAGCAAAAATCGCACCTAGCCAAAGCTAGCCACGCCCAAGGCGAACCCTTGGCCCCACATGCCAAGCCAAACCAAACCTATCCAAGCTAGCCGCGCCATGCCAAACGCACTTTGCCTTAGCCCTAGCCATGCTAGTCACATCATGCCAAGCCAAACACCCTTGCCTTGGCCCTAGCCACGCCATACGCCCATGAAAAACCCTTGGCCCCACATGCCAAGCCTAATCACACCCTAGCCGCGCCACCCTGTTGGCCTTCCCTACGCGGCCACCAAAACGAAGGCGTACAACAATCAACGGTTGCCCTTCAATCCCAGAAGCAAATCCTAGCCATCCAAGGTTACCAGACGACACATGGTAACCTATGGCTCGAAAACCTATGTTTGGCCACGCCAAACCTTGCCATGCAAACGGCATGCCAACCTAGCCGCGCCACCACGTTGGCCCTCACTACGCGGCTACCAAAACAAAGGCGTCCAACAATCAACGGTTGCCCTTCAATCCCAGGAGCAAATCCTAGCCATCCAAGGTTACCAGACGACACATGGTAACCTATGGCCCGAAAACCTAAGTTTGGCCACGCCAAACCTTACCATGCCAACGGCATGCCAACCTAGCCGCGCCACCGTGTTGGCCTTCCCTAGTCGGCCACCAAAACGAAGGCGTGCAATAATCAACGGTTGCCCTTCAATCCCAGGAGCAAATCCTAGACATCCAAGGTTACCAGACGACACATGGTAACCTATGGCCCGAAAACCTAAGTTTGGCCACGCCAAACCTTGCCATGCCAACGGCATGCCAACTTAGCCGCGCCACCACGTTGGGCCTCACTACACGGCTACCAAAATGAAGGCATGCAATAATCAACGGTTTCCCTTCAATCCCAGGAGCAAATCCTAGCCATCCAAGGTTACCAGACGACACATGGTAACCTTTGGCCCGAAAACCTTAGTTTGGCCAAGCCGAACCTTGCCATGCCAACGGCATGCCAACCTAGACGCGCCACCACGTTGGCCCTCACTACGCGGCTATCAAAAAGAAGGCGTGCAACGATTAACGGTTGCCCCTCCTTTCAATATGCAAAATCTCGACCATCGAAGGTCACCAGGCTGGCAAGTTTCCCGAGCTTGACTTTCCAAGCCATAACAACGTGCTACATGTTTTCCAAAACATTTGAGACCTCAACACAAACTGGGGGATCCTCTTTGGGTATTGGTTTGGCGGTTTACAGCGTGCGGCGTACACTACGCCCGTCATAAGGAAGTGTCATAAGGGTGAGGCGGTTAGTAAATACGGGAAGTTATGTGTGAAAAGTTCATGGGACATAAAGCACATGCGTTAACAACTTTATGGGACATCAATTCCACAACGTTAGCAGTTTCATGAAAACCAGTTTCATGCGTTAATCACTTTATGGAACATCAATTCCATGCATACGGTTACCACCTCCTCCCATTTACTTCCCCACTCCTTAATGAGACCAGGGTACGTTTTTACTCCGACTTGTATAAATAGGTATTACCTATTTTCATTGAACAACAAGTTCAAACGGGAGATACAACACTCAGAAATACTTACTTGCTAGCTCACCTTGTTAGCTCTCTTACTTTTCTGATAACAAGTCGTAGTAACCCAACTACACTTCCAGAATCAACTATTCCGGTCTCACCACTTTCCTTGCTTCCCTCCCAAAAACCAACCCATTCTCCTCCACTTTGTTACCGAAGCAAGTACGGAACGGCCATTTCTTGGTTTAGGCCGGACACAGCAGTTGATCTCTCGAATCTAAAGTACTCCCTTGCAGTACATTGTTTAGGGTTTAAATTGTTTCTCACCTGCACACCCGCAATTACCGAAATCAGCAGAAACCATTTTCACCTACAAACAGGGTGCAACTTATCTTACTGCCAATCCAATATTTCACAACAGAATGAAGCATATCGAGATTGCATTCCATAATATCGAGAACTTGTTGCACTCGTTCCTTGGAGGTTGGATTCATCTTCACTCAAGATCAATTAGCTGATATATTCACTAAAGGTCTGTCTTCTTCAAGGTTTGCTACTCTAAGGCTCAAGTTCAGTGTCTATGAGTCCTCATCGACGCTGCCCTTGCAGGGGGGTGTCATAGAATAGATTTATATTCATGATTTGAGTGTGTGTTTGTGAGCGTGTGTTGTAAGCGTGTCATAACTGACACGTACAGGTGAGAGTGTACGTTAGTAACCGGCCGAACAAGTTGGCGGTTCATAGCTGTTTAAATAGTCATGTACTTTACCTTTCCTGTAACAAGAAAAATGAAATCAATCTGAAAAACCAATTTGAGATATTTGTCCAGTGACCTTCTTCTCTCTAACAATTCCTTACCTATGCTTCCATTGTCAGTTTTCTAGTAATTGACGTTGCTATAGTTTTATCTCTGGCTAATACATTTTGTTACCTATTTTCTTGTTTAAGGTAAAGCTTACTCGAAACATGCGTAAAATAAAAAAACTTAAAATAACTCTAACCAACTTTTAGAGAAATAATTTGCGCCAGGATTTGATGCTTATTCCAAAAAACTAGGATTATCAATAGCCTGCTAAAACCCTAATGAGGCTTATGACATACAAGTTGCGCAGGCCGAAACTCCCGATGCACAACTCAAGCTGAAGTGATTGGGCGGTAAAGCTTCACGGCTTACCAAGAAAATTGCACGTTGAGTTGCCTTTCAAGACATGTAATTTTAAACATGATGCTCGAAACATTGTTTCAGTACGTAGCTCTACATAGTTCCAACTTCGAGATAAAAATATGACTATAGTATCTGTTATAATTTCTTCTGACGAAGAACCCAAAATCCTTATACGACTTTGGAAGGTTGTGATAATAAGCCTAGTTCTGACACATCTATAACAGATAATGATTCTCCTGATGTAGGTTTATTACCTATTTGGATCATTAACTCAGAAGATTATCTTGAAATTTCTCCATCTCTGCTGCTGATCATCCATATCCGATTCAAAGAAAACTTTGAATTGATCTAAAAAGAAAGATCATAAAGAATATAACTTTTAGTCAATTAACAAGAAACTAGTGCTATATTGTATACTTTTGTAAAAGTGTTACAATGAATCTTATCTTAACTTTCTGTAAGTTTAGATGATGAGGATCTTGACACGACATCAAAAAGAATTAAGGTAGCTAGTGATAACATTCATATGTAGTTTGAAAGAAATTAGGCAAAAATGAAAAGTTAACCTGAGAGTAGTCTAAATGGAGATCGAGAAAACGAATAGCAGAGGTGATGTTTCCTTTGTATGCGGTGAGGTCATAGAGTTATTATGGATGTTGATTATCTGGTGGCGATGAAATGATGAGATGGTATTGGATCAAAACAAAGAGAAACTTGTGCGAAGTTAGTTTGCATAAATTCACAATGATTCATTCTTTGAATGAATCAGCGAATTAAGGATCTCGTGGTAGGCGTAGCTTGTCATCAAAATAGGTGAGAACTCTTGTAACCTTATTATAATCATTAAATTTACCATTAACAGCAAGCATGATGTGTCTTTTTCTACTTGCAAACATATTTGTGCACATTCGATGGGAATGTTGTGTGATATGCATTGTCTATTTTCACCTTGAGTAGAGTCTATGGTTTTCCCATAGCTCCTTGCTAAGTTTATTAGGGGCATAAAAGCGGTCAATATTAATATATAGGCCCGGATGGTTGTTTCGTGGCAGCTGAAGTATCCAATATCATACATAGGGGAATAAAGGCATCCAAATATTGTTATTTTATATAAATTTATAAATAGGCCCAGAGGGTTGTCCGGTGGCAGCTGATGTGTCCAATATTGTTATCATTATATTTTGGGGGAAAATTACTTATGCATATTGTGCTTGATTGTTCGGTCTTATTAGTAAGACCGAGTTATTTTAAAGTCACCTTTGAAGAAATTCTGGTTTCATGATGTGATCGGGAACACTATAAGATTGCTATGCGGAGATGGGTTAGAATAACATATCCTTTAATTTTTCTAAATATTATATTTTCGATGACTTGCTGAGTGTTAGGTGTAAATGGTGTTAATTGTGTTTTTTTGTTGTTGAACGTAAGTTAGTTATTTGTTGACAAAGAATGTTAATGATTACTTGAGAGTTGTATGTTTCTGTTAAGTTACACTTTGTGAATATGCGCTCACTCGTTTCCACTTCAATTTTAGAAGAAGTTCAAGTAATGCACGTGGCAGTGATCGTTCAGGGTTGAAAGATTAGAGCTAGGATTGAAGTCTGTTCATCAGTCAGCTTACTCTATGGCTATTTTATGATTATATTTTATATGATCATTCAATACACTATTATATGTATCATCCGGTAAAATTTCTTGTATATATTTTTAGAGAGGATTTAGATTTGGTTTAATCTTTATTTGGAACCTCACGTTTAGTGCTTAAATAATTTTTTAGCTCCTTAATGCCTCAGAATGTAATTTTGTTTTTTTAGCTTTCTAAGTAGATGAATTTTGGTAGTGTCACAAGTATAATTTATAGATCTCTCTGGATTTATTTATTGGTAGTGTTACAAATATGATTAACTTAATAGGTTTATAATGTTTATGGTATTGGATCCTTTGGCTTGTTGACTTACCAGAGTACATTTTCTTATGTATGCTTGAAACAATCGACACTATTAAGACTTACTGAAGTAATTACGAAACCGTAGGTGTTGTCATGACCGCTCTTCTCTGTTCCTATCTATAAGCTCTAGCCAAATGTAACCAACCTTTGCTGACTATTTCTTTGACAATGACAGCTTGTATATCTCTGCATTTATACACCTTGTGGAAATGCCCAGCTTCCAGTAATCCAACTAAATAATTTTCTCAGACTTTCATCCTCCAATCTTGCAGAGTAGGTCAGGTCACCAAAAATCGCTTGTAATTAGAATAAAACCAACAAGTGTAGTTGTCGCAGGAAGATCTAGATAAAGAAGGATTATTGAATTAAACCCTTCAATTTGCTGTAACATCTGGCTCTCCTTTCTCCTTTTCACTATTCTGTTTTCGTTTTTTTGAAGTAAACTTGTTGCATGAAGTGGAAACTGAGTTTACTTGAGTTGTTCATTATGTCTTTTGGATTTTGATGGAAAGAAAATATTTCCGTAGTTACTTGCTAATATCTTTTATGATAATAACTGCATCACATTGTTGTACCATGATATACACTATTTTTATCTTTCCTGCCACTATAGAAAATGCTTATATGGTGATGTGCAGGGGATGTCAAAGACTGGGGTATCGATGTGCTCATAGATGCACTAACTAGAGTGGAAGAAAGCGTCTGACGCGGTGCCAAGTAACCGTTTTGAGTTCCCAACTATGACAACAACTGAATGTACATTTCCAGTTCATGATGGAGCATTGAGGACTCAATCATGTTAGCCCTAACATCGATTAAAGTTATGCATTAACGCAACATGATGATGGATCACATGGTTACCAAAGTTACATACACTAGTTGGAAACCCGTGATACGCACCGGGACAATCAAGTTTATTACGCCATTGGTTTTATCGATCGAGGCGGGCTTCCCACGCACCCGTCCTAATGAGAGTTCTAATAAAACTATTATAGAATATTATCCAACACATTAATAATTAAAAATATGTAATTTTAACTTTATAATAATCAAATTATAATTTAAACTTTTTATGGTTGTGAAAACTAATTTCGATGCAATTTAATATAGCGGGAATTAACTCAAGAAGTAAACTAAATAAAAAGATCTAAGTAATTTCAAAAGAAAAATAGTTTAAATTCTAAATACTAAAGCATTAACTTGATTGAAACCTCGCATACTCAAAAAAAAAAAAAATCGCTTATTTGTAATCTTATTCATAAGTAAGCACTTCATTGCCATGTTCATCTATTTCGACCAATGGTGGCATCTCAGGATCCCTTTCGCCCAATTCACCATCATGTTCATCATCGCTTCTTATAATGTCATGCTTTCTCTTGTGGTATTTTTCAGATGGTGTCTTGAGTTATTCTTTTTCCTGGACAATGTACTCTTCACGTGTGTTTAATTATATTCCGTATACATTCAAGTTTATTTTTTACGTTATGTTATGGGACATTTAATTTACTACTTACAATGTTAGTAGTGAGAGGAGATAGTGTTAATATATAATTACCTTTTCATGTTCTTTTTCTAGATCATGATCATAATCAAAAATTTCATGTGCACATAGACTTTGATAGACAAAATTCCCTTCTTGGAGTACGATCCTGAAGATCATTGTTTTTCCTATTGCTTTTAATATTTCTTCCATACATTCTATTTGGTTTTGGTGCAATACAAATACATCTTTTAGAAGGTTGTTTAATTTTTACAAATAATATTTATTTGATATTTGAAATTAAAGGGTTTACAAGCACATTTATTGTTGGTATTGCCACCATTTTCGTTACTCTAACATTATCCACGACTATCTCTGCCACTTTCCCATTGCGGTGATAATAACATCTCTATGGCCGTCGTGCACAACCATGTTAGGGATGCAGCTGTTACAAAGTATTTGTTAGTTTTGTCATGTTCTTGTGCATTTTTGTTATTAATAAAATCTCTTTCATTTAATTATTACCATGGAAATGGTGTCTTCACCATGGCTGCGCATCCATTACACCAAGGCTTCTTTTCCATGTACACATGTTTTATTCTGCATATCGAACATGCCATATAATACCACAGAGATCCTGGCTGAAACCCAACAATCGTTCCTTTTATTGTGAAGGTGGTTCCTTGTACATTGCATATTTTTTAAAAATTAATTTGAATCATGCAAAGGAATTTAGTTTGGTATTACTTATTAAAACTTACCATATTTTTATCCCCCATCATGTAACAGTTCAAATGCTTCCAGGACTGTTGTACGATTTTCAAACATTATCATTTATCATTTAGTAGTTTAACACTTGGAACCAACGTACTCGCCCATATAAGAAGGGGTCTCAATTAACAACTGCAGTGTATATAATGAAAAAACCAATTATCCTTTAGCATATTAACAGTTGGAACCAAATCATTCACCAATTACGCATTGATTAAAATGTTGGAGGTTAAGAAATCTTCTTAAAGAAAATACTTTTGAAAAATTATACCAACCTTTGAATCATTAAGTAGTTCATTACATTGTCAATATCAGTATTATTGGTAGCTAGGAGAGAGAAGTAGCCAGAAAGAGTGTTAACTTTTTTCCCACACTTTTTTCATGATTTGCAACACTTTTTGGCCAATCTAGCAGTCCAATCTAGCACATAAGAGTTAGCCTTAGATAAAAAATCACATTTTGTATACAATAGTATTATTGGCTTAGAAGTAGATGGTGTAAAATTAGAAGTCCAAGTTCGCCTCAAAAATCAAAATTTGAAGTTTTTTTTTTTTTTTTTTTTTTTTTTTTGGCTTTTAAAAATCCGTATAAAATTATAAAATTTAGTATTCAAACAAATATAATTCTTTATTATGAATAAATATTAAAACTATTTTACATAAAAGTCTTTTAAAGAAGTACTCGAACTAACTTTTGATTTTTCTGGATGAATCAAGTTAAAGAGAGCTATTTCTTGTATGGTACTAGGGCTTAACCCGTGCCGTTACGGCACGGGCATAATTTTTATTAGTTATGCATTTTCTGACATATATGAATATTAAATATAATATTTATTAATATCAAGTTTACCCTTTTTATCATTACAAAAGCAAAGGAAAACCCGATAGATATTTTTATTCTTCACTCCACAAATCCTTTCTAGCATTTTCCGCCTTGACATTTTCCTATACTATGCCTCTCCTTTCTCGAGTTGTATCCTCAAGCTAGCCATGAAATTATATCAAAATTAATTTTTACATATTTGTCCCCCAAAAAAAAAAAATTATTTGATATGTTTTTTAGTTTACAAAGATATCTTATCGATCATTTGAAATGGTATTACCTTTTTGCATCTTCCTTATTTTAGTGAACGATGTTAGGATTTTCATGGACCATAAGAACCTACTATGAGCCCGACCACATAGCACCGATGTTGTCCCTACTTGACCACCTTGGGATAAGAGGTGTGCGTTTTTAATCTAAAAGGCGTCGGAGCCATGTAAGGAGATGCCCAAGCTTATTAAGCTCCACATGTACTCCTCTTCTTCTATGTGGAGCTATCCCTAACTATACATATGTGGTTTATCGTGCCACATACTCCAACAATCTCCACCTTGGCGAGATTAAACCACTTCACCAATCCAATCGGACTCACCGTATGATTACCATCAGTATATGCTACCCATCGATCATGATTATTGTCACTATGTACCCTGGAATCCTACTCCACCTGGGGTTAATGAGAAGGCAAGCACTAACTCCACCTTGAGCATTTCCTTGCCCACCTAGAACCCTGCACTCCACTTGAGAGTTAATGTGTGAGACACTAACTCCACCTTCATCACCAGTTCAACCTTGAGCATTTCCTTTCTGATCTAGAACCCTGTTCCACCTGAGTTAATGAGTGAGACACTAACTCCACCTTGAGCGCCAGTTCAACTTTGGGCCTTGCTGTTGTACCTTGAGTCTGACTCCACTTGCGCCCTAAACCGGGTGACATCCACAATCACATCTACGTTCGGACAGTAGCCCCAACCATGGGATATGATACCAATTGTTAGGATCTTCATGGACCATCGGATACTACTCAGGCCCCGACCACATAACCTCGAACCCCACTTGACCACCTTGGGATAAGAGGTGTGGGATTTTTAACTAAAAGGCCTCGGTGCTATGTATGGAGATGCCCAAGCTTATTAAGCTCCACATGTATTCCTCTTTATTCCATGAGGGACTATCCCTAGCTATACATATGTGGTTTATCGCGCCACATACTCCAACAACCGAGCGGAACCAAACTATTAAACTATGTAAGTCGGAACAAAATTACAAAGACTTTGAACTCATTCCATCTCAAGAATAATTTTGTAGATGTTAACGGTATTCGAGATCCTTGTTGTTTTTTTCCCCCTTTAAGAATAGTCTAAAAGAGTAAAACTCAGAATTGACTCAACAACACATATCGTATTGTATGTTCTTATTATTTCAATAACATAATGAAAAGCTAATTCATTCACTTAAGCTATTCTATTTTTAAATGTTAAATCATTTCCGATGGCAACCATTTCAAGAGTATAAAGCACAATTTGGCTAACTTTGCCTGTGTAAGTGGTGGTTCAGATTTGTCCTAACAAGAGATAAATCTAGGGATGTAATCGTTTGTCATAAGTGATGGTTGTGATTGGGATTAGTAATGCATCTAACGGACAAAATTTATCATGTCACTAAGGTTCCATAATTCTTCATAATAAATAGCCTATTATTTTGCCATGATAATATTTTATTAAATGTCAAATTAAAAATGATAATATATCAATTATCATACTATTGATGATAATTAATATATTTTTATTAGATAATACTCAGGATTAGTTTTGTATCTTTTAAAGAATAAAATACAACGAATAAAAGTTGGTGATCATATATAGATTCAAGTATAATTTTTGTCAGTTATAAAAAAAAGATGGGATAGAATTGGAAAATAAAATATGAAATTATGGTGAACTATAGTATTTGCCTTTGAAGCTTTTAAAATCGCTTCCCCCACTTTTAAAATTGATAGATTTTGGAACTGTTTTGCATAAAAAATACTTTATGAAATCTTTGCCAAACACTAAGATGACAAAAAATATTGCTATAAACATGTTCTCAAAGTATTTTTTTCTTTTAAAGAAAAACAAAGAAGACCAAACTTAGTTAGATTGGCTAACAATTATATAAGTGGACCACGATGTGATGTAGCAAGTATTGGTGCCCAGTGAGTAATTTCGCATCGTCTCACGTATTTCTTGATAAATGATTTAACGTTATTTTTAATAAATTATGATGGACAACATAATTAATTGTTAGTAAAGCTTATTTTTATTAGGTTAAGTACTTAATGATTTGACTTACTAATTAACTAATCATGGTTTTATTATTTTTATGTAAAGAATAACCTCTTATTTGGAAGCGTAATGTCGTAGAATGTAGTGGTCGACCATCTACCGATAATGTCCTCACTTAACCACCATGCACACCGCCAAAGATTGGGTTTTCAATGTTCAAAGATCAAGGTCATCCAACAACAACTTCTCAGGAGGTCACCCATCTCAGGATTACTCAATACCGAGCATGCTTAAGTATAGAGATTTTTCGCCAACTATGAAGCCAATTATGCTGAAAAGATCTCGGGCTAGGAAAGGACAAACTATTACCTATATTCCATTTTACGAATCCTACATGCAGGATTGGAGTACTATAATTCCACCAACTTAATTTGGAGACTTCATCGGCTCCGAAATATGTTCAATCCTAGACTTTAGCATTTTTCTCACTCATGGGACCCTTTCCGACACAATCCATCAAGCATAATCTCACCCTCGATAGGTAACCCGTGGTCGACTCTAATACCATTTGTAAGGACCTGATCCTACGCCAATACTATCCCCACTTAGTCATTGCGGTTATTCGACAATGTGGGATATTCAACTGACACTGATGTGGTCATCCATCAACAATTTTATGGGAGGTATCCCATCCCTAGATTACTCTCGCCCGAGAATGCGTAAATTCAGTGATTTTTACTAACTCTGGATCAAACTATTCTGAAAAGGCCACAATGTTACGAAAAGACATGCCATTACCTATATTTTATTCTATGAATTCTTCTTGCCGAATTGAATAAAGTACATAATATATATGGGAATTTTGAAATAAAACTACATCGTATGTGAGTACAATGGTTTCCATCGGGAATGACTTAACATTTTAAAGTATAATAGCTTAAATGAATGAATTATGTTTTCGTTATGTCATTGAAATAGTAAGAACATAGGATACTATTTGTACTGTTGATTCAATTATGAGTTTTACTCTTTTCAAACTATTCTTAAAGGGGAAAAAGGCAATAAGGATCCGAACACTGTTAATATCTACACAATTATTCTTGAGACAAATGAGTTCAGGTGCTGTAATTTTGCTATAGCTTACATAGTTTAATGTTTTGGTTTCGCTTGGTTGTTGGAGTATGTGGCGCGATAAACCACATATGTATAGCTAGGGATAGTCCCTCATGTAATTAAGAGGAATAGATGTGGAGCTTAATAAGCTTGGGCATCTCCATACATAGCATCGAGACCTTTTAGTTAAAAACCCCACGTCTACTATCCCCAGGTGTGTCAAGTGGGGTTTGGGGTTATGTGGTCGGGTGAGTAGTGTCTGATGTTCCTTGAAGATCCTAACAATTGGTATCAGATCCCATGGTTGGGTCTACTGTCCGAATGTATAAGTTTTTGTGGATGTCACCGGGTTTAGGGCGCAAGTGGAATCAGACTCAAGGTGGAGCAGGCAAGGCCCAAAGTTGAATGGGTGCTCAAGGTGGATTTAGTGTGTTACCCACTAACTCAGATGGAGCACGGTTCTAGATCGGTAAGGCAATTCTCAAGGTTGAACTGGCGCTCTAGGTGGAGTTAGTGTCCCACACATTAAATCTCAAGTGGAGCAGGGTTCTAGGTGGGCAAGGAAATGCTCAAGGTGCAGTTAGTGCTTACCTTCTCATTAACTCAAGGTGGAGTAGGATTCTGGGGGGGGCGTAGTGACAATAATTATGATCAATGGGTAGCATATACAAATGGTAATCATATGGTGGAGTCTGATTGGACTGGTGAAGTGGTTTAATCTCTCCAAGGTGAAGATTGTTGGATTATGTGGCACGATCAACCACATAAGTATAGCTATGGATAGTCCCACATGGAAGAAAGAGGAGTACATGTGGAGCTTAATAAGCTTGGGCATCTCCTTACATAGCACCTATGCGTTTTATATTAAAACCACACATATCCGAAGTTGGTCCAGTAGGGACATCATCGGTGCTATGTGGTCATGCCCATAGTAGATTCATATGGTCCATGAAGATTCTAACATCATTCACTAAAATAAGGAAGATGCAGAAATGTAATACCATTTCAAAGGATCGATAAGATATCATTGTAAACTATAAAACATATCAAATAATGTTTTTTTGCGGGACAAAATATGTAAAAATTAATTTTGATATAATTTCATTGCTGGCTTGAGGCTACAACTCGAGAAAGGAGAGACATAGTATGGGAGGATGTCAAAGGATTTGTGAAGTGGAGGATAAAAATATATATCAGGCTTTCCTTTATTTTTGCAATGATAGAAAGGGTAAACTTGATATTAATACATATTATACTTAATATTCATATGTCGGAAAATGCATAACTAAATAAAAATCATGCCCGTGCCGTTACGGCACAGGTTAAGCCCTATTTACTCACATACGATGTAGTTATAGTTTTTCAAAATTCCCAGATATATTATGTACGTAATTCAATTCGGCAGGAAGAGTTCACCGAATAGAATATAGGTAATGGCTTGTCCTTTCGTAACATTATGGCCTTTTCAACATAGTTGGATCTAGAGTTGGTAAAAAGCATTGTATTTATGCATTCTCGGGCGAGAGTAATCTAGGGATGGGCTACCTCCAACAAAACTGCTGATGGATGACCGCATCAATGTCAGTTGAAAATCCCACACTTTCGGATAACCGCAGTGACTAAGTGGAGACAATATTGGCGGAGGATCAGGTCCTTACAAATGGTATTAGAGTCGACCACGGGTTACCTATCGAGGGTGAAAGAGTATGCTTGACGGATTGTGTCGGGAAAGGGTCTTATGAGTGAGAAAAAATGCCAATATATTCCGACAGTGGATTCAATATATTCTGGAGCCGAGGAAGGCTCCAAATTAAGTTGGTGGTTATAGTACTCCGACTCGGCAAATAAGATTCGTCAAATGGAATATAGGTAATGGTTTTTCCTTTCCTAACACCGAGACCTTTTCAGCTTAATTGACTTCATAGTTGGCGAAAAATCTATATAGTTAAGCATGCTCGGTATTGAGTAATCCCAGGTGACCTCCTGAGAAGCTGTTGTTCGATGACGCAGCGGTGACCATTGAAGACCCTATTTTGTCAGATGACCACAGTGGCTAAGTGAGGACATTATCGGTAGAGGTTCAGGCCATTACATTCTACGACATTACACTTCCAAATGTGAGGTTATTCGGTCCATAAAAATAATAAAACCATGATTAGTTAGTAAGTCAAATCGTTAAGTACTTAAACTAATAACAATACGCTCTACTAACAATAAAATTTGCCATCCATATCATCATTGAATAAAAATAACGTTAAACCATTTATCAAGAAATACGTGAGACGATTCGAAATTACTCACTGGACACCAATACTTGCCACCGTCACTATGGTCCACTTATATAATTGTTAGCCAATCTAACCAAGTTTGGTATTGCTTTTTTTCTTTCAAAAAAAAAAAGTACTTTAAAAACATATTTATAGAAATATTTTTGCATCCTAGTGTTTGGTAAAGATTTCATAAAGTGTTTTTTATGCAAAACACTTCCAAAATCTATCAATTTTAAAAGTGGGGGAGAAGCAGGTTTTAAAAGCTTTAAAAGCAAATGCTATAATGCACCCTAATTTCATATTTTATTTCCCAATTCTATCCCATCTTTTTTTATAACTGACAAAAATTATCCTTGAATCTAAATACCGCAAATTTTTATTCGTTATATTTTATTCTTTAAAGATAATTATTTTTTATTTTCAAACTACATTTTATGTTATACTGTATCACTGAAATATACTTTAATTTATCAACAATAAATATTAAGCAATTATTGATTTTTAAAAAGTGGTTAAGAAAAATAATATTACATATATGTACTCTAATAGTATAAAATTTTACTTATTTTAGAATAAACAACTTTCAGAGATATGTTTGCTTTTGTCATTTTCTCACTAATTATAGTTGAACATGATATTTTCCTAGACACAATTTGATCGCTCTTTAAAATACTTTTAGCTTTAGCTTATAATTTGCAACCATTCAATTTTTTTTTTACAGAGCTCGGCACAATAACGTACATCGGCTACCATTCAATTGCTTTTTTTACATAGCTCGGCACAATAACATACATCGGAAAAGCAATTTTGTAAAGCTCGCAACAATACCAAACTAATCCTAAGTATTAGCTAATAAAAATATATTTATTATCATCATTAGAATAATTTACAACCGTGATTTATGGCACCCATTTTTAGTGCACCCAGTGCACCCACTTTTAGGTGGCATCCACGTGAACACGTTTCCCATGCGTCACTTTCTTATTCGTGCTTTGACCGTCACTTTCATGAGTTCTCAGTTCTCTAATGGAAGTTTTGGGAAGATGTAATGGAAAAAATTGGAAAAAAGAAATCATCGGACGATCCAGTCATGAATCATGATCCGATTATGAAAAATATCATTTTCAAGTTATATAAGGGTAAGGAGAAATCATTCAAAATTTATGGTCAAGTTTAGTCTTACAGTTTAAACTTAATCTAGAAATTTCTAGATCAAAACTTAATCGAAAATGACAACTTTTAGGTTTTGTCAAGGGTGGGTTTTGAAAGATAGAGAAAAGAGATAAACCATAGATGAAAGAAAAGAGATAGAGAAAAGAGATAAACTAATTTAACTGCATACATGGATGCCAAGTAAGAGTGGGTGCATTGGGTGCATGAAAAATGGGTGCCATATATCATTTTTGAATAATTTATGTATTATTATTTTTAGTTTGACATTTAATAAAATATTTTCATGGCAAATTAATAGAGTATTTATTATGAAGATATATGGAACCTTAATGACATGATAAATTTTGTGTGTTAGATGCATTATTACATATATGTACTTTGATAGTATTAATATTTACTTACTTTAAGCACAATAAAATAGATAAACAATTTTTTAGAGATATGTCTTCTTTTGTCATTTTCTCACTAACTATGGTGAACTCGATATTTTCCTAGACACAATTTGATCGCTTTTTTAAATAGTTTTGGCTTTGGTTTATAGTTTGCAAATTCAATTGCTTTATTTTACAGAGCTCGACACAGTAACATACATCGACAATCATTCAATTTCTTCTTTTACATAGCTCGGCACAGTAATGTACATCAGAAAAACACTTTGTACAGCTCGCAACAATACGAAGCTAATTCTAAATATTAGCAAATAAAAATATATTTATTATCATCAATAGTAGAATAATTTATATACTATCATTTTTAATTTGATATTTAATATTATTATGGCAAATTAATAGAGTATTTATTATGAACAATTATGGAACCTTAATGACATGATAAATTTTGTCCGTTAGATGCATATCTAATCCCAATCACAACTATCACTTATTACAAACAATTACATTCCTAGATTTATCTCTTGTGAGGAAAAATCTGAACCGCCACTTACATAGACAAAGTTAGCCAAACTGTGCTTTATATTCTTGATCGTAACACTCTTTTAATAGATCTAGACTTGATGACCCGAAGCATCCATGATTCATAGACAAGTGGCTTGAGTATATATTTTTGATCACCGATTATGATTTCAAGAGGTGCACTTCCATAAAAAAAAGTCAAATGAAAGAAAAAAATGTGTAGGTTGCATAAGTCAAGCCCCAGGTTCTGACTTGCAATGTAGCATAACTTCAAGGGCTTTTTAGTCAAACCAAAAAATCAATTTCTGCCCAAATTTTGGGGTACACTATAGAGTACAGTCCCCACCCAAAAGAAAAACTAGGGCAAACCCTTTCCGGACTTGAACTATCAAATTATTTCGTTTTCTTTTCTACAAAATCATTTCAAATCCGCTGGATGTAATTGAGGAAGACGAAGAAGAAGAAGAATGAGTAAATCATTTCTCTCATTTCATCTCAGTTACGGCCAACTTTACCATTAATGAAATCATTTATCTCATTTCATCTCAATTTCTAGCTAGTTTTTGAGAAGTTCAAAATTCAGGAATCCAGTTTTGAGCACACTCTACTAGATAATAAATCTTGCTTAATTACATGAAGTAGTTGATGATTAATTCTACTGTTACGCATGATAATAATCTCGTCTCTCTCGGCATAAATACCAAAACTAATTCCAATGATAAAATTGAAATGTCATGTGAACATTCGTTAATGGACGCGCACAAAATCACATTAGGTCGAGAGGACGGTCAATGGGTTTGACTTTCTGTAGTTAATAACTTATTTGACGACACTTCAATCTATATCATCTTCCTCTTTTCATTTCCTTCCCCCGAATTAGAGAAAACTTCACTCCACAGAATCACTAACCCTAACAATTCCAATTTCCTCCAAATTCAATCTCAAAACCCCCAATTTGCCCCCAAATTTAATCTCAAAATCCCGAATCCCCTCCTAAATGTATCGAATTAGTCGTTCATTATTCCAATCTCGAAGACTAATACATACACAATCTCATAATCCACCAAGTGAAACATTAAAGAAAACGAGTATTTAAATGAGGAAGAAGAAGAAGAATATGACGAATCGAAGTAAAAAGAATGATGGGTTTTTAGTTGAAGTACCGTAATCAATGGATTATTTAGATACACTTAAAATGCCTGTTGTTCTTACTGCTGTTGCTATCGCTCTATTCGCCAAAGTTCTAATGCTGGTATGTATTTATGCCCCTTTGCTCAAAAATTATCGCATTTTTGAATTCTGTAGCTAATCCTGGTATTGTGAGTTCAACAAATCGATTCAAAAAGCTCGAAATTACAGAAAATTCGAAACCCTAATTGAAAATTTCAGGAAAAATTGATAAAAGAATAGTGAATAGAGAGTTATATGAAATACCTCAAAACTTAAATAGATATAATATACCTTAATTAAGTAATGAAAGATTACCTCAAGTACGAACTCAAATTCCCAACTTGAACTTCTTCCCTGAGATACAAAAAAACTCATAATCATTATCAGTTCTTTTAATTTCTTCTTCAATGACTTCAACCCATCTTATAATAAAACCATCTCCTCGATCAAGTTGATCGTTTCATCAATTGATTCCCAAATAAGAAACTCACACCCGAATTTCTTCAATTCATCTTCAGAACAGCTTCAGAACATCTAATTAACCATAAACCTTTCCTCAATCAACTAAACCCTTCCTGATCCTTCTTATACATCACCAAAACGAATTCCTAATCTCCATCTACAGAAACCCTAAACCTAACTTCCACTGCTTTCATCTTTCTTCAATCTCCAAGAAACTCTAACCAATCAAGTTTACAAGTTCATCTATAAACTGGATGTTGATTTCTGTGGTTTTAGAGCTGAAAGAGATGAAGTTCTTCTTGCAGAGATGGAGAGGAGATGAAAGAGTTCAGAGATGGAGAGGAGATAGAAAGCAACGAAGATGAAAGAGTCTGTGGCGGATAAAAAAATGAGAAGGGAAAAAACGATAAGGCAAGATATAGGTTAGCTTAGGATAAAGGGTGGAAGAAAAATAAGGAAGTCTTGACCGAAGTTTGACCGGGGCATGTTTATCAGCTCTAGTGTTCCCGACTACGCACGTGGTTCACACGCTTGAACCGAGCGCAGTTGCAATTCGCAACGATAACCCTCAGTTGCGAAAAAATAGCAACGAGAATCAGCAACAGAAATTTCACAACCGACCTACTGGCGTTGCAAAACTGGGTTGCGAATCCCTTAAAATGGTATAGTGGAAGAATGCTTCAAGGATAGCTTATGGCTGATCTGTGCTTGGCGACTAGTATTTTGGAAGTGCTTGGCCCATTAGGTCCCTTAGCAGCTGCAAGTCTTGTAAGTTTCTATGTAGTATCTGTGATTTAAATTAGAAAAATTTGTGAACTGAACATAGGATCTTAGAAAGTTTCTATGAACTGAATTTAGGAACTTAGTAAGTTTCTATGTATTTCCCTAGAATTTGATACTTAAAAAAAAAAATTGGTACTAAAAAGAATTTGTGTTCTTTTTTGACGTGGATTTGTTGTTGAATGTAATATGAATTGATTGTTGAATATGGATGATGGATGTAATGAAAAGTCTGTGCGGTGGCTAAGATACGTAGCATATATTTTAATACTCCCCAATCTATATTCTCACAGTAAAACACACATTTTTCTTTGTTTAAAAATTGAGACAAACCCATTTTCAAACTCAGTCTTTCATATTTAAAGTACCCAGAAATTTCCAAACCTCCAAAAAAATGTTGAATGTTTTTTTTTTCTATTATGTACTTGAAAGTAAAACTGAGGGGAAAATGCTAATTAGATCTTCAATTACTAAACAACAATTACGAACAACTTTACCGTTAATGAAATCATTTCTCTCATTTCATCTCAATTTCTAGCTAGTTTTTGAGAAGTTCAAAATTCAGGAATCCAGTTTTGAGCACACTCCATTAGATAATAAATCTTGCTTAATTGCATGAAGTAGTTGATGATTAATTCTACTATTACGCATGATAAGAATCTCGTCTCTCTCAGCATAAATACCAAAACTAATTCCAATGATAAAATTGAAATGTCTTGTGAACATTCGTTAGTGGACGTGCACAAAATCACATTAGGTCGAGAGGACGGTCAATGGGTTTGACTTTCTGTAGTTAATAACTTATTTGACGACACTTCAATCTAGGGGTGTTAATGACCAGAAGCCTGCGCCCGCCATGTACCGCCTGGTCCGAAGGAGCCCATGGGCGCCCGACACCACTGTCATAAAATTAGCCTTACCGCCCGATAATTATAAGTGGGCGGACCTGGTTTTGTTCAAATATTGAGTCCACTACTAGCTCGCCGTGAGCTTTGTTTAGTTACTCCGGCATGCCTGACTGCCAATAGCCATGAATAAAGTTTTCTACTAGTGTGATGGATTTTTCAAGAACTTAAATTTCATATGTGGACAATTTATTGGGGTTAGAGAAAATTCTGAATTACATTTCACAGTAATGAATATGGATTGCTTGAACTATCGTTTGAACGAGTTACAGATATATCATCATTCATCAAGCCAAAAAAACAAACATATATACTTTAAAATTTTGAATTATCTCTTGGGCCCGAGGCCTGCCCGGCCCGACCTGGCCTGGCCTGTATTGTTTTACGGGTATGGGCGGGCCATGGGCATTAAATTTTTGTTATTTCCCGGCCCGGCATGGCCTGTTAAGCTTAATGGGTAGAAGGACTACAAGCCCGTCCGGCCCGGCCTGTGCTATAATCGGACTTGGGCTGGCCTGCCCGGCCCGATGTACACCCCTACTTCAATCTATATCATCTTCCTCTTTTCTTTTCCTTCCCCCGAATTAGAGAAAACTTCACTCCACAGAATCACTAACCCTAACAATTCCAATTTCCTCCAAATTCAATCTCAAAACCCCCAATTTCCCCCCAAATTTAATCTCAAAATCCCGAATCCCCTCCTAAATGTATCGAATTAGTCGTTCATTATTCCAATCTCGAAGACTAATACATACACAATCTCATAATCCACCAAGTGAAACATTAAAGAAAACAGTATCAGAAATGAGGAAGAAGAAGAAGAATATGACGAATCGAAGTAAAAAGAATGATGAGTTTTTAGTTGAAGTACCAGAATCAATGGCTTATTTAGATACACTTAAAATGCCTGTTGTTCTTACTGCTGTTGCTGTCGCTCTATTCGCCAAAGTTCTCATGCTGGTATGTATTTATGCCCCTTTGCTCAAAAATTGATTTGAGTTATTTTTGAATTCTGTAGCTAATGATTTGTAGAACAATATCAGTTATGTATGCCCCTTTGCTTAGAATTTCTTTTTTTAAATAAGTTTTTTTTTTATTGAAGGTAAATTTTGTAGCCAATGTTTTGTAGAGTATCACCAGTTAGCAGTTTAATCGGTTTTGTATGTTGCGAGTGTTGGCTTGTTATTGCTGTTGTGTATTTGAAGTAATAAACAAATCAGTTGTTTGACCCCTTAGAATGTGAAAGAACAATGAAATGATGAGTCTTCAAGACAATTAACAGTTTCTATAGCTAGACACGTTGGTATCACCAAGAAACCTTATATTGAAATTGAAGTTTGTAGAGAATGTTTTTTAGAGCATTATCAGTTAGTTACCCATTTAGTCGTATTTGTATGTTGGACTCGTTATTGTTGGTACATTTTTAGATTCAGAATGATTTTCTGCACTCGAGCTGAGTTTGCAAATCCCATTCTGTTGGATCACCAGGGATTCATCCCGACAGTGGAGGGCATCTGGTGGTTTCAGGCTTTCATCTTAGCTTGTGTGCATTATGTGCACATTTTGGGCAAGAAGCCAATCAGGACTTGTAGCTACTTTAAGGTGTTCTAGACTAGAGAGTTCTGTGAGGAGCAATATGATATGTATTCAAGGATGCTTCACATGTGTAAGGCAGTATGAAGTTGATGGAGGTGATTGAAAGTAAAAGAACGTAGATTCGGCCCCTTAAAATGTGAAAGAACAATGTGGTTATGAGTCTAGCGTCCATCCCTGTATCAACAAGAAACCTTATATTGAATTTAATGTATGTTATTGAACTCACCAGAAATCAGTTCTGCTTCCTTTTAATGTAGTGAAATTTAGTAGTAGAACTGTGATTTAAAGTAAAAGAATGTGGACACCTTAGTTTGTAAAGAAAGTTGTAAAAGTCATCTGATCTTTGACCAATTAGAATGGGGAAGATCAGTTAATAGTGAGTCTTCTACGGTTCTAGACACCCTTGAAGCCTATGTCGATAATATCAGAAGCTAGACCCTGTATAGAAGATAGTGTGTAAATATTGAAAGCTCTGTCGAGTTAAGTTTTCAAGTTCCTTATGTTATAATCGAGTGAGATTTGGAAAAGCAACATGTAAATGAAGAAGGGTACGGCTGGAACTTCAGGAAGAGACAACCTGACATGCATCCGTATGCAACTTCTTCACTGTATACTGGTGGAAGAAATCTTTAGTGTTCTTTATGTGGACACTGAACAGTAAACTTTTTAATTCTGTTTCATATTTTCTGTTGTGTATTGTGTTCAATGAAATTATTTTGGGATCTACCTGTAACATTTTTGTTGATCTCCTTTTGGGGCAGTATGACGAATCAAAATCTCAAGAGAGGATTGAGCGCAAAATTAGGAATGCTCCTGAAGGTCAAGGGACGGTTAGGATGCTTAGTCCTGAAGAATGGGAGGAAATCCAAGAAGTGAGGCCAAGGACTCCTTTTGAATCCAAGCTTGCTCGCCCAAATGCACGCTTAAGAACTGATGAACCACTTCGTATGGTGAGTCATTTGTACAACTTCGTTTCCTAATTTCAAAGTTTAGCACTTTTACATTCATACGTTCTTTGTTATATTTTTGAGTACCTTTGTTTGTGAGCATAGAAATAATCTTTAGATCCGTGAGCATTACTTTGTTGGTAGTGACACAAAGTTGGTAAAGTTTTCATCATAACTTAAAACTTGTTTACAATGTCTTTAGCACTACAGTATTGGTCCATTGGCACATCGACTTACTAGGGTATATTCGTCTTGTGTATGCTTGAAACCTCTGAAA
This sequence comes from Papaver armeniacum, assembly GCA_023531295.1. Classification (NCBI taxonomy): domain Eukaryota; kingdom Viridiplantae; phylum Streptophyta; class Magnoliopsida; order Ranunculales; family Papaveraceae; genus Papaver; species Papaver armeniacum. The sequence goes on from JAJJWW010015800.1 coordinate 523,037, forward strand.
AGTCCAAAGTCTTGATGAGGTAATTGGCTCTTGGCAAATGTCAACAACCTTCACTGACTGTTGCTTGTCAGTGTCAGCTTGTATATCACTTCCATTACATACTTCCAGGAGAGATAATGTGAAGCATTGGAAGAAAGAGTTGAGATCAACATGATATATTTGTGGAGATCAGTTTCCCATTAAAAAAAATTAGTTTAGGGTTCTCTGCAACCCAGGAGGTGCACAAGGACACCCTTTGAGGAGACCCAGACCAGAGAGCTTACTGATAGAACAGAAAAGAATAACTTATAGCGATCCGAGTAACAATTATGTGAACCTCTATGGATGGCTGCTAGGGCTATCCCCACTGCACCACCTATTTTATTGTGAAAATACCCAGCTTCCAGTGATTAAACTAAATAATCTTGCAGAGTAGGTCAGCTCACAAGATATTTCCTGTAATTAGAATTGCAGACTAGAGCAGCTACTAGAAATCGTTTGTAATACATATAAGGCCAACAATTTTGGTTCTACTTGATGGAAATAAAAGTTGTAGTTGTCTGCAGGAAAATCTAAATAAGCAAGTATAATTGAATTAAACACTTCACTGTGCTGCAGCATCTGGCTCTCCTCTCTCTTTTTTCACTGTTCTGATTATGTTTGATTTCAATGGGAAGCAAATATTGGCGTAGTTACTTGCTGATGTCATTTTTGAAATAACAATTGCTTAGGAACCAATGAACACATTCTTGTACCATGATATACGTTCTTTCATTATCTTTCATGCCACAAAGAACAAAATGGTATACTTCTATGGTGATGTGCAGGGGGATGTCAAAGACTGGGGTATCGATGTGCTCACAGATGCACTTACTAGAGTGGAAGAGAGCGTCAGACGTGGTGCCAAGTAATCATTCTGAGTACCCAACTACGACAACAACTGATTGTACATTTCCAGTTCCTGATGGAGCATTGAGGACTCAAGCATGTTAGCCCTAACATCGACTTAAGTTGTGCATTGAAGCAACATGATGGTGGATCACTTGGTTACCAAAATTACATACTTGTGGATTCAAAATTGATAAGAAATTTTACCCACTTGATCCTCCAAATTTTTTTTCAGGTCACAGTGTTTTTGTCTACAAATTCTATACTGTCAGTTGTGTATATCCGACAGTGTGATTAAAGTCCATGAAAGTACACTTTGGTCAAATAAGTGGAACATGATCTCTGCTCCAATAATGTACATGACAGTCCCACCAAAACCATGGGACAGAGCCAAGGGCCACCTGATTTTAAAGCTTCACAAGGCTTATTTATCCCCGACAGCCCCTTTAAATTTTATCCCTTAATTGCCCCTACAAAGCAATTTTATTTCTATTTGCCCCTAACCACATGGAATCCTGCTCTAAGCTCTACCATTGTTTGCAAGAACCTTGCAGCAAGATCGGCTTTGTGCCCAACAAATGTTAGTCGGTTTTATTAGAGGTAGATGACGTAGAATTAGAAGTACAAGTTGTCCTCAAAAGTCAAAATGGATGTTTTCTTTTTTACTTCTAAAAACCGTTAACGTATTTAAACTAACTTTTGATTTTTTTCGATTTAATCAAGTCATAGAGCTATTTCTTATATGGAATCCAAACACGCTTTCTTACATGGAATCTTGACTCTACCATTACTTGCAGGAACCTAACAACAAGATTGGCTTTATGCCCAACAAATATTCACCTGTTTTCTTAGAAGTCAATGGTGTAAAATTAAAAGTACAAGTCCCTCCTCAAAAATCAAAATCGAAGTTTTTTTCTTTTTTTTTCTTGGTAACATAAAAACAAAACTAGATTTTTTTTTTTTTTTTAACCAATATACAATTTAGTACTTAAACTAATTTTTGATTTTTCTGGATTTAATCAAGTCAAAGAGAGCTATTTCTTATATGGTATCGTAACACTCTTTTAATAGATCTAGGCTTGATGAACCGAAGCATCCATGATTCATAGACAAGTGGCTTGAGTAGAAATTTCTGATCACCGATTATGATTTCAAGAGGTGCATTATTTTAGAAAAGTCAAATGAAAGAAAAAAATGTGTATGTTGAATAGATTAATTCTTCGATAAAAACGAGTGAAGTTTTCAAGAGATCAACAAACTCAAATTCAGACACACTTACATAAGTCAAGCCCCAGGTTGTAGCAGAACTTCAAGGGCTTTTTAGTCAAACCAAAAAATCAATTTCTGCCCAAATTTTGGGGTACACTATAGAGTACAGTCCCACCCACAAAAAACTAGGGCAAACACTTTCCGGACTTAAACTATCAAATTATTTCGTTTTCTTTTCTACAAAATCATTTCAAATCCGCTGGATGTAACTGAAGAAGACGAAGAAGAAGAAGAGACAAACTCTACAAACCCTTGATTTCTCTCTTTTCTCTCCATTTCTCCTCTCATTTTCCTTTTCAATCGGTACTAATTTCAACTCAATCGGTTCACATTTGAGTCGATTTGAGAGATTTTTTGATGGATTAAAGGTGATTTGATGGATGATTATGTGTTCGATCGTCTGATTTTGGAGGAAATTTCGGCTGGGGAGATCAAATTTTGAGTTCTATGGTAAGTATAAGAAGTTAGGATTTACTAATTTGAGTATTTTTGTTGGGATTTAGGGCTTTTTTATACTCTAGTTGAATTGAATGTTGGTAATGATATGAGTTTTGTGAAATAATATGTGATTAGAGGTCTGGGGCTGGTTTGATTTTGTTGATTTGTGTGTTGTTAGATGAAGTTTTACTGTTTTTATTTGGTGCCATTTGCATTTTCTTTGTAGAGTTTCATAATGGTTATTTTCTACTGTGTTTACTTTTGCAGTGTCGATTTGAGTTGCATGTGGCGGATTTGCTATGGTGACGATGGCGGTTGTAGATGGGAATGATGAACTAGGGAGGAATGAAAGTTTGGGTGGGAAAGATGGTGTGTTGTTGTTGTCTTCCAAGGAGATTGCTGACCCTGTTGTTTACAAACTTGTCCGGGTAACTATTCTGCGTGCATTTCGTTTTTCGACACGGTGGTAGTTCACTAGGCTTTGTAATGTGTTGGCTGTGTGGGATTTCATTGTTTGTTTGTTGTTTTTTTTGTTTAGGTGGATGGAGATGGGAGAATAATTTCTGCTACAGATGATGATGTTATGGAGGTTGATGACTTGCTTGAAGAGGATAAAAGTGAATTGCTGCCTATAGTTGCTGACACAAGACAGGCTAAAGAGTGTATATTAAATGAAGCCGGGGTTCTCCCTGTGTGGAATAATTTACTGGGATCTGAAGGTAGCCATTGTTCTTGTATTTGGTGTTTAATTTGAATCCTCTACTACGGTGTTCTATGTGTTGGTGGCTGTGTTAATTGTATCATGAGGTAGTGTAGGTATTTCTTTTATACGTGATTGCATGCATAAGTTTACTGTTAAGTTAGAGTGGAACATATGTGTATATCCTTGAATACAAGAAGGGAGCAAACAAAACTAGTAATGGAAGGTTTTTAATTAACTAACTAGGGTGGCAAAAACTGCTTCCTCGTAGATGTCCATTGTACTTGAACACAGGAAGAGCAGCTGTAGACAAGAATGCTACCATGTGTAGAATCCCAATTTGCGTCTGCAGTTTTTCATTGTGCGTCTATCTGAATAAGCTTGTGTTGCAGAAAGTGCTGGCATCCTTCTAGAAGGACATGTAAACTACATATAGGAGCTTTAGATGATCCCCTTTTAATAATTATTGCTTGACGTTGCACTTGCTCGTTTATGTTTTAAATTTCTCAGCTCTGTACAAGGCTCGGTTGAGGGTTGAGCTATTTAAGATCTGAGATTTACAAATAGACCACACTTTCTAGCTTTATCATTAACTTTTCAATGACAATGCAGATTTTGGGTCTTATGTATTGTTTTCATATTAATGACCTCTATTTGACATCAGTGGTCTGCATTTGACAGGAATTTCCAACAATGTTGAAGTGAAATTGCAAGAGTTAAAAGCCCCGCTTGAGGTGAGCCACTGAAGTTATTAAATGAATTTGCATTTTAATCCCCAAATTTGTGCAACTTTGTTTTGTGCCGCCTAGACGTGAAAGTTGCACTTTTTTCCATTGGGGGCCACGTGGTGGAAACCTACATGTTATGTGTGTATGTGTGGAGCAGTTATTGCTAATTACCAGCTTATCAGCTTATATCTAGTTCCAGTGTGCTAATAGTTAATACTGTCTCTAGATTTTATCTAGTTGCTCAATTGCTGCGGACAATCATTTTGTTTCAGTGTTAACCATTGAGGCATTCGTTTGGTATTGGAAAGGTCAAAACCTATTGAAGGCTAGTGATGACATGAAAAAAATAAAGGAAATACAGGAGTGACCTTTTTTTATATGAATATTAATGGATAAAGTCAGTCTTTATGCTTAGGGCCTTAAATGGCACATAGGAATTTCTTATAATCGACGTGTGGCTAAATCTTTCTTGTCTTGGATCTGCTGCCTTTTTTTTCTTCCCTTCTTTAGACATGTTTGAGATAATTATCTCATTTAGTTCATTATAAAATGCTTGATAACATCTTAGCCGACTATTCTTTAGGAGTTTAGTCAGTGTCAAATACTTCTGTTTTTGTTGGATTTGCTGCAGCCTTTTTCTTTTTTTAAAAGCAATTGTTTACTTCCCTATTGCCCATGCATTTGCAAATACCATGAGTCAAGAAGCGTTTATTTGATTAGATCTTCCTTAACGGATGAAATCATGCTCTTTAACCTGATAGTTATAGAGGGATAAAGGCTCAGCTTACCAAGTGAATCTCTTGATCATTACATAAAAGTGTGCGATGGTGTATTGCCAGCTAGTGATGATAAATCTCTAACTGATCCTTCTTCGCAGGAAACTGTTCCCCTAGTGTCGCATGGAGTGAATGACAAGAGTACTACTCAAGTGGGGGTCGAGATGTGTATGAAGCCTTCAGGTTTTTTGAAAATTTGTGGACCTTCTTCTTTAGCTTCTGCCACATGCAGCAGCTCGATGCTACGAATTTCTAACAATGCTGACGTGAAAGTGCATAAGTTAAAGGCCTTGCTCGAGGTTAGTCACTGAAGTTATTAAATGAATTTTCATTTAAATCCCTGAATTTGTGTAGCCTTATTTTATGTCATGCATTTTTACCGCTTTGAATTTTAAAGGTATACATGCTCTACTATAAGTTGTCAACCTTAGCATTGAAAACCTTTGGGGTTCTTTTTCATTGAACATGTTGTGGGTGTACCGTGTATGCAGCAGTTATTGCTAATTACCAGCTTGTCAGCTTATATCTAGTTCCAGTGTGCTACTGTTGGTTAATATTATAGTAAATCAATTACTGTGACGATCAATTTTGTTTCAGAATTAACCATTGAGGTATTATGCTTGGTATTGGAAAGGTCAAATCCTATTGGATGCTAGTGATGACATGACAAAATGAAGGAAGTACAGGAGCGACCTTTTATTTGGATCTTAGTGGATAAAACTCGGTCTTTATGCTCAGGGCCTTAAATGGCAAAACATACCAATTTCTAATAATTGATGTGTGGCTAACATTTTTTCTTGTCTCAAAGTTCTGCAGCCTTTTTTTTATTCTGCCCTTTGTTAGACATGCTTGAGATAATTATCTCCTTTAGAAAATCTGACTGTTCCATCGTAAAATGCTTAATATCTTAGCCGATTATCCTTGGGAGTTTATTCAATGTTGAATAATTCTGATTTTGTTGCTTCAGCCTTTTTCTTTTTGCAATTGTTTACTTCGCTATTGCCCATGAATTTGCAAATACCATGAGTCTAGAAGCATTTAATTGATTAGATCTTCCTGAATGGCTGAAATCATGCTCTTTAACCTGATAGTTTTAGAGGAATAGAGGCTCAGCTTATCAAGTGGATCTCTTAATCACTCATCTTTTTACATAAAAGTTTATGGTGGTGTATTGCCAGCCAGTGATACTAAATCTCTAGCTGATCTTTTTTCGCAGGAAACTGTTCCCCTGGTGTCACATGGAGTGAATGAGAAGTGTAATGCTCAATTGGGGGTTGAGATGTGTATGAAGTCTGCAGGTTTTTGAAAATTTGTGGACCTTCTTCTTTAGCTTCTGTCACATGCAGCAGTTCGATGCTAGGAGTTTCCAACAGTGCTGAAGTGTTACCAGCTAGTGATCCTTCTTCGCAGGAAACTGTTCCCCTGGTGTCACATGGAGTGAATGACAAGTGTGCTACTCAAGTGGGGGTCGAGATGTGTTTGAAGCCTACACGATTTTTGAAAATTTGTGGACCTTCTTCTTTAGCTTCTGTCACATGCAGCAGCTCGATGTCAAAAGTTTCCAACAATGCCGAAGTGAAAGTGCAAAAGTTGAAGGCCTCAGTTGAGGTGAGCCACTAAAGTTATTAAATGAGTTTTCATTTTAATCCCTAAATTTGTGTACCTTGGTTTAAGGCATGCATACTTTCTACTTTGAATTCTAAAGGTATACATATTCTACTAGAAGTTGTCAACCTTACGGTGAAAACTCTTTGGGTTCTTTTTTATTGAACTTGTTACGGGTGTGTATAGTTCCAGTGTGTGCCAATAGTCACTAGTAGTAGCTTATCAGCTTATGTATAGTTCCAGTGTGCGCCAATAGTTAGTACTATTAGTGTGACACGTGCATCGAACGTGAGTTAATGTGAGACTTGGTGTCTTTCTTTCTACACTTTATTTGAGTTCTCTGGACAGATTCAAGAAGGCGTAATTGAAGCGATGCCTCTCTCCTTTGTTAAAATATGCCAATTCAACCATAAATTTCTTAGACTCCGTCTTTTTATGTATGGATATTCTAGTAAAAAATCTCGAATAATATTAAAGATTAAAGATAATCTAGTAAATCAATTACTACGGACATCATTTTTGTTTCAAAATCAACTATTGGGACATATTATGGGTAAACTCACCCTTTACTTAGGGTCTTAAATTGGATGATGTCTGGATAACTCTTTCTTGTGTTGGCTCTGCAGTCTATTTCTTCCCTTCCTTCGACATATGATTGAGATAATTACCTCCTTCTGAAAATGTGACTGTTTCATTGTCAAATGCTTGATAACATTTAGCTGATTAGCTTTATAGACCTCTATGTAATTTGCAGTTTGTCTTGGTGTCAGCCTACTTAGACTCGTCCAGCATAATTTAAGGTGCTCCGTTTAATAATCTTAAAAGGGATTAGATTCAAGGATTTCTCTTTTTGCTGCAAAACAGTGACTCACTTTATGCCACCTTATAGTGAACCCCGCTAGCTTTGTTTTTTTAATCCTCTTTCGTTTTTCCTTGAAGTTCTAAACTCTTACTGGTTTTCTTTGCAGGAAACTGTTCCCCTAGTATCACCTGGAGTGAATGACAAGTGTACTACTCAAGTACAGGGCGAGACATGTTTGAAGCCTGCAGATGCATTGAGAATCTCTGAAAAGCCAGCAGATGCATTGAGAATCTCTGAATCTTCTTCGTCAGCTTCCGCCAGTTGCAGCAGCTCGATACCAGACTTTTCTAAGATAAAAGGAGAAATCTGCTTGGATAATTTGTCAGTAAAAGAACTTCATGAAACTTTTAGGGCTACTTTTGGGCGAGAAACAACTGTCAAGGACAAGCTTTGGCTTAAGAGGCGGATCGCCATGGGATTGACTAACTCGTGTGATGTTGCAACTTCAACTTTTACCATTAAAGACAAAACCTTGATCAGAAGGAAAAAAATTGAGGGAGAAGTCCCTTGTGAGATAAAATGCTCTAAGAGTGAAGATCAAGTAGACGGAATTTTTAAAGGTAGCCACAAAAATTCACCGATCACCCCCGCTAACAAAGTTGGAGATGAGCAGGTATCTGGCAAGAGACAGCGGAAATCTGATGCTGAAGATGAATATATTTGTGAAGATCCTCATAACGAACATTCCAAAAGAGTACGGAAACCTACAAAGAGATATATTGAAGAACTTTCCAAAGATGATAATAGCGAATGCAGTGGGAAACCAGTGCCATCTGTTAAAAGTTCTGGGAACTGCCAGTCTGATCCAAAGCCCCAGGTCAAACCTGTACAAAGTGTTGGTTTGGACAGGCCAGTTGTCGTGACTCGGCAGGAATCCATTGGGGGATCTGGAGTGCAAGTCCCATATGTTTCGAGGGTGCGAAGAGGGCGCCCTAGAGAAAATTTTATGCCTCTCATGGTATGTGCAATCCTTCTTATCTCATGAAATTTATTTAGCTGTGATTTACTTCTGACTGTCAACTAATTTGGTCGAGCAAGACTACTGTTTAACTCAGTTATGTGTTGTGCGCTGTACCAAAACTGGCAATACTTAAATCATACTGCACATTTGCTTGAAGCTGAACTTTGTCTCCTTGATTAACTGGATGAAGTCCCTCTCTTTTCTTAGAGCATCATTATACCACATTAATCAAGTCCAGCATGACAGTTCCAACATCTCTTATTCTTATGTACCCTTTGTTTTTCCTTCATGTTAAATACCTCATGTTGATTGATAAGTTGGTAGGAAGTTTTGTCTGCGGGAAATAAAGATGTTACATTCAAGACATGCTTAAGAAAATTGCTTTCACCGCACAAAAATGATCTTCGGTACTAAACAGTTTACTTGTGTAATTGGCAGAAATTCCACCCTGGTAGCATGTGTGTGGATGCAAAACCAGTCACGAAGACCCTTGATGATTGTGTTTCTCAGACAGATAATGAGAATGGGGACAAAGACCTGAAAGCTAAATTGGCACCTCAACAAAGTGAACAGCCGGTAAGATGTACCTTTGATTGCAGTTTTTCTTAATTTTTCACGAAGTGAATGTCATATTGCAGTCTGTTTATAGTCCTAAAAGTTTGCACTTCACAAGACTCACAACTAAAACTTCTTTTTGCTCTGTATTGTGTACCTAAATATCCAATTAAATATTTAAATGTATGTTCTTTGACGTGGTTGAGGACTTATCTTGAAAAATACCCACCACAATCTGTTCGATGTCTGGCCAATCTAGTCTATCAAAAGCTCCCCTGCACTGATGTCCTCTACTGTTATTCTATTAATATATCAGTAAAACACTTATTTCAGCATTTGATGATCTGACACAAATATGCTAATGGATGTTTTGCTTCCAGATTGCTGCTGAACAAAAGAAAGAAGAGGAGGACGATAAGGAGAATCATAATGATGTGAAAACCTGCACTAGTGTGGAGCAGCAGGTTGAAATGAAAAATCTAGACTTAGCTGAAAAAAATTCAGATCACAATTTAAGAATTCAGTCCACCACTAAAGGTGAGCCCATAAGGAAACATCATCGAGCTTGGACTCTCAGCGAGGTTACACAACTGGTTGAGGGTGTCGCAAAGTTTGGAGCTGGGAGGTGGTCTGAGATCAAGAAACTTGGCTTTACATCCTATTCTTACCGAACTTCTGTTGATCTCAAGGTATGTGCATCAAACAAATCCCTACGCTTTAGCCTTCTGTGTGAATTAAAGTTGTTAACAAGGTTAACCGTTTGGATAATCTGAACTTTTTAGGATAAGTGGAGGAACTTGCTAAGAGCCAGCTACGCACATCCTCCAGCTGTCAGAGATGTGAGTCCCTCAGTTTCATTTGGAATTATGTTTACTAATTTGTTCATATTATTCTTAACAGTGGATTTGGCCAGACAGAATATGTTTGCAAACTTAAATTTCTGATTGGCCTGCACAAAACTTGCAGATGATAAATTCAAAGAAGCAAGCTTCTGCGGCCCTCCCTGCACACATACTCTCACGTGTCAGAGAGCTTGCAGAGAAGTATTCACAGGGACCACCACCCGATCTAGGCCGGAAAGTAGGAAGCGTCAGAGGTCGGAAACCAGGAGCTGGTGGAGGAATATTCGGCCGCAAAATAGTAGGGGGAGGAGTAAGCCACAAAGTAAAAGGGGTAGGAGGAGTTGTCTCTGCTGGTAGTAGACCTATTGTAAATGAAACAAGGTCTGGTTTCTTGTAGCTATATATGAATGTTGCTAGAAACAATAAGGTTTTAGTTACCGACACAATAGTACCACTGTATTCGCAGTTCGCCTGTTATTTCAGATTGATGTTTGCTGAATTGGTGTTCCTCTGTAGCATCAAGTTGTATATGTTAGTGGTTTCTTTGAGTCTAATTGCCGAAACTGAAGAAAACTATCCCTAATAGCATTATTGGCAGAGAAAAATCTAATGTTGCCCATAAATAAGCGTTTCCAATGTTTGTCAAATGACATTGAAAAAATTCAGATCACTTCACTAGTTGCACGTTCAGACGGATCACTGTCATTTCATTCATTCATTTCAAAGGATTCACCATCATCCATACCATCATTTGGGACACATCATCTGTTTCGGTTTAGTCTTGTTTTTCTGGAGGTTTCCAAAAATCACCATCATCTAATTTGATTCATTGTGTTTGTTCGCTATGTTTAAGCTACCGAGGATTGGTTTCCAAAACTGAACGTATTTTGTTCCATGAGACAAAAAAAGTCACCAGTCCTAGGCAGGTAAGATCTAATAAAAAACATAAAGCTGACATTATGCCAAAGAGTCAGATGCAACATGATCAAAGGATCACAAAAACAATAGGCTAGTTTCAGGGATCACCACCTACCCCTACAAAACACGATATCACGTTTTCGTATTCATCTTCACTTCTTTCTCTATATAGATTTCGAGAAACAGAGTCAAGAAGGGTTTAGTGGTGAGATTCTCACTTCTCACTTTGTAAATCATCCTCCAGAATCAGGGTTCCATCTTTCAATTCCAGAAAAATCTCAGTAAGATTCTCTAAGGTTGGTGTAAGAATCCTTTCTCTTTGTTTTCAATTTTTCCCCAATTATTTTTTTCTAGATTTGTAGCTGTAAATTCAGAATTTTGTATCGATTTTGCATTAATCTCAATCTGGGTTTGACTAATTATATCTAATTTATGTTTGGGACTGCACAAATTTGATGGGTTTTGTTTAAAGGTAGCACCTTTATTGAAAAAGTGTATCTTTTTCAGGTGTTTGTATATTGAGTAATTGAATTTGTTTAATTCAGATTAATTCTCTAGGTTTCATTGGATTTATGGTTTAAACCTTGTGGGTTAGCTCTAGATTTTGGAATAACTGGTTACATGACAGTGTATCGGGGCTTTAAAGTCTTTCAAAGGTTAGAATTAGGGTTTAGTTTTGTATTAGAGTTGATTACTGATGGGTGAACTGTGATAGTTTAGTTTAGTTTAGTTTTGTATTAGTTTAGTTTTCGTTCGTCTAAATGTTGAAGCTTGTAGGGTTGTTGTTTTCTAAGCTTATTTGAATTTCGTATTTCTGAGAATGTTAACAATTTTGTATCGGCTTGATTGTTATTTTTAAGTTATTACTTATCTCTTGGAAGCAGGCACAACAACAGCAGACAAAATGGGTATCATAGAAAGGATAAAAGAAATCGAAGCCGAAATGGCTAGGACTCAGAAAAATAAAGCCACAGGTACTTCTCCAACTCAATTTATCCACTATTAGAACGGAATTATTTTATATAGATCTCTGTGACACTATCTTTACAATGTGGGTGTGGGGACTGGGAACCCAAAATCCTTTACAACAATGTGGGTTGTGGGGGCCAGCTTGACAAACTCATACAACTTGGCACTGTCTGCTGTTTATGCATTTCAGCTTTTTAGATAGGATTGCATATGTGAATGTGTATTCAGGTTTTGAAACTTTTCCAAAGCCTCAATCGAATTTAATTTAGAAATTTTTAGAGATTTGCTTAAAGGTTTTGCAAATCTAAACGTATAGAACCTATTGTTTCTGATGAGTTTAGACCGGGAGCATGAACTCCATTTAGCTAAGATAGCGTTACAGAATTGTCAATATGGCTGCTATTGAAGTATGCTCTTGTACAAGTGATTCGTGATATATATATCTTGAGAGATGCTCCTGCTGTTATACTTTGCGTGTCATGGATGACTTGTCAAAATAGACCTGATGCATCAGTAGATAGACAAGATGTTTCTTGTAAACAACAATGCCTGAGTTTAATTTAGATATAAGCTATTTGTGCACAAAATTAAACGTCTTTGTATAACAAATAGCTTGTAATGGTCTGGGAACCTTGTAAATGTTCTACAAGTATTCATCTTTCAGAACTTTCTTGGTTGTAAAATGTATACTGGTCTGTACCATACACTAAATTACCACTATTAAACGGGAACATTAGTAAGCACATGGAAGTCATTGAGAGAGGAGTGTTAATATGCACTTATGTCATAGAGTGAATCTGGAAGTAACAGACCTGGTATATTCAGTTCAGCTCATATTTTATTTTCTAATAAATTTTTGTGTGGAACCTTATATTTATTCTCTGACTATACAGAGTACCATCTTGGGCAACTGAAGGCAAAGATCGCAAAGCTAAGAACACAACTATTGGAGCCTCCAAAGGTAGGTAAAGATTGCATATATGTTATGATTATGAATGTAATTATGTTAAAACAACTGTGGATGCAAAAGAAAGGAAACGAGTCTCACACAATAATAGTGTTTAATAGTCATCATCATAAAAGCATTATTGAACATGTTGGACCGTTTTCTTGACTCAAAGCATGTCTGTATGGTATTCATGGCTTAAGAAAGCTAGGTAATATATGCTTAGGTTATTGGCGAAATACTGGTTCCTAGTTCAATGTGCTTGCCTTTTCTTTTTGTCTTCCTTGTTCCTTTCTGTAATTTGTATTTTAGTTTGTAATTGTTTTTCTCCTTTTATATTCATTGCCAGGGTTCGGCTGGAGCTGGAGAGGGCTTTGAAGTGACAAAATTTGGTCATGGACGTGTTGCACTTATAGGGTTTCCAAGGTTGGTCACCTCCTGAGAACTAGCAATATATATTGTTCTCTGATCATCTCTTTTTATGTTTTGGCGCTATCATGGCTTCTGTTCTGAATAGCAAAGATGCCTATAAAATATCGTGCCTTGAAACCTTAAAAATTGCCATGTTTAATTAGTAACATTGAACACTTCTGCGTAGTGTGGGAAAGTCAACACTTTTAACTATGTTGACGGGAACAAAATCAGAAGCTGCATCATATGAATTTACCACGCTTACATGTATTCCTGGGATTATACATTACAATGGTACCAAAATTCAGCTTCTCGATCTTCCTGGAATCATTGAAGGTGCTTCTGAAGGAAAGGGTCGTGGGAGGCAGGTAAACACAAAGTAGTCCAACCCGCCCTGGTGCTTCTTATTGCCCCATGTCCTGATTATCTCTATTCTTTTTTTGGAAACCGTTTTCCCTGTCTCTTATTTTCTGTTACACGAAATACAGGTCATTGCAGTTTCCAAGTCGTCAGATATTGTATTGATGGTTCTCGATGCCTCAAAAGTGAGTTTTGGTTTACTGTACTACGCGATGTCTTGTCTGATCTTGTTTTTCTTTTTGATCTTCTGAGCACTTCCAGTTGTTCTTTACTATTTAGTGTTTCAGAGTAAGACAGAATGATTTTTCCTATATTCGATTAAGCAGTCTAATCTTGTGCAGTGTGTTTTCCCTGTTTGTATTTATGTATAGTTGTTGCATGTACCATTGCTTATTCTTTCTGTCTCATGGATAATGCATTTACGTTTTTAATAATTGTTTACTCATTTTAAGGTGGCAAAACCCATGATCCCGTCCTACCGCCTCATTTGTTGAGAAATACATGTTTTTCTTCTGTGTCACTTATATTTTAGTTACCCATTTTATTATCTTCTAAATATGTTCATGTTGGGACCTGATTCAGAGTGAGGGTCATCGTCAAATATTGACAAAGGAGTTGGAAGCCGTGGGTTTGCGTTTAAATAAGAAGCCACCTCAGGTTATATCCTATCCTTTGTAAACGATATTTTATGGTATTTCTCTGAAGGATATTATGTACCATTAGTCATGTTTTCTTGTTCCTATTTCATTCTTTTACTGTAATTGCCAGATATACTTCAAAAGGAAAAAGACAGGAGGTATATCTTTCAACACTACGATGCAGTTGACTCACATTGATGAGAAGCTTTGTTATCAAATTCTGCACGAGTATAAGATACACAACGCAGAGGTTATTCTATCTTCAAAATTTTCCAATTGTTTTTTAGGCCAGTCATTTGGCTACAGATCAATGTGATTATAAGTTTGTAACCGTAGGTGATTAAGCAATGTGATCTCATTCTGTGTGGTTGCCTTTTCTCTTGTAGCTTTTGTTCCGTGAGGATTCCACAGTGGATGATCTCATAGATGTCATTGAAGGAAACCGTAAATACATGAAATGTATTTATGTGTATAACAAGATTGATGTGGTTGGTATTGATGATGTGGACCACCTAGCTCGGCAACCAAATTCTGTCGTCATTAGTTGTAATTTGGAGGTAGATTCATTCTCTCTTTCCCTTAACCTTAGATACCCATGTCTGAGAAACAATGTGCATGAAATGGATTGAGCTGAATTATTAAGTGAATCTTTTGTGTTCCTCAATCTGTAATCTGTAATCTTGGGGATGATATCATCAACATTTTTTTTTTTCTTTTACTTCAAACAGCTGAATTTAGATAGACTACTTGCAAAGATGTGGGATGCAATGGGGCTTGTAAGAGTTTATACAAAGCCACAAGGACAACAACCAGATTTCAGTGACCCTGTTGTTCTTTCAGCTGTAAGTTGCATGCTCTCTCTCAAGTGATTTGAATGCCTAAGTCCAGTGAATTTAACGCACTCCAATGGTAACCTTTTCAGGATAGAGGTGGTTGCACAGTAGAGGACTTCTGTAACCATATACACAGGAGTCTGGTGAAGGATGTCAAATATGTGCTAGTCTGGGGTGTAAGTTCGAGACATTATCCGCAAACTTGTGGTCTTTCTCACGTTCTTCAAGATGAGGACGTGGTTCAGATTGTGAAGAAAAAGGTTAGTATTTCATTTAATGTTGTTTTTAGATGCCTGATCAGCTGTGGTAGTGTTCTTAGCCTGTCTGTAAATTCTGAACTTTACTTACTATTGGTCTTAATACAATTTGTATGTTCCTTAGGAAACTGATGAAGGAGGCCGAGGTCGGTTCAAGTCACATTCTAATGCTCCTGCCAGAATATCTGACAGACAAAAGAAAGCCCCCCTAAAACAATAATCACGTAAAGGTGGCATGAAGGTGGAATATTCTCGGTTCATTAGGCAAGCCGAGAAAATGAAATTCATGATATCAGGTTTTTGGGAAAAATGTACTCCGAGTTTGTTGAACTAGTAGAACCTGTAAGCCCTGGCTGTAATGTTCTTTATATCGCGAGGCAATAGAAAATAGAAGTATGGAGTTCTCTTGAATATGATGGAATTTGTTGCTTTATTGTTTTTCATGAACTATTACACTCCGTCGAATGAGAATCTGAGGGTTTTTCTTTGTTTTAAACCTTCAGACGCGCCCAGGATACTTATTTCAACTGAAGTTTTTTCAACTACAGCGAGCTCATATAGATTGTTGGTAACCGGTTATATGCAGGTTATACTTGCGGCTTGTTTACTTGAAACAGGCCAATTCATGAAACATAATGATAGCTTGGCTTGTCTCTGAATGGAGAGGCAGGGCAGCCAAGACAATTATGAGTTTTGGTTGACAATCTCAATCTATTTTTCTTGATGGTTAGTGTGAAATGAGTACAAGCAAGAATTTTTTTTCATTTGGTGTAGCATTGTTAGCATGCTTAGTCATAACCACGTTATTATGCCTAAACACTCTTTATCTCTAGTTATTAGAGTATATACCACCTTTACGAAGTCCATAATAATAATCTATTCGCAGTTAGCTAATGGTGGAGCCTTGGGTCATCATACGCGTTAGGTAGCTGGACTGGCAGCCCGGCCAAGTCTTTAACTTTTAACAATCATTGGTGCATGTTAGGTAGGCAATTTGCACAAATTTGGAGTCTTGATTCTCGGAGTTTAATTGTTTAAGCTACCAACTCTAAAAGAACAGCTTTTACGAACTCGAAAAGGTTTAATTTACCAACGTCCAAGATAATTTTTGATCTAGTAACAACACAACTCGATAAACCCAAATTTTTTTTCACAACAAGCAAATACACGCACTTCAGCTACAATAAGACTGACCCACCCTCCTAGACCAGTAGATGAAAGATAACTAGGTGCACTCAGACCAGTAATTTGTATCATGAAAGATAAACTCGGAATTGGTGCACAAATATTTTTCATGTTAATGACATTGATTCATAATTTGTAAAAATCAAGGATGGTTATCCTGATGTAAATTCGATTAAACAAAGACTGGAATTGTCTTTTAAAGCTTGTAAGTTCAGTTCATATTTTAATTTGTATTCATACCTGTGAACACCGGCGCTCCATGTGAATACACAAATTATTCTACTTGACTGACTTGATAGGTATAATTATTAAGTAATCATATTATTTTGATTGATTGATTATTGACCTGGTGTCCCTTTGTCGATTTATTCCAAATTTATCTCTATATATATGGTAGTGTTCGTTGAGCAAACATTCATATCCTCCAATCCATTACTCATTTCTTCCAGTTCATTCACAGCTTTTCCATTCAAAACTGTTTCTATATTTTCTGTCAAAGCAAGGGCATAATTATGTCGTGGTTCAAAGATCCTCAGGTTTTCATCTACGTAGTTAACGGTGAAATTAATTTTTGCAGAGTTAACAAACAATTGACGGTCGGGACCAAGCTTCAAATACCAGGTGATAACAGTAAAGGTGAAGACTACGATTTTTCACGTCATCTCTCTTTGGGAATTAACAAAGAAAGGGATTATGCGGCTTTTCTTTCGTATGTAAAGGCAAAGCCTGAGAGTACGTTGATAAATTGTCAAGGTTTGGTGGCCTATCGAGCGCAAGGATATCTCTTGTCTCGAGAGGATTCAAACTCTCCTGTGTACAGTTTACCAGGTATTCTAATTGCATCCATTGGAACACAACAGCAACAAAAAAAAGCTCTTGAAACAAAAGTTTCGAATTTAGAAACTGCCAACTCTGCTCTTAGAAACAATGAAAAGAAGTTGACTGCAGATGTATCAGATCTGCGACAACAATTGCAACGGGAGAAGAGCGATAAGCAAGCTCTTCAGCAAAAAGCTGCAGACTTGGAATCCAAGAATGCAACTTCTGAAAACAATGAAAAGAAGCTGACTGCAGAAGTGTTAGATCTAAAAAAGAAATTGGAACAGGAGAAGAGTGACAAGGAAGCTCTTCAGAAAAAGAATGCAGACCTGGAATCCATGAATGCCACTTTGAAAAACAATGAAAAGAAGCTGACTGAACAAGTGTCAGACCTACAAAAGAAACTGGAAAGGGAGAAGAACGATAAGGAAGCTCTTGAGAAGCAAGTTTCAAACTTAGTATCCTTGAATGCCACTTGTGAGAACCATGGAAAGAATTTGACTGCACAAGTATCAGACCTACAAAAGAAACTGGAACGAGAAAAGAACGATAAGGAAGCACTTGAGAAGGAAAATTTTCAACTGAAATCAAAGCTTAAAGAGAGTTGTGGTGTTGGTGATGGTGTTGGTGGTGGTAGTGGATCATCCAATGAAGAGCCATGGATGACTGATAATTCAGTTCCTAGTAGCTGGGTTCCCTTTGATAACCTTTATACTTTTCGAAAGTTTCGAAAGGATAAACATCTGAACTTTATCACTAAGGTAATGGGTGCACCAATATTCGGTGAAGACAATACCACAAACGTTCATCCAAGCCGTTTCTACAAAGGAATATATCCTATAGTGATCGTCAACGTCTCTGAGTTGATTCCGAATCAAGAATGGGCAAGATTTGATCCAGATATTTGGAGTTTATACCAGAATGAGGGAACTTATTATGCAGCACGCAAGCCGTTTGAGTCGGAGATGGTAGTCGATGCACCCAAGAGATGTTGATAGTGTCTTCAATATGAATCATTATAAGCCGGTGGAGCCTTTCGTGTTTAATTAGTAATGTCTACTTGTGTTGATTTTCTTTGGTTTTGTATTTGCTTTTGTTTCCGATGCATTCGGTCAGTGTGTCATGGGGTTTGTGTTTGCTTTGGTTTATGTTTGATTTGGTGTGTTCCAAAAGTCTATTCGGACTTGTATGGGTTGTATCATGTCTTGGTTCCTTTTAATTTATGTTTCTGCTTGGCTTCATCTTCTATGGTGATCGATAGATCCTATTTATAAAAACTTGAGCTATTAATTGAAATCCCATTTGAGCTTTTAGTACAAACGCTAAAAGCAAACAACTAGCAAAAAAAAACGCCCATTGCTGCTGGCTTTAAAAGCGACCTAGTTGGGGTCTTGTGTTTTCTATTTCTAGTTTTTCTCGTCAGTATGATTTGTTTTGGCTCACCATTGTTGCGCTGCCATGTTTTTTTTTTTCATTGTCATCGATGGATCTATAGGAATCAAATGCTTAAGGCTCTGGAATGCAGCATTTTAATGTTCATTTAGAACATTAAAAAATTTAATTAAATTAAGTCATGTTGTTTATTTTAATATTCGTGGATTCGGGTGGTCTCTTTTTTTGAGTTGGCATTTGTTCTTCATTATACCTTGTTTATCTGGTGTCCATTTAGAACCATCAACTCCTGGAAAATAATTGTCCATCGACTCATTAATTTGCAATAACCAATCAGCAGTGTATAAAGAGAGCCGAGTTTAAATTTTCTAAGTGGCTTTTGTATAAACAAAAAAACCAATCAGTGAAGGATGGAGAGGACGAGTTCAAATTTTGTTAAATCAAATCTTGTTGTAGTGTTATTTATACTGTGAGGCAGTAGAAATAGAAATATGCAGTTCTCTTGATAACGATGGCATTTGTAACTTTTTGGTTTTTTCATGAACTATTAGACCGAACCAGCTTTCTTGTTTTAAATCTTTAGATACCGTGTCTGGGATAATTATTTCAGCTGAAGCTTTTTCTAATACAGTGAGCTCTCATAGATTGTTGGTAATCGGTTGTAGCTACTACTAGAAGCTCAAATAAGAAGACTTTAAACCTTTGCACAGACTCTTTGACGCCTAAACACCATCCATGTACAATACTATACTCCCTCCGTTCCACTTTATTTGATGTTTTAGGGTTTATTTTCTGTTCCAAAATAGATGAGAGTTTTAATATTTTCTCCAAATTCTCTCTGATTTACCCTTGCGTTGGAATCACACCGGTGCATAAATTCTCATCGTAATCAACACATAAACAATTAGTCCAATTATTTAATATTTCCCATGGAGGATATATACGCTAATCTATAAACATTTGGTACATCCCAAGTAAATTATAATGGGATTGGTAAGTTTCCCTAGAATCTAGAAACTAAAAACAAGTTCATTTAATTTTTTAAAAAAATATTAATATGGGTAGAACTGGAAAAATTTAACTCTCTCTATGTTTCTTAATCTGCGTGAAAAACTCTACAACGTCAAGTAAAATGGAACGGAGGGAGTATTATTTAAGGTTTGTCAACAGATAAGTCCTCATACATGCAAGTACGTAACTATACATAGGCCTCTACTGTTTGGAACCATTCGAGTCTCACTTGATCTATTTCATCCTGCTCGTACGTAAGTTTAGGGAAAGGTGCATCCCTAACAAACAATATAGATGGGTCAGCAATTATTTCCCTCATAAACTTCAACACATAAAAGCCACATTCAACTTTGTTCTTTGGTGTTGGACACTTGAGAATATTCCACATTGGTGATTTCCTCCACGCTGCATCCTTTTGTAAGCTGTGCAGACCAAGAGTGATATACTGCCTAATGTTAGATTCACATTGGCTGCCTTCTAATGGATCCATCCAATAACAAATCATAGTCTCCATATGTATAACGGCGAGAAGCCAACCTGCCGCATCTGGATCGACAGGAATCAAAACCCACTCGCATTTTGATTTACCCAATCTTGAAGTTATAATTCCTGACCAATCACTATCTTTTGCCGAGGTTAACCATGCAGGGTTTATGAATCCAAATTTCCCTTCGATCTCTTTCATTATTAAAACGTCATAGAGGTGCCTTATGTACGCCATGATGCAACTCATAGACAAATTTTCCATATAGCACATAGATGTAACATCATTCAGGTCAAGATAAAGTTGTATATCTTTACCCATAAATGCGCCGCGTACTCGTATTGGTATGAGGGGAGTGCGTCTGACATGCAAGTTTTGAGACACTCTGTTATGGAATTCCTGGAAGCAGGATGACACATTAGAGTCCTTCACAAAGCTGGAAACAGGCCGTGCTGATTGAGTCACTTGTCGAGTTGTTGAGCTTTCTTCGTCATTATCTTTTAATTCCAACTGAATATTGGGGCTCCACCATGGCCCCCATCTCCTATGTTCTTGGTTGTTTGAATTGGAACTGTCACAAGATGACCCGACTCATGCATCCTTCATCCTCGTCATAGAAAAAAGGACTCATATTTCCTTCATCCTCCTCAGGAGTAGGAGTCATATATCCTTCGTCCTCCTCCAGTGTTTCATCTGCAGGAGGAACTGTTTCCTTATTTTCGTCAGCATCATGGTAATCCTCCAAACACCTTTTCTTGGCAGACAAATCGTCGTTAATGGGAAAAGCCATTTGAGCAATAGCCGACTGTTTGCGAAGTAAACAAGCTTCCTTATAGGGAGTAGGAGTCATATATCCTTCATCTTCCTCATCGTGTTGCTGTTGTTCTACTTCTGGTTGTTGTTGTTGTGATCTCTTTCTTTGATTCACCATGGGGCTACCTTGTTCAACAAGATTTTCTCTACTTATTTTTCTGTTGCTAAACGACGACCTCCTCCAACTCCACTACACAACTTTCAAATCCTACAATATCAACACAACTAAAAATCAAAGATTCTAAGATATGGATTTTATTGTCTCACAACTGAGTAGACGATTTCTTTCATTGAGTATTTATATAAGTTTACAGAAGAAGGATTCAAAACCTAATCTAACTGATAGAACAAGTTTATAGGGAAGTTACAGGACTTGGTACAATAACTGAGAATACATACGACTCGGATTACAACAGACTTGGACTACTTAGAGTAAAACAGACTTGGACTATACACCTAAATACTTGGATTGCAGGTGCAGCTCGTGCCATCACAGCTGCTGGACTTATACACGACTTATATACACGTCTAATACCACCCCTCAAGTTGGAGCATGGGGAGAGTCTGGACAGATGCCCAACTTGCTTGCAAGACGGCGAAAATGATCCACTCCAAGTGGCTTGGTAAACAGATCCGCCAACTGTGCCGCAGACGGAATATGCATTGGTTTAATAAGACCAGAGAGAAGTTTTTCACGGACAAAGTAACAATCGATTTCGATGTGTTTTGTTCGTTCATGAAAAACTGGATTTTCAGAGATATGAATAGCAGCTTGATTATCGCAATAAACTGGAATGGGTTTCGGAATATTGATGCGAAGATCAGTGAACAAATAGTGTAACCATTGCAGTTTAGATGTGAGCTTGGCGAGAGCCCGATATTCTGCCTCAGCAGAAGATTGTGATACAGTTGATTGTTTCTTGGATTTCCAAGAAAGAGGACTATTTCCCAACATAGTAAAATACCATGTGGTTGACCGACGAGTAGTGGGACATCCTGCCCAATCAGAATCAGTATATCCTGCAAGAGATAAAGTACTAGTGGCAGAAAGGAAGATGCCATGATTAACAATACCTTTAAGATAACGAACTACACGATGAGCAAGCATCAAGTGACCGAGAACACGGTTCTTGCATAAATTGACTCAAGTAATTTGAAGAATAAGTAATGTCGGGACGAGTTACTTGAAGATAAAGAAGTCGACCAATTGGCGACGATAAATACTAGGTTTCGGGAAGAGGGTCACCTGAAGATGGAAGAAGTTTGAGATGTTGTTCCATTGGAGAGGGAGCAACCTTGGCACCTAAGAGACCAGAATCATTAACAATGTCAAGAATATATTTGCGTTGGCATAGAAAAATACCTTTGGGAGATCTAGATACTTCAATGCCCAAGAAATATTGGAGACGACCAAGATTCTTTAGAGAAAATTGAGATTCTAGGGTACGTTTGAGATCCTGTATAGCAGAATCATTGTTACCTGTGATAATAATATCATCAACATAAACTAAAACATAAATAGAGACAGTTCCAGAGTGAAAAGTGAAAAGGGAATAGTCATCACGAGATTGAATAAAGCCTGCATTAAGTAAGGCTGTAGAAAATTTAGCAAACCATTGGCGAGAGGCTTGCTTAAGTCCATATATGGACTTGTTGAGTTTATAAACACGATTGTCTCCCTTTTTCTGGAATCCAGGAGGAAGTTTCATGTAAATATCTTCAACAAGATCACCTTGGAGAAAGGCGTTATTGTTGAGTTTGTGCCATAGCTATTGCTACAAATACAAGTATATTCTATTTTTAGTAGAATAGAAATACATTATCTAACCTGTACGACTGTACAAAAAAAAAACATATACTCTCTCTGTCCCACTATTAGATGACCTAGTTGAAGTTTGCACAATTCTTAAGGCAATGAATAAAATGAGTGTTTTTAAGTATTTTTTACAACTATACCCTTATGGATAATAATTTGTAAATTTTAGAAATCATTTATCTCTCAAACTATACCGTAGATTTTCGTAAATTTTGTACCGTTGAAAATCATTTTAAAACACCTACGTAACGAGTATAAACATAAATATCAAATTATACATATTTCTTATAATACCGATAATCAATCAAAAGGGTAGTTTTAGAGATATCCCTTGATTAGTGAAATAGGTCAACTAATGATGGGACAAGATCTTAGACCAAGTAGGTCATCTAATGGTGGGACGGAGGGAGTAATTGATTAATTACAAATATAATTGAGAACGTGTTTAATAGTAATTAAGTGACTTTGAGTTGCAAACTGCACCAAATAGGGGTGGGACTTGGGTTGGGTCAACCCACCCAACCCCCAACCCGAATGTTGGGCGGGCATGGGCAATATATTTTAAAAGTTTGGGCAAGTTCGGGTACAATTTTAATAAACCCGAGTTAAATTTGGGAAAGCATGGGCACAAATATTTCTAACCTGAGCAACTCACCCAACCCGAGAAACTATAATATAATTATATAAACTATTTTTATAATTGATAGTATTATCTATTAAAAACAATTTAAGCCATTACCTTCAAACCTAATAATGAAAATATAAATCATATCTATCTCATTACTAATTCAATATGAAATTTTTTTATAATCATAAGTTATTTGGAAATTTAAGCTAAATACAATAATCAAATCGTGTAATTACTAAAATTTGTTATTATCACATTAATAAAAAATAAATTTAAGACTTAAATTAAGGTCATTAGGGTTTATATGTGTGTGTATATATATATATATATATGAGTCTAGTAACTAATCCCATTCTATGTCCACAATTTTTATGTTGTAAAGTATTAGCAATGGTCAACCCGAGGAACCCGGGGACCCCGGGGAATATAACTTGGGCGGGACTTGGGCAACGCCTCCACGGGTTCCACGGGTTTCATGGGCAATCTGGACAAAGAATTTCTACCTCGGGTCTGCCTCGGCCAAGCCTTCCAACCCGACCAACCAACCCAAGTCCCACCCCTAGCACCAAATAAAGGGCTCTCTACTCAAACAAGATGCTGCTTCAGAGAAAAAAAAAAAAAAGAAAGCTTAAACCAGCTGCTAGTCGAATCTATACCTTTATATTATACTCTGGTTTACGTTATTAATCAAGAAATTTTTACATATAATTTTTGAACAGGATAATTGGAGTTTAGTACTCAGGTTTTGACCAACACTAGACTTTGGTCTAACATCTGTCCAACGTTAGGCATTAGTACCTGGACTGGACGTTGACAGGAGTTGACTCCGTTAAGTGTCAACTTCTGTTAAGAAATTAATAAAATTTTATACTGAATTAAAGTTATTAAAAGAGATTACGATTATACCATGTACTCTAGTATTATTTACAGAGTAACCAATCTTATGATAACCCAAATTCTTTTACCTTCTCTTCCTCCTCGAAACCAAAACCAGCAAACCCACCTTCGATTGTCGTAGATGAACGATAGTAACACCCTCTGCAGCTTCAGAACCATACTCATTCAGAAACAACCAATTTCTTTCCTGCACATATTGGTTCCTAACATTCATCTACTTTATTCAAAACACTCGTTCAAATTCTTGACAACATCAGAACCACACTCATGCCATACCTCCATACATTTCATCTCAAACACAAATTCCCTACAATCTTCTAAACTCAGCAGCTTCAATACTCCCATCAACATTAACTTGTGGCACTTAAAGTTCTTTAATTACATTTCAAATACCACTGCAATAACAACACCACCATCTCCTTTGTTTCACTCAATTGCTGCAGTATAACTGCAATTCATCTTCTACATCAACTCAGCACCACCACATTCTCTGCAGCAGCACCTTCTGCAACACATCACCAAGAACCACCACAACATTCTGCAATTCAACCACAAACCCATTCTTCTCAAAGCTATAAGAACCCCTAATTTCACCATCAATTCGAAATCAACCATCTCATTGTGAAATTGAAAATTAACTCAAACCCCAACTGCCAATTTTTTCATTGATTCTGAATACACCATTTAACATCTCGTATAAACCCATGAACACAAACGTCTCAGATCCTCTTCTCTCAAATCATCAAGCACCCACTTCTTCGATTCAACAACAATCCTTCAAATCACTCCTAATCTTACCCCTTAAATTAACACAGACTCATCCCCTGTTCGTTCGAATCTTCATCCTTGATCTCCTCCATCGAAACCGATCTTTAATCTCTGCATACCCTAATTTCTTCTTTTCTGTCTTTTCACCGATTCAAACAATGATGATTTCTTCTCGAATTAACACAAACATCTTCATGGTAGTGACACCAATAACATCTTGTAATAGTCAAGCACAACTAATTCCTCAATATCAATTTCCAGCTGCGGCAGAGAGTAGGGAGGAGAAGAAGAAGAAGAGAAAAATTGGGAGTCAATAATATCCGGTTCTAGGTTTACAGAGAATAATCCCACTTCAAAGGTACACTTGTAATCTCGTTATTTTTATAATATTTTTAGTTTACAAATTCATTAAAGTCTAGTCATAAACAGTCAACATAGGTCAGTGATAGGTGTAGAATACACCGTATTTACTATACAGAGTTTATGCTTTCTTTGCTATTTTTCTTGTAAATTATGTATTTTACGCTTGTTTTGAGTTTTGTAGCTACTTTGGAGTCACACGGAGGAAAAGAAAAAGAAATTACCCAATTTGAGCAAAAAGGGCAAAATCGTCATTTCATGGGCGAACACTATGTGGAGCCGAGCCAAGGTTAAGGGGCAACTCTCCTTTGGAGGAGTAATAAACATATACTAGGCGAGGATAAGGGACAACCAGCTTAGTTATCCCTTATCGGGGTGACGGGTGTTGGATAACAGACTCAATTTATAACCCTAAAACCTAAATTCAATACTCATCTTCTCAATCATTTTGCACCTGAGAGAGAAGAGTTAAAAATAATGGCTGCCGTTTGGGATCGAGAACCATTCCAAGAAATTGAGGGATTATTGCTGGAGAGTGAATCAAAACTCGAGAATAAAGAAGAAAAGAGAAGACGGAGATTGAAGTTGTTAGTATTGAGTATTTGGGATCGACTCGAGATGATCGACAACAAGCGAGTGATGAAGGAGATGAACTCGTGCTGTTAGTTCATGAGAGATGCGGCCGAAATCGAGAGAAATTCATGGGATCAATTCTTTTTGACGAGAGATCGATGTTGGAGAGGAAGGAACTTAGGGTTTGCTGAAATCAATTGAGATCGAGAAGCAAGGAAGAAAATGGGTTCGATTAGAAATCTCAGAGATGGAGTCTGGGTTTGATTCAAGGATTTGGTAAGATGAGAAATGAATAGGGTTCGATTGATGAAAGGTGCGAGATGTTGGTGGTTTCTTCATCGTCAACCAAAGAGAACGAGAGAGAAGATGAACTCATGAAGATGAGTCTTTGTTTAAGACTCAAGTTCTGTAGTTGTGATGGAGAATCGAAGATGAGTTCAGGGAAGAATCAAAACGGGTTTCTGATAATTGCTGTGAATGGGTGTTAGCAGTATGGACTTGAATGGGTGAATTGACATGGAAGATGCAGAGAGTGGTTGTGCTGATAAATTGCAAGATTAAGTTGCAGCTACATCCGTTGGCCGGAGTGTGAATGAAATGCTCAATAGATGTATGTGCTAGAATTCTTAACAGAAATGAAGCGAAGTAAAGGCCTAATGTGGCCCGGAAATGGTAACGACCAAGACTCACTGGCCAGGTTCTGACCATGTAGTCAACTCGCGATGACCGATTCAGCCCGATTCAACTCACCCCGACTGAAGACCGGTCCATTTGAGTTAGAAGCCGACTCGGTGACCGACTCATTCCTTTCCCTTGACCGTTGATGACGGTTTGACCGTTGATAGTTAGTCCTAACGGTGGACCGATCAATATTCCGTCGAATATTCCCTTTCCGAGAACTCGGGTGGCGTGGCGACTATTCCGGCCATAATACCGGTTTAAATGAGCCAAAATTCCGCAATTTTCTATGGACTTCTCTCATGGGTGTGAAGACTTGACTAGAATTGGATGGAGAATTGGGCTCAAACTTGGAAAGAGAAGATGGAAGAAGAGAAAGACTTGAATTTGGAAATTGAATGGCTAAAGGAAAAGGACTCTAATCCTTGGAAGATTTGGAGAATATTGAAGCCTATAAATAGAGAAGTTTTACATCTTTTACACACACCTCTCTACACACACAACACTTTTCTTTTCTTATTCTTTGTGTGAACTCTTTAGCATGAGTAGCTAATTTTATTATTGATTGAGGATGAATTCCTAGTTCTTAACATATAATTTGAGTTTTTGTTTTCAATTTTATCTTGAAGTTTTTCACATAATTATCGTTTGTTTTTACTAATAGGAATGATCTTAAAGACATTCATGATTGATTGATAGATTGTTTAGGTGGCCAACTAAATTGATTTGTTAATTTGATCTAAAGCTAGTGAAAGTTAGGAGATAAGTAATCGTTTCTTGACTCTTTACATAAGTAGCAAACACGAGACCTTGCGGAGGGATTCCGTGGAGCAATTGTGTGTGAAAACAACGTTAGCAAGTAGACCTTGATCTAAGAGTCTAACTACTAATATTAACCTAATAAGTTCATAAATCTTAATGCGTTTATTTAAATTACATCTAGAGTGATCTACTACTAGGTGGTTTGGTAAATAGAATCCGGCAGTGAGAACTTCCGTGTCCTAGGTGATAGAAGGGATTTGGGGTTTAGCACTGATCTAGTTGCTATCCTACGGTTGGTGATAATTTGTGACTAATAACAAGTAGAAAAGAACATAACTTGATTCATTGTTTCGTAACGAAGAAGGATTCCTTGATCTTATCTCTCTTATTGCTTTCAACTTTATCTTTTAATTGTTTTGTTTATTTTCTTTTGCTTTTTACACCCCCCTTTCGTGACAATTTTTTACAACTAGAATCTCTTGCTCCTCGTGGGAACGAACTTGACTTCCATTATATTATTTTTAATTGAGTGGAAATATTAATTAATTTGATTGCACCTACGACACGCATCAGTCAGCGTCTGGTCCAGGTATCAAGCTCTCATGTTGGACAAATGTTAAACCAAATCCCAGTGTTAGTCAAACCTAGGAGTACTAAACACCAATTATCCATTTTTGAACAATAGATCACGGCAATGAAGCTCAAATAAAGGAGCCTCAATCACCAAATTCCCGCTATAAGAGATTTCCTTAAAGACAACAATGAGAAAGCATGCGAAGAATGAGAAAAGCAAAACATTTCTCCATTTTCATCGCAATCAAGGGCCATCACCACTACCACCTCGTATATACATATATATATATGGAAGTGATTACTCACAGTCCCACCACCTCCACACCACCGTGAATACACGAAAGTCAATTGAAGACAAAGATGTACACTTCACTAGAGGTGTAAATTGGGTTGTGCCCACGAGCACAACCTTGCAAGACAATGACGCTAAAATTTGAGCACAAAAATTGACAAAGACGTGCCCTAGCTCTCCAAGACGGCACAAAGACGTTAGTTAAATGGGGCGTGTTAGGTTTGACTAATTGGCACAGTAGCACAACACAAGACCGCAAGACGGATAAGCACGTGACGCCCAGTAAAGACGTTAAGAGAGCACGTCATAACATGTACAAATACACCATATAACAAGGCATAATACATCACATTTTTTGTATATTTCACAAAAGAGTCACTATTCTAGCTAGTTTTTAACATGTTGTGTTGGCTTATTTATAACAACACATATAATACATTAATATTTGGAAAATATATTTCAATATCGTTGTTATAATGTCGTCACTTTATATTTAACTAGAACATTAATTTACATGACAATAATCCAATTTTATATTTGATAGGCTATTTCTTTTTATTGAATAAACTTGTTAATTTTACTTGAAATAATTTCAAATGATATGTTGTCTAATTAAATTCTTGTGATAATGCCTGACTTAATGTATACATTAAGTGATTTCAAATTGTTTATAAGACGTGTCTTGACACAGCACAACACGGCACGTTTATTCGTGTGTTAATTTGTGCCGGGCCGTGCCTAGCTTTTGACTAGTAAAGCACAAAGACGACACGAAGACGTTTAAATCGTTGTACAATGACAAAGACGGCACATGGCACGTGGAGCACGCGACTTCGTGTGCCGGGCTATGCCGGGCCGGCACGTTTTACACCTCTACACTTCACCATGACATGGAACCCTATCATTATCATTCCCACTCATTTATACCTCAAAAATTTATAAAATGTATAAATTCCCTGTTATACCTAATACACTCAAAGGAGTGGGACCCAAAACTCAGCCCCCTAGGAAACAATCCTCCCAGAAGGTCAAATAATGGGACAAATTAGTCCACTTCGTCTTAAATTAAATTAAATTAAATTAGATAATAATAATAAATAACGACAATGTCGATGACGACCCCGATGATGCAACTAAGCAAAGGTCACCATGGGACAACCGGCTAGCATCACATTTAAGCGGGGCTTTTGCTCGGATGTTTTCAAGTCGTTGATTTTCCAAGATGATGCTTTGGGAGAATTAATGTAACCTAACCACTCTCAACCACTCTATATATAAATGGGAGGCTGCAAATACTAAGATACCATCAAAAGTTTTCGTTTTTGTAGTTATAAAAAAACATAAACACAAAAAGAGTATTATCATTTCATTTACGCAAATGGAGAACGAGATCCACAACGATGATGATGAAATTCTGATAATGAATTCCGAAGGAGAATGTACTAATAATGAACACTACTTGTGTTTAATTATGTTTATAGCTTTATTTTTCTAATTTCTTTTGTTGAATCTTCTTTAACTACATCTTATTAAGCGAGTTAGTTTTACTTCTTAGTTAATTTCCATGTCTTATCTCAGATGAGGAAGCAGATGTTCAACTTACTGGCGGAAAAGCGGCGGCAAATATTTTTAACAAGCTGGAGGCACCACTGGAAAAGTGCCCATTCAATGTGTTGGTGGAGCTCAAGGGTGTTGGAGCCAAAGAAGGCAGATTAGGCGTTGACCTGGTCACCGTCTTAGATATCAGCGGCAGCATGGATAAGGGAGTCAGGTTACTAAAAATGAAACTTGCGATGGAATTCTTAGTCAAGAAACTTAGCGGAATTGATCGTTTGTCTGTCGTCACATTCAGCAGACATGCTCACAAGTTATGCAGACTGCGCTTGATAACCCAAACTTCTCAAACGGAAATTACTGATCTAATCATAGATTTAGAAGCCAAATCGACCACAAACATCGAAGCTGGCCTTAGATTGGCTTTAAAAATACTCAAAGACCGTAGTTGCACCAAAAACCGTAGTGTGGCTATCATGCTTATGTCCGATGGGATAGAAGATGATGGTATAAGTAATGCCGTCTCTGTTCCGGTCAGTGAGGTGCCTGTTTACACATTCGCTTTTGGTAGCGAGTGCGATGATGAGGTATATTATTTGAAAATTTCAAATTTAAAGTTCAAATTTACTATAACTTCACTCATTTAATTGTGTGCTCCGATCTTTAGGTGCTTAGCGCCATTGCCAAGAACAGCAAAGGAGGGACGTTCACATATGTTCCAGAATTGAATGATTTGAGTGCTGCATTCTCTACCTCTTTGGCTGGGCTTCTTAACGTTGCTATTGAGGACCTGTCTCTGACCGCCACACCACTGAATAGAACCGAACTGAATAAGCTGAATGCCGGGAACTACCCAATGGAGCCGGCCGCCACGCTAATGGAGCCTGTACCCATTACCGTTAAATTCAGTTCCTTGTACAACAGAGAGACACGTAACGTCCTTGCGGAACTAACTCTCCCGGAGGTTGAAAAAAGAGTTGGCATGCTAATTTTCAAAGTGGAATTGAAGTACAGGTATACCCCGATTTGAAAATACTACGACTGATTCTTTGTAATACATATCTCATGAAAACAAAGTATAACGATATCATAATTATGTATTGTGGTATGCCTAAAAACAGGGTTAATGGGAAGGATGAATTTGATTCCGATCTGAGAACCTTGAACGTGACCCGCAAATCTACACCAAAATCAGAGGAGAATCCGGAGGTGCTAGCTGAAGAAACACGTATCAGAACTGCAAGTTCGATAAAAGAAGCCAGAATATTGGCCGACACCAAAAAGCTAGTGGAGGCTAAACAAAAGCTGGTCGACGCCGGCACATCGCTTACAGAGATTCATGCTATACTTAAGTCTCAGGTTGATCACCTCGTTACGCTCATGGCATCCCAAGAAACCTACGACAGCAAAGGGAAAGCTTTTGCACTCGCCCTTGAGGCTTCTCATGAATCTCAGCGTTCCACGGTTCTCCCGGATGGTATTCCGAGTATGTATGACACTCCTCTTATGGTCGAATACAAGAAACAAGCTGAGGAATTTAACAGGAATCCCGAGACTTATGTAGTGCCCACAGCTGAGCAAGATGAGATAGCCACCGCTCCACCAACCATCCAGGTGGATCAGGTTATCCTTGATTTAGCCCACCGTCTTGCCCAAAAACTAAAAGAAGAACTAGAGTCACAAGCGCCACCCCTACAGGTGGAACGTTCTAAGATTCTGGATATCTTTGCTTTGTCCAAAACCCTGGCGGCAACACTAAAAGAAGAACTAGACCTTCAAGATCCAGCTTCGACGCACCGTCCACATGAAATCATGGGAGTCCTTGTCTCGGACATGATGAGCTGATCTGGGGTTGACTCTCGTCCGTCCGTCGAAAGGAAGTATTTCACTTTTACATCTCACATTATCATGTTTTTATGATTCCGTATGAATTTGTTGTACGTTTCTTTTTCTGTTTTTAATTTCGAATCTACTTTCTTCCTACTTTGATCATGTTTGGTCTACAATTCTTTTACTTCTTCTTCTTTGTTTTATGTTATCAGAGATTGTAATTTCATAGCGGATATAATAGCTAAAAAATTTGAATAGACTCTTATATCAGGATTTAGACTTTAGTAGATGGAACTCAGGTTTGAAGTTTGATTTTCTTACAAATGTATGTAAGTTGAACAATGTTTCTTTCTCCGATTAGTTTTAATGAATTTCCTTTTATCAAAAAAAAAAAGAAAAAAAGAAAAAAAAGATGTGTAAAAGTCGCTAAAATCTATAAGGTTTTTCATATTTCCCATCCCCACTTTCCCTAAATCCCATCCAAATTATAAAATCATTTTTTATTTAACTCCTTCTAACTTGGGTGACAAAAACTCACCCGTTCCTACTTAATTGGTAACTTCCGTCCACCAGGAGTACCGTCATCTTCCTTGTCCCCTTCACTCTCTGCGAATCTCCACTACTACCATCATAAGTTATGCTACCATCACAAACTGCTGCAGTTTGTATTGTTTATAGGCATGATCTAATAAATGGTTGTGTACTGTTACAGAAAGACAAAACTATGATTAACTGTATAATCAGTAATAATTTTATTATTTGTTTATTGGAATTTTGTTTTGATGCGAATCATGCAATCAAAGAACTAAAATTGAGACGGCAGAAGAGCACCGAGAATTTAATAGACATTTCGATTAGGGTTTATGGTACCCAATATCCCCATATTTAATAATTGTTTTTTTTTTTTTTTTTGATCAATCTAAGTTTATTCAATTTTTAGAACTGATTAAAACGCTGATTTCGCAATTAAATTCCAACCTGATCAATTTGGTGGTAGTGATGGTGGTGGTGGTGCTAATCTAGGTTAACTATGAAAGATAATTGGGTGAGTTTTGTTTACCCAATTTAAAAAGAGTTTATAAAATTTGACTCGTGTGATAGGGATGGGAATTAGGGAAAACAGGGATGGGAAATAGGTGAAACCATCTATAAAGGGAAAACAAAGTTAGCGTTTGGCAGAAAACAAGAAACAACTATTCGTTAAAAAATCACTAAAAAATGAACAAACCCAATATTTTTGATATTGTTTTTGGTTGCTTTTAGAATGATCAAAGTAGTATTTAATTTCGGATTCAGGAACTCAACAGCGGAGCCCGAATTTAAATGATGGGAGGCCACTATCTACAACTTAGAAAATGAGGCCCAAATCTGTCTAATATCCTAGAGAATTTTGCAAAATGTTGGGGTGCCCATGGCCACCCACAACTTACATGTAGCTCCACCGCTGCAGGAACTACTTGCCATTAGGAACAACTAAATCCCAAGACGTAAACACTCCTTACACTTAAGAATTCATTTGTTCCTGACCGTAAATAGTTCATTTACGATTTGGAATTCATAATTTCTTAACCATAGGTTCATAGGCTAGTATTTTGTTGTTTACGGCTGGTAAATGATGAATTCCTAGTTATTAGATATTTTATGCGGCTAAGTCGAAGTTTTGGTTTCTAGCACTTCTTATCATGTCCTATGGTCATGTCTTGATTGGGCCCTAATTTTTCCTTATCTGTCTTTGCCTACAAGTGGTTTGGTTAAAAGTAATTACGAAATGCTGCGCCAATTAATTACCATAGATGGAAGTAGAATTCCAGAATAAAAATTTAATGGTTAATTTTAAGAATGAATATAAGAGCAAGGGCTATTGGTAGTCTCCAAATAGAGATTAACTCTTTCATATGAAGGAGTGCTCGATCAATGAACGAGTGAACCCATTATGGGCAAATAAAAAAAGACACTACACGGGAGAAAGTCTCACGGTTATAAAAAAAAATTCGAAGTAGACGGGGGACAATCTCCGTTAAAAAAAATAAAAAAAATAAAAATAAAAGAGCAGAACAAACTACTTAGACGGGATAGTCTCCTATCCAAAAAAAAAAAAGAGCAAAAAATACTACTTATACGGGGATAGTCCCCCGTCCAAAAAAAAAAAAAAAAAGCAAAAAAACTACATAGACGGGGCTTTCCCCTGTCTACTTCAAATAGATTGAATCGATACTCCAATATGAAAATCTTCGGTCTGATACCATGATAGCATTAAATAGATTGAATGTCTACACTGTTACAATCACACATGTGACTGCACACTTACTGTAATGTGTATCAACGGTTATGGTGCATTTGGTGTGGTCCAACGTCATCGCGACTTTTCCAGCTTGTATCATTTTGCTGGTTGTTCCTAGTTGATGAAACTTGAGTTTCTAACTAAAATTCTACCCGGATCGAGTCCGATCGCATACGTGACAGTTCAATTTTATTTTTTGATTAGATTTAAGGAACTACATAACGAGGGAAGAAATTCTTAACATGCGGATGTGAATAACTTAACCAACGCGTCGATTAACACTCGTTAAAGAAGCACATCCAAAAAAGGATTCATTCGAAACACAATGGATAGCACAACCGGTTATGGGGTTGTATGATCATTTGAGTTAATCAACATAATAAATACACCATCTGAGTACATAGCCACTTTTAGTCCATTACAAGAATAAATTTTAATGGTTCCTAAATTTAGACTAGTAAGAAGAATTATGAATAATGAGAAACTCGGCCAGACGCAACCACCTTAACAGTTAATTATTGGAACTGGTGCACGATTTGATACCCAACACCAACAACCTTAACAATTACTGTATCTATCTAAAGACTTAAAGGACTAGACAAATAAAGCTCCCACGTTGAACGGTGAGAAAACCCTCATTTTTTTACTGGCCGAAACAAGTCTTTTTTTTTTTTATTTTGTGAAACGAGCATTCTGGTGAGGACACTTGACAACGTATGATTGGTTTAAAATTTTATAACTTAGAAGGAAAACTTAACTTACCGTGTTTGGGATTTTATGAAAGTCCAAATTCTATTAGGAAGTCGAGTGCCTATCATATTAGGACACTTTTCCCTAATTAATATATAAAGGAAACAAACGCATATATTTCCTATCTTTTTCTCCACCCATTTAATGTATCCATCCCGCCACGCCAATTAAAAAATGCATTGTTACGGAGAGGGGCGAAGCCCCGCACACACCAAGCCAAAAATGCTTTCCTTAACCACTTCCCACTTTTTTTTATATTTTTTTTTTATTAGTGAATTTTCTTTTTCTTTTGTCCAAAAATAAATGAATAATTAAACATAATTTTCTTTTTCCACGCTTTGTTTTTAAAAAATATTTCTTTTTCAGGATCCATTCCAATTCGTCAAATGGAATGATTCGAGATACCGAGGTATCAAATAATGCATGGAAAAGTATTACTTTCTTCGGAGTGCGCTTTTAGGTAATAATTAAAGAAAGACTTTAGTGGCCTAATGAGCATTGCGTCTTCTTATTATCAGTACTCATATCCGCACCTTAATTTACTCGCCAGTTTCCTGGAAAGCGATAAAAAGTTTCAGGCATCTTTTCCCTGATAAACTACCAACACCAAGTTAAACTAATATTCCACTCTCCAACGGTCTAAAAGTACTAAATTTGCACGACTGTCACGACGCAGAATATATTTATAGGCTTTAATGTCTCTAGCCTAAGTAACACGAATTCAACCTAATCCGGCAATTTATATTCAATTACCATTGCTCTCCATTCAATAACAAATCTGAGACTACATATTTTTTACCTGCTTTTCTCATTTGCTCATCCATTTCATCAGTCTTCTTTTCCTCATTATCATTCTTCATAATTACATATCATGGCAATCCAAGAGTTACTTGTTAGTGGTGCATCTGGATTACTCAAAAATTTGAGTTCTGCTGTTTCACAACAGATTACTATGGCTTGGGGTGTCAAAGATGAGCTGGAAAAACTTAAAAGAACTTTGGAGATGATAGCAGCTGTAACAACGGATGCTGAGAACAAGCAAGGGGAATCTCAGGTTGTGAGGCTTTGGTTAAAAAGGCTCAAGGATGTTGTATACGATGCTGATGATGTTCTGGACGGGTTTTCTTATGGAGCCATGCGTCAATCTGAAACGGGTGGCAAGAGAAATAAGGTACGGCAATTTTTTTCATCATCCAATTCAGCTGCCTTCAATTTCAAGATGGGTCAGAAAATCAAAAATATTAACAAGAGGCTAGATGTTATTTCTATTGAGATGAAAAATTATGATTTAATTTCTTCCCCTGATAGTAACACTTATGATCACACCACTGTGCAGCAAAACCGATTAGTTTCATCCTTTATAGATGAATCAAGTGTCCTAGGAAGAGATAATGATAAGTCGACCATAATAAAGATGTTAACTACATTCCAGGAATCATCAGCATCATTGCCCTTGAAATTTTCTGTCGTCTCCATAGTGGGTATGGGTGGAATAGGAAAAAGCACACTTGCTCAAATGGTTTATAAAGACGACTCGATAATGAGTTCCTTCAATAAAAGAGCTTGGGTCTGTGTGTCTGATAATTTTAACATTAAAAACATCTTAATCAACATAATTGAGTCTGTTACCGGTAAAAAGTGTGATGATGTATCAAATGACACAGTCTTGGTTAGTAAAGTTCAAGAAGAGTTGAATGACAAAAAGTATTCAATTGTCCGAGATATTACCCCACCGTACATCCTAAAAGAGTTAACAGATTACGTTTGTTGGTCTATCATGAAGGCTAAAGCATTTTCTCTAGGTGGAGCATTAGAGACTCCAAACATGACATGTATAGGAGAAAAAATTGCAAGAAAATGTGGAGGTATACCACTTGCTGCAAATGTTCTTGGTAACGTTTTGCGCTTGCATAACTCCGAGACTGATTGGCTATCAATCCTAGATCATGATAGCTTGAAGACCATAGATGCCAAAACCAAAATCATATCAATATTAAAATTAAGTTATGATAAATTACCTTCGCCTTTGAAACTTTGTTTTTCTTATTGCTCTTTATTCCCCAAAGATTGGGTCATTCGGAGGGAAATTTTAGTTCAGCTGTGGATGGCTGAAGGGTTACTTCATCCATATGGTGGAAATAAAATATCACTAGAAGATGCGGGTGACCATTATTTTCATAGTTTATTGGAAAATTCGTTTTTTCAAGATGTGACAAAGAATGAATTAGGCGAGATCGTAACATGCAAGATGCATCATTTGGTACATGATCTTGCCCATAGTGTCAACGGTGTTCATGATATCAAGATTGTAAATTCCAGTGAAACGGAATCTATTACTGAATTACGTCGTTTACAGTTAGATCTAGACAAACAAAATTCAAAAACATTTTTAAAACTCTTGGAAAAAACAAAAAGTTTGAGGTCTGTTTTTTACCGAGAACATTTACTTTATGGCAAGAATCTGCGGGTAGTTTGCTCACTTCGCCAGCATGTTCTGCACATTCAATCTCCGATTCTTACACTTAAGCATTTGAGGTACCTTGACCTGTCTTATTATATTTTTGATGAAGGGCATAATCTATCCATTCATCAACTTTACAATTTGCAGACTTTAGTGCTTCATGGATGCGAAAATGTTAAAAAAAATTGTTGTAGGGATTGGGTCTCTGAAGGTTTTAAGGCACCTTGATCTCTCAGATTCGGATGTTGAAAAGCTACCTGAATCTGTCGTTCAACTTACTAATTTACAGACAATAGATCTACAGGATTGTGAAATTCTAGTAGCCTTACCTAGTAACATTGGGTCTTTGAAAGATCTAAGACGGTTGAAACTGAAAAACTGTAAAAGTTTAGAAATTTTACCTAGGGATGTCGGAACATTGACACGATTAAGGTGCCTGGATCTGTCGTATTCTAGGATCAAAGTGTTACCAGAGTCATTCATTAGCAACATTTGCAATTTGGAGTTAATCCAATTTGGACACTGTGAGCTGCCCAAAGAAATTAAAAACTTTCCAAAACTGAGAAGTTTTAAACACTGGAGACAGAACGAAGATGAAATGCCTAGAGGTATGGGAACTCTAACTCGCCTTGAAGTGTTAGATTCCTATGTGGTGAGGAACAGAAAAAGCATGTCTAGTGGTGGTGGTGGTGGGTTAGAAGAATTAGCCAATCTAAATTCTCTGCAGGAGTTCAAAGAGAGCAGTGTTAAAAGATAAGATAAGCCTCCGTGATTTATGTCTAAAATGGTTGCTGATGATGACAATGAAAAGGAGTTTGATGAGGTGTTGGAGGGTCTCGAACCCAACCATAATTTGAGAGATTTAAAGATACGTGATTTTCCAGGTTTAAAGCTTCCCAAATGGATGGGTTGCCTTCCAAATTTAGTGGAAATAAGGCTCGAGCATTGCAATAGATGTGACAAGCTACCAGCGCTTGGTCTTCTCCCATGTCTTAGGTTTCTTTTGATTGACTCGATGAGGTCAGTGAAGTGTTTGTGTCAAGAGTTTTACTACCAGCAACAAGAAGAAAACATTTTCAGCAGCGGTAGTGCTAGTGCTGTAAATGTCACTAGAATATCATTATTTCGCTCGCTAATCGTGCTGCAGATCCGAGGAATGGAGAATTTAGAAGAATGGGTTAATCCCCTTCCAATTTATAATTCATTTCCTTCCCTAGAGAAACTAGAAATCTTGAAATGTCCAAAACTGAGTAGGATGCCAAACTCATTTTCTTTTCTTAAGGAATTGATTTTATATAACATCAACAGCAAAGCAGTAAAGTCGATGTTTGCTACCGGAGGACTTTCGTCTGTCACATCCATTCACATATCATTCTCTCAAGACCTAATGTACATTCCACTTGGCTTGCTACTCCAAAACATTACTCCGAACCTTCAACAACTAGTTATTCGTGAATGCTTCAAGTTTCAAGGTTTTGTTGAAGATGATGATCTAAACAACTACAACAACAACAAGGATGGTGATGGCGATGAAAAGGAAGCACTACCATATTTTTCATGTCCTAAAATCAATTCCAACTCCAACAATATCAGCAATTCTCTCCATTCATTAAAATTGTGGTATTGTCCTGTTTTAACGTTAATCCCGGATTTGTGATCGATGACTTCTCTCAGGATATTGAGTATCCACGAGTGCAAAAAATTGAAGGAGTCGATACCTTACGATCTCGAAGAATCTCTTCCGTTTCTTGAAAAGTTGGATACTTGATGAATTTTGTGGTGGATTAGCAGAAGATGTAAATCTGTTTGCTGCAATTTTCAGAAAAAAAAAAAGACAAGGCGCTGTGTCAACTCGAAGAATCTGAAAATGATACCATCATTCCCGAGATCGAAGCAGAAGTAATTGCTGTAGAAGCTGCAAAGAAATCCCCTGTTCCAAATGATACCATACCTAGCTAATTTCTACCTGTAAGTTCGTCTAAGTTTCTAAAAATTATGAATAAAAGTCTTGCGATGGTTGACTGGCTTATTTTCTCATGTTTTTATCAGATTCGGATTCAAACTGCTAAAAGATCAAAGGTCCTGATTTCATTGAAGGTCGGTGAGGAGAGAGTAGGACACAGGTTAGGGTTCTTCTTAAAGATCATATTACAATAACCATGCACTTGTCATTTAGATTGTTGGTTCCTCTTATGCATATTTTCTCGGTCCAGGCATAATGCAGGTACTATGATGCTTCCAGAACTATATGGAGATGCATGCACGCTACGATGGAGAGGTAATTAGTTAAAACTAGTTTAATGAAAGACCAATTTATATCTTTAATCATGTCTTGGCCTTGTTGGAACTGCAACAATTAAATACTGAAAAATGATGTTAAAATTATATTTCTGAAAATGAAACACTCAAATATTTAACAGCATACTGAGGACAGAGTCACTTGATCATCAAGCTGTCCTTAACACGATAGTTCAACGGTACGCCTCAAAATGAGTGATGCTTATACCCTGTGGTGAAGTCGTATCCAGGATAAAACTGCCCATTGCAAGTACTATAAGCACTACAACACTTGCCCACTTACGAACTCAACAACAAGGATTAGGAGGAGAAATAAACACACAAGAGCACAACAAAGCGACAAGAGGGGAAAATAGCTACGGATAATAGCTTGCTTTGGTACACATTGAAATGAAGAAATTCTTTTTCTTTTATAGGCAGTGAAAATGAATTTGACATAAATTGTATTTGTAACTTCCCCATTGAATATAAAAAACATCTAAGGAATTAAAACCTTGTTTTAATTTTAACAAAACAAAGAGGGACTTAAAATCTTGTTTTAGTTATTCCGTTTAGGAATTAAAACTTCTTTAAATAATCCTTTTAGAAATTTAAAACTTGTTTTAATTTTAATGTTGGTTCACTTATGCATGTGCATACATGCATTAGGCATGACAAGTGTTTCATGCCGACCCATATTTGTATTTCATTCACTCATAGAAACTGAGTAAGAGCTCTTAGAGACCCAAAGGTCCTAAGTTCCATTCCCACCAAGACCATAAAATCGAAACATTAAAAACTCGTTTTCTCCAACAGGCCTTCCATGTTCGCTAGTGTTTGCTACCAGATAATGTGTATTTTAGATATTCATTAAATCTTGTTTGTGCAGACTCGTCAATTGTTAGTGATGATGAGTCAATGACAACTAACACCTTCATAATAAAGTTACTCTTTCGTTTGGAGCTAAACGAAGAATTTGTGTCAATAAAGCGGCTCCAAAACTCTGAGGGTTGTCAAAGCACAATTGTATCACCTGTTGAAGAGCAATTGAGGAAGATATCCCTGACTTCACACCGCATTGGGCCTTTTATAGATGGTATCTGAGAGTTTTGCTATTTTCCAAGGTTTGTGTCGACTTCATTTTGCCCTTGCAAATGATTGGTGGTGGTTGTGGACCTGTGGTGCCAACCTAGTTTGGATGATAGCCACCATATTGATGCTCATGGGGCTCTAAGTCTTTTTCTTTTTGTCTACGTCCTGTTCTGTTTTGAAATTAAGAGTATGTACATATACACCAAATAACTAAATCACCAACAGGAAGAATTTACTTCTACCAAAGCCTGAACCAAATATCATTGTATAGTTGCCGGTTGTGTAACTACGGAAAATCCATAGTTACACCCAATTCATTATTTCCTTGTTCTTGACTCATTTCAACTTCAAACATATAGGTATCTAGCTTCTTTGAACACTAAAATGATGATATGAAGTGCTAAAGATGTAAAGAACACACACAATTTTTACATGGTTCGAT
The DNA here is from genome assembly GCA_023531295.1 of Papaver armeniacum. Classification (NCBI taxonomy): domain Eukaryota; kingdom Viridiplantae; phylum Streptophyta; class Magnoliopsida; order Ranunculales; family Papaveraceae; genus Papaver; species Papaver armeniacum. The sequence goes on from JAJJWW010015800.1 coordinate 563,710, forward strand.
CCATAAAGGGATCTACATCCATGATTTTCACTATAATATTTTGTATTTACATGAGACTCCATTAATGGGTTTTTGAGCTCTAAATCTAGTTTTTGGGGAAAAAGAAGAAGTTAGAGAAAATAATATCCGATTCCTTTCTCTCTCTTAGATATTTCCTTAAGTACTAGAGAGTAGAAAACGAATTTACAAAAATGTCCTATACTTACAAATTAAAGAAAATAAGCTAAGATACTATGTACACAATCCTCTATTGCTAAGTTACTCTTGCTCTTGGATTGCACCACGCGTCGAGTGTGGTTTTTGGTATCTACATTTTTCCCTTTTTTCCTTGAGTATTGCTTGAAGAGCGATCCTTAAGGAAAATTCCTTTTTGGTGTAGTTGTTGGAGCGAGACGTGTGGTGTTGAAGTAGTTGTTGATCTTTGTTGACGAAGGAACGGGCGAAAGAATATTAACTTGAAAAGTATATACTCGGCTCTTATTCTTTTGCGAAATTCCGAAGCCTTGTTGTGTCAAGTATACATTATTCCTTGAAATATACGAAGTATGAAGTATGAAGTTGTTGATGGTGGTTTTTAGCATAGGGTTAAAATCGTAAAACTGTACAACTGACATGACGTCACTATGACCATTAGCACATTTATTGAATCGATCAGCATGCCTACGCAAGAATTATCGGGGTACCTTTTTTTTTTTTACATGGGTCATGTTCCACGGAAGACCTTTAACATTGACCGACATCATCTATGCCAAACCCTAATTCTCATGCTACCGCGCCAAGGCATGCCAACCAAGCCAGCCACACCACTGTGCCAATGGCAAACCATGCCAGCCACATCTCCGCGCCAAGGCATGCCAACCATGCCAGCCGCACCACCGTGCCAATAACAAACCATGCCAGCCACATCTCCGCGCCAAGGCATGCCAATCATGCTAGCCGCACCATGCGCCAAGGCATGCCAGCCGCACCAATGGCAAACCATGCCGCCGTGCGTCACCGCGCCAAGGCATGCCAACCATGTTAGCCACACCATGCGCCAAAGGCATGCCAAACCCTTGGCCCCACCATGCCAACCGCACCTTGCCTTTGCCCCAACCATGCTAGCCGCACTATGCGCCAATGGCATGCCAAACCCTTGGCCCCACCATGCCAACCGCACCTCACCTTGGCCCCACCATGCCAAGCCGTCCGTGCCAAACCCTTGGCCCCACCATGCCAAGCTAACCGCACCTTGCCTTTGCCCCACCATACCAAGCCGCCCGTGCCAAACCCTTGGCCCCACTATGCCAAGCCATCCGCGCCATTTTTCCTTGGCCCCACCATGCCGGTCTTCCCCATGAGTCTACCAAAACGAAGGCGTGCGACGATCAACGGCCACCCTTCCATCCTATTTGCAAATCCTACCCGTCCAAGGTCGTCGAACAACGCATGATAAACTTTGGGCCCAAAACCCTAGTTTTGGCCACGCCAAACCGCGCCAAGGCATGCCACATGTTCTAATGGCATGCCAACCGCCTTGCCGCGCCATGCCATACCGGCCTTCCCTATTGCGCTACCAAAACGAAGGCGTGCGATGATTAACGGTCACCCTTCCATCCTAGATGAATATCCTAGCAATCCAAGATCGCCAAACAACGCATGGTAACCTTTGGCCAAAACCCTAGTTTTGGCCACACCAAACCGCACCAAGGCATGCCACATGTGCCAATGGCATGCCAACCGCCTTGCCGCTCCATGCCATGCCGGCCTTCCCTATTGCGGCTACCAAAACGAAGGCGTCCGACGATCAACGGCAACCCTTCCATCCTAGATGAAAATCCTAGCCGTCCAAGGTCGCCAAACAACGCATGGTAACCTTTGGCCCAAAACCCTAGTTTTGGCCATGCCAAACCGCGCCAAGGCATGCCACATGTGCCAATGGCATGCCAACCTCCTTGCCGTGACATGCCATGCCGGCCTTCCCTGTTGCGGCTACCAAAACGAAGGCATGCGACGATCAACGGCCACCCTTTCATCCTAGATGCAAATCCCTAGCTGTCCAAGGTCGCTAAACAACGATGGTAAACTTTGGCCCAAAACCCTAGTTTTGGCCACGTCAAACCGCGCCAAGGCATACCATACCACATGTGCCAATGGCATGTCAACCACCTTGCTGCGCCACACCATACCTGCCTTCCCTATGCGGCTACCAAAACGAAGGCCTACAACAATCAACGACCACTTTTTTATCTAATATGCAGATCTTAGCCGTCCAAGGTTACCATCCAACGCATGGCAACCTTTGGCCCTAGTTTAGTCGTGCCTAAACAAAGCCAAAACCCTAAATTTGGGTCGCGCCTAAACTAAGCCATATTAAAGCTATACTGATCATGCTTTCATGCCACTGGCCACCAAACGAAGGGTTGCAATAATCAACGACAATCTTTCCTCTTAAGATGCAAAATCTCGACCGTCGAAGGTCACCACCGAGCCGGCAAGTCTCCCAAGCTCAACTCGCCGGACAACAACAACGTGCTACATGTTTTCCACGAAAACACTCGAGACATCAACGCATGTCACAAACTGGAAGATGTTCATCGGGTATTGGTTTGGCGGTTTCAGCGTGCGGCGTACACTACGCCCGTTATAGGAAAGTGTCATAAGGATGAGGCGTTTAGTAAATACAGGAAGTAATGGTGAAACGCTTTCTTTTATGGAACATTAATTCCAGGCATTACCAGTTACCACCTCTTCTCATTTACTCACCCGTTTTCCATTTCCTAATGAGACCAAAGTACGTTTCACTTCGACTTGTATAAATATGCATTACATATTTCCACCGAACAACAAGTTCAGGTCAGGAGCATACAACACTCAGAAAATATTTGCTAGCTCTCCATCTAGGAGCTTTCCACTTTCTGATACAAGTCGTAAAATAACTACTCTTCTAGAATCAACTATTCTGGTCTCAACACTTTCTTCGCTTCCCTCCCCAAAACCAACCCTTCTCCTTCACTTTGTGACCGAAGCAAGTCTGGAACGGCCATTTCCTTGTTTAGGCCGTATTTGTAAAGATTGATCTCTCGAATCTAAAGTACTACCTTGCAGTACATTGTTTAGGGTTTAAATTCGTTTCTCACCCACACACCCGAAATTACCAAAATCAGCAGAAACTGTTTTCACCCTCAAATAATTGGCGACCACAATGGGAGATCAATATCTCGGTTGCAATATCAATAACTCCAACATGGTGGAACTCAGATCCAGATCAGCTGCCGAGAACACCAACGCAGAATCTGTCCCTGGTGTTATCGCTACTCCTAATAACATCACTACGCCACCTACTGACCCCAGTAACACCGAAAGCACTCCTTCGGGTGTAACAACGCCGATCACCATGGCTAGAGTTGCTGCCGGCTCTAATGTCCCCGCACAACTTGCTAATCCTGGAAGTACTGAAAGCGCTTCTTCAGGCGCTACGCCACCATTCACCAGGGCCAGAGCTGCTGCTACCGCTCCTAATGCTTCGTCAAGCATGGCGCCTCCAACTTCCACTAAGACTCCAACTGCCCCACCAACATGATGAGAAACCGGAGGAACTAGAGGAAGTCGACCCCATATCACCATCGCTGATTTGATGGAACGGCATGAGATTCTCACTAGAGCCAAGACGAATATGATTTTGACATAGAAAGAAGTACTCGTCTTTCTCAAAGCCCCGACAGGAGCGGGCCGCGTGAGTCACGCCTCCCGAGCCGTTTAGAAACGCCTCAAACACCCCGATGCTAGCACCTCGGCGAACGCGTCTCTCGCGGACGGGAGATTCGTGCCCGTAACCTCATTGGAAAGAAGTCACCCGTCCAATTTTGTTACACGAGAGGATCTGGAGCAACTTCTCCGGAATCGAATCAAGAATGATGAAATAGCCATGCATCAGCATCAACCTCCTTACCCATCTGAAATACAAAGAATTCCTCTTCTAAGAGGATACTCCTCTCCTCAATTCACCCTGTACGATGGCACCGGAAATGCACGTGCGCATGTCTCTCGCTTCTTGGAGTCCCTAGGCGAACATGAATACAATCACGTTCTTCGTCTGAGGGATTTTTCGAAATCGCTTACTGGAAGAGCGTACACATGGTACAACAACATTGCGACAAACAACATCCCAAACCTGGGTGGCATGGTTACCCTATTTTATAAGAAGTACTTCTTTGTGTCTGAACAAGTTACCTTCTCGGACCTAGGAAGGATGTACCAATAGGACAACGAACATCCAAATGATTTTGTTAAGAGATTCAGGGTTCAAGCACTAGACTGTCATGACCCAAACTTGACCGAGCAACAACTGGTGAATTCATGCATCAACAATATGGCTTCCATTTACAGTGCCTTGCTAGAGAACCTGCGTTTCCAGATATTCTCCGATCTCCATGAGGATGCCAGGCGATCAACAACGACATCACCAAAGATTATTAGAAAGCGCTAGACCAACCGTAGTCGAAGACGCGCGAAACTCGCGGGAATAGACGTCTCATCAACAAGTAGTACAATGCTGGTCCCTCCTCTGTGAGCGTAGTAAACGAGGGAGGAAAGAGGAAGGCCCCAGCTGCAGACCAATAACCTAAACGCGAAGCACCAGTACGACGAACAACTCCGCCAAGGAAGGTCGTCGCTAAAGCTCCCATGCGTCATCACGAAGCTGAAGGAAATACCCTGGATTTCCCCCATTGAGGAGGTGATTAATCTCTTAGAAGCATGGATTCAAGATGATGTTATCATACTACCATCTCCCAGATGCCCACCGACTGAGGCCGAGATGGAAAACGCCAAATACTGCCACTACCACATATTTGTTCACCACCCAACCAGTGATTACAACAGACTGAAGCATATTTTGAAGGATAAGATAGAAGTAGGGGAACTTCAACTAGGAAACGAGGGAGTACATCGAGACCCACTTCCGGTGAGGAATTTTGGAGTCTCTGGGGACTCCGTGCACAAGACTGTGCGATCCATGATGCAGCACGTATGTGAAATTCTCTACCTTTCAAGATGCAGCGCCAAGATATCTTCACAGCTCTCAATCGTGTCGTGTAGGGCAGATGGCTTTTTCCCTCCACGGAAGCCACGCCAAGAGCCCAAGCTCTCTCAGCAAGCGGAATCGAAAAGGACAACTGGGGACTTCTGACCACGTCCTATTTAAGAGGTATTGAATTCAGCAACACGCTAATCGATACGGCCTCTGATTTTAACATTGTTACTTTCAAGACTGTGAAAGTTGCGGGATTTACGAAACAATAGGCTACCCATTTCCTGTCCGTAATTAAGAACCCGGGAGGGGAAGCCTTGAATGAGTACGACTACATTAACCTCGAGATCAAGATGGGAGACACTATAACGCATAATAAATTCCACATTGTCAAAGAACTGGGTTACGACATGATATTTGGGCACTTGTGGGTACTCGAAAACAAGGAGAAATTGGAAGCATCTCCTCTACCGATGTTAACGCCCGAAAGAATCTCCAACAAACCGTTTCAATTGCTGTCGCATCGACGAGTTACCGATGGAACCCGGACACCTGGAGATGACCTCGTTGGCGCTAACTCATGGATTCCAAACGCAAGTAAGTTTGTCCGAACGATCTTCTCTATAACAAGTCATTTTTTCCCCTATTCTGTCATGGGGACATAGCACGATTACTAGCGCGAACGCCGTCAAGAGATGTGAATGGGGCGCTGGGCCATTCAAATGCTTTGCAAAGAATTTGGAAGCTACCATCGAAACTGACGAGACCAAGATTCAAACGGTTACACAACACCCGAACTATTTTCAAATCGGATATATGGTGGTCAAAGTGAACTCATTTCAAGTTGGAAAGGTGACGATAAAGATAGTTGTTCAGACCGATTCACCCAAGGAAAAAGAAGACGAGCCATATCACAGTGGTGTACGTCCTTTTGGGAGGTTATTGCAATCTCATCAACACAGACAAGCTGGGAGGTGTGATAGTTCACCCGCGATGGATCAATCTTTTCAATCCTTAAAACGCTGTACTACCCTCTTCCAGCCACTCTCCCTTTAGTATTTCCTTCAGCAATTCCTCATTCCCTCCCCAAAATATTTGTATCTCCCCAAGATGAATGCACCGTTTGTATTCTTCTTTACGGTTTCGTTTTTATTCAAAAGGCATACATTCTTTCCGAATGATTTTTACAAATCTCAGAAAAATACACAAAATAAATCCCAAATCATTGAAAAGCCATTTAACCATATCCAACCATAACCAAAAACACCACCCATTCCAAGGGAAGGCTTAGGTCTTTCCAAAAAAAATGAGAAGTTTTATTCAAAAACAGAAACCGCAAGCAGGGTGCAAATCGAAGAAACCCTAACTTCGCCGTGAATACAAGGAAGGAAAAGAAAAAACAAGTCTGTAAAACATCAGAACAACTACGCGACGAATAGAAACAGTGTAGAAGAAGAAACTAGTCATAGAAAGATAATGTGTGAATTGTCAATGCCTCGGTCAGAGCTTTTTCAAACACTTTCCCCAACAATATTTCAGGCAGCAAAAGTTCCATCCGGAAGCCACATCAGCAATAGCAGCCTCAGCATCCCACTCGGAATTCGTCTCAGCGAAAACATCATCCGTATTTTTACCGACATCCGCCTCAGCAACCAATCCAACATATGCCACCACGACTTCTCCAATGTCGCCGATAATAGTTTCGCCGTCTTCTCCAAAAGTTGTTTCAGTTTCATCGACCGCAACATCATCATCTTCCTTAGAAGTCTTCTCAGCGACCTTTCGAGGAGAATTTCCCGATTCATCATAATCAAGGGTTATAACATCGTCCTGGACAAGGGAGCTACGTTGATTTTCCCCTAAAAGTTTCACAAGCTCAGCCTTCTCATGTTTCAACTGAGAAGTAAACTGTCCCGCCCTAACAGTTGGCCGTGAAGAGGTTTTGTTGCACCAAATCCTCCCAACGCACTGGGATGCTTCGCCACCTTCCCGTTCTTCCCCAAAGGTATGTCCCGAATGATTTTGCCAGCTTCACGAAATAGAGATTCAATTCTATTCAACGCCTCCCCATGAGAAGAAAACTGGTTTTCGTCGATTCCAAAGTTCCTCCCCGAAATATTTGAGACATGTCTATCATTGGAAGGTCACATTATGCGCTACAAAACCAGAGAAAGGATAGAGGATATACACGATTTCAGAACGACCTGTGCAAATGAAGGATTCAATATCATCTTTTATAACCAGCAGAGCGATGAGGTCCCGAAAAGGAAAGCCTCCTACTAGCCACGGATTAAGGCGTGATATCAGATTCTAATGAAACCATTTTCTACTAGCGAACATAAGGGAATGCCTGGCCACATGAGGTAAATTAGGGTTTGATGCGAAAACGTGGAAGTACTTGTTTGAGACACACTTGCCCGCATCGTTACTTCTCTGCCGCCAGCATCGATACTTGGAAAAAACAAAACCGACAAGGTGACATGAGGAAGGAATAACGCCCCCTTTCTACGGGCATAACACTTGCGGGGTTTTGAATAAGGAAAGAACTTCCTATGTGAGTCACGTAGGGAAAAGAGACAACCATGCCCGCAAATACAAGCCGCTACTGGGCCAGGCTGTTTGCGCTATGCTTGCCTTACCAAACCGTGTCATGCCTTGCACCACCATCCGCACCATGCCTTGGACCCACCACGCCAAGCCTTCCGTGCCATGACTTGCCACGCCAACACCAACAACTCGCCGAGCCAGCGTCATGATGTTCCCTAACCCAACCAAGATGATGAATAGCCATACTAAGCCGACGATCTTCATCTCACCGCTTCACGGTCTACACCACAAATAGAATCTATGCAAGGCTTCCAAACACGGGGATCATGAACTCTCCTTACCAGTTCTTAAGATTTATTAAGATTTATCTCACAAGCCCAACCCAGTTCTAAACTAATCTAGTTCACTAACTGGCACCGGCTATTCCTATTATTTCTCATATAAGATCTAATAGTGAGCTCTAATACCAACACTGTAGCGTCCCCAAAGCTAGCAGCTGACTAATCCGTAAGATTAACTAACTAATGAGGCACTAAGAACCTAAATCATTTACTTAAACATTCAAATAAGAAGTCTGCTACAAAACTTAACCCAAAACTAGCCCCGCTCAAAATTAAATATACAAGAACTCCTCTCATATGATACATATAAAATACTCATTTGGTTTACAAATATAATATAAAACTATTATAAACATAGCCGAAGCAATCTAACAAACGGAATAAACTCCTCGAAGCTTTCGATGCGCGACTCTGATCTGTCTCTGAAACTGAAAGTGGGAATGGGTGAGCACATCATCCCTAGAAGGGGTGCCCAGCAGGAATAACATTTAACTTTAAAGAAATCATGAGCAAGATTTGGAAAACAATACATTTTTTCCTAAACATCAAAGTGACTAAGCCACTGGAAATGCATAAACATGTATATGGAAAAACTCCTTCGTCAAACAATGTATAATAATGATGCCGGGTTGTTCCACACCTAATAATATATTGATGCCGGGTTGTTCCACACCTAATATGAATAAAAGCTGAATTCATGTAGATATAAATGTGAAGGAGCGTATCCTATATACCACATGTGGAAATTCTCATTTCCCATAACAATTCATAATGAAAACAAACATTACAATTCCTTTCCAAATTGTGGAAAGATTTAAAGAATCAACAGAACAATCGTAATGCAAACTAAACAATGCACGAAATGCACAAGTGGACCATCCATGAGTTTGTTAAAAATAAACTTTTATAAAAGGAACAACAATGGTTTCAAAAGAGTTAAAAGTATTCCCACGTCTTTTGATGACAAGCCACGCCTACTCGAGATCTACGATCCACTGGTTCGTCCTTTGAATCGATCGTTGTTATTAACTTAATCATACAAGAAGTCTAAGAGTTTAGCCAAAAAGGCTCATCCAAGGATCATAACATATTCTCATACAATTCTCTAGTTATAAGTTTAGTGAACTATCTAGTGGTTCTAAGCCTATTATGTTTCTACACCTTTTCATTCTCTTACTTTAGTATGTCTATATTTACTAATTCACTTAGGCTGGTTCTATAGTCTGTTAGCTAAGTGTTATGAATATCTACAACATTGTAGAAGGAATCGAAAGATAATTCGGACCATAGGGGTCCAAAACATCAAACTAAGAATACATAGTACTAAGCCCAAGTCCACTAAACAATTCCAGTAATCTAAGGCCTGGTCTAACTGGTCAACTAACGGTAAACGTCAGTCAAAGGTCAAAGTCCTTGTCAACAGTGTCAACTTAGTCAAATCGGATCAAGGGTCTAAGTCAGGTCAAGTCAGGGAATTCACTACACCATTTTGGCCGATTAGAAACAGATACTACATGTTACAAAACAGGGTTTTAATAGTCAGGTTCTGTTTCAAAAGGTGACGTGACAAATTTTTGTAACGGCTCAGAGTCGTTATGAATTTTAGGTCGAATAAATGGTTGTAACATGCAAGATCGTTACATACGTGGAATTTCGTAACAGGCCCTAGCTGTTACGAATTATTTGTAACAGAGAGTTGTAACAGGCGAGGGCCATTACTACGTGTCAGGTTGAAACAGTTCACTACATGCTATTAATTTTTAACAAAGAAAATTATTATGCCTATCAACATTGACTACCAAAATTGGTAATCATTGACCAATTTTGACCGGTCTTTATTGATTGATACCATTTACTTCCGTAAATCGGTAGGAATTCCAAATAACTCCGCATACATTCAAAGGCATCCATATTCAACAATAATTTCTTCAATCAGTCCTTATCAACATTCATTCGGTTCATATCAACATTCATTCAGTTCATATCAAGAAAAAATACAAATTCTTCCAAGTGCCAAAAAATTATGTTAAGTATCACCCCGATAAAGTACCTAAACACTCTTTTTACATTCTTTTCCTAATAAGTACCTAAACAACTAGACAAAGTCCTACACAAGGACTTACTTAAATCGACAACTGGAGTATTATCATATATTGCTCCCATATAAATGTAACATTCCATATTCAAGCTCGACAAACCCCTGAAACACGAGAAAAACAACTTAGATCCTCTAAAGACTAAAAACACTTTCCATCGTTATTCCGGAGAATGAAGAAACTGACAAACGTGGGGGGAAAAAATTACTAACTTTACCATCGAGAAATGAGGTTTTTTACAGATGAGTTTATGATAGACTGCTGATTGTTCTGTGCATCATCTACCGTGTTTGAAGTTAACATGAATGAGATACCGCATTCGAGTCTGATCCACATTGTAAACTATATACTCATTGTACAACAGCCTACCCTATATTGTAAAAATATAAAAGATGAATAGATTATTCAGTTTTGGTTTCATGCACGAAAAATATCGAAGTTTTGTACTCTCTTCACCGATATTTGAATTAGTTTTAACAAAATGCTTAAAATCAAAATCATGCTACCTTTCGATCGTGTTTCCCCTTAGGCATCCCAAGGGGCACTACAACACCATCATCAAGTGCGTGAGACTCTAATGGATCCGGAGCCGTTGAACCAACCCCATTTGTGCTGCAACAAATGTTTCACATAAAAAGTAGTGATAGTCACAACGACAGCTCGAACCTTAACAGGTCAAGATGACTCACTATTTACTACAGTTGTTCAATTGTTTATTTTAAATCACAACTACACATTCTTTTTCATATTGAAAAGGCATATTCTAAGTTTCTGCTGCCATACTCGTTAACTCAGAAAACATAAAAGATATGTTTGTTTACATGAAAGAAAAAGGAAAGAAAAAGGTACAAACCTTAGCTTTCCCGCTCGCAACTTATCAGCGTTATAATCTGAATGTAATAGCTCGGACATCTCACCCAATGCAACCTGCCGACAAGAAAGTTAGAAAATAAGACTTACGTTCTCAAGCCTTTCGCAACTAAGTGTAAATACATCATAAATAGATGCGACTGCGAGGAAAAATAAATCGCCAAGGTGTTTTAGGGTACCATTTTATAAAAATACATGTGGGTTACAAAAACCGCAACCCGATTTTTTCTAAATTAGGCCGTTGAATTACCTAGACATAAACCAAACAAGTATATATTGAATCAAGTTTTGAAAATCAAGTGAAATGTGCACTTTGTGACATAGTGTAATAAACTCATCACAACCTTATAATTTCCAGATACCACCAAGCTTAAGGAATCAAAACCAATAAAAGAGTAAGAATTTATCAGAGCCGTGATTTGAGTTCGACGAGAACGTATTTTATAACCAATAAGTTTAAGGGAAAATATTAACTTATGGTAAACAAAACACTCAATTCAGGTATGATGTTATCAACATGTTCTGTGGAAAAATTTGGCCTTGCCCGACTATACGTTAGATGTATTTTGGTAATTTTTCTCCAACCACAGATCAAGTACTAACAAGGTATAAGCAAGAAAACAACCTCACATAAAAGAAGATGCCAATTAAAGAAAACATCTTACAGTAGAAGTTCCAAAAGTCGTGGACAAAGACCGGCATCAATCACAGCTTGAATTTTGTCGTTTGTGCCATCAAAAAGATAAGAGAGTTCCCAACACGCATTTGTTAGCACTTCTTCATCTGATGAATGTATAAGTCATTTAAAAGCTGTGGGGATCGCAGCTTGCCGATGCAAAATAAATAACATGATAAGGATGAGAAAAAATTACTTACATGGTTCCAAAGTTGGTTTTCCATGCAGAAATTCGACCGTTGTCCATGTTGGCTGTTGCATTCCTTAACATAAACAATTTTGAGTGCTCATTTAATCGATTAAGCAATGGAATGAGGACAATTACCAAGGACACAAGATATTTACATTTTCATGCCTAGGTTAATCACTACCACATTACCCAAGGCCCAAACAAATTGTGAGAGGGAATGCGTAAAAAGAAAAGTGACTTAGTACTTGTACACAACAAAAGTTTGTTATAATATTAAGTAGCTAGATATGATCAAGTTCTCCAACATAAAACAAAAAAATAACTTGATAGCCATACTGGCTGCATTTAACAAAACCAAAGAACACAAAAATGGGATTTGATTACCTGCTTTCTGGACATCGTCACTTGAAGAACTAAGAATGACGCATGACAAATTTTGGCATAACGCCATGTTCAATAAAAACTCGTGTATGCTCTAACGTCTCAGAAGAAATATTAGTTAATGCCCAAGCAGCTTCAAAGTGAATCGTAAAGTTAATTAACATCAGTAAAGCTTAAGTTCATTAGTTTTTTCTTAACTAGCAGTAAATCTAGAAAACGGCATACTTGTAAATGAGGCAGGTATTGCCTCTCCAGAAATTCCACAAAGCGAGGGACGACGCCTGCTTTGATTACTTCTTCAATTGAAGGGTTACGCTATACATAAATAAGTGGACCAAAATTCAGCCTCCGAAGTAAGAATACTGGAACAAAGGAAACAAAATTAAAAATGAATAAAACATCAACGGTGGATTTCAACACATACCAATAGAAAGAAGCTTCCTAAATTGAGTTGTGGACTCCAATTGTGAAGCAGGGTTATCTGACCAAACTCCTTACCATTACAGGTAAGCTCTCTAACTATCAAAGAGCACCAACAAGATAAACAGTTATGACAATATGCAACAATTAAATGACTAAATTCATTCTTAGTCAGCTGATACTCTCAAATTCTTTAAACAACAACTCCATAGAAAGAACATTTAAAGAATTATTTTTGCCCTAATTTAGGATTTTAATTTTGTTGCCTAATTCAGGGAAAATCTTAAATTCGAATAAGTGAAGTCATATACCTGATGAAGATCAGAATCCAACTATTTATCATTAGTTAAAAAATCTCCGAACCACCAACTACATCACAGGCGTTAAAACTTGTTGAGAAATCGACATTAATACATTCAAGGGTTGAAATGAAAATCGATCGAGCGAAAGCATCTAATTAATTTCTAAAAGCCAAAATAAAATTTGAGTTCTAGGGTTGTCGCAGGGAATCATGTTAATGGAGGAACTTCCTCTTGGTGTGATTCAAAGAGACAGAGTTGAGAAGAAGAAATCAGGAAAGAAGAAGAAGCGGCAGGGTGAGGTTACAGATTGAAATCTAACAACGAAAAAATCGAAATTACTTATATCTTCAGCTTCAAATCGAAACCCTCAAACCATAACATCGCTTGCAACCCTCAAACTGAAACCCTAACAATCTTCTGCAAGAGATGAAGAAAGAAACGAAGGGGTAAGTCGAGAGGAAAGGACGAAGGGGTCAATGACTGAGTCGTGTGTGTGACCAAGGCAGGAAACATCCTTAGTTCTACCTGGCTTGGGTGGAAAAATTATGAAGGTGTGACCATCCACGCACACAAATGGCACATGTGGAATCATATCCACATAATTGTGAATCGCTTATGGGATGTGCTTATGAATTTCGATAAGTTTTGTAATGACTTAAGCTCATATAACCAATTTGTAACAGCCTTTTCTGTTGATTCGTAATCGCTCATAAGTCGTTGCAAATTTCAGATTACTATTTCGAAATGGTGTAGTGGAAAATCGATGAGTCGACTTACCCACAAGATCGATTCAAAGTTATACAAACCAAGGACCTTGCATGTTAAACTCTCTCGTTGCACCATCATAGTGCAAACGAAACAAACAGACTGGCTACACCTATACTAAGCTGCAGAACACTACAACTCTAATTCTTACATTCTCAACTTCTTGTTTAACATTTTAAAATCACTTCATTTAACTTAAACATACATCATTCTAATAGAATTATGTAAATTCAATACAATTGTAAATTAATCTTTACCTTGAACTGCACTTGCAGGCATCCACTAAGATTACTGTCATCACAGCATTACAACCTATTTCAGCTTATATATCCAAAACAATAATTCCATAACCAACAACATTCTAAATCAACATAACTCCATCTTCTCTTGTTGTCAAACTCAGTCACACAATGACTCATTTCAACCCTCAAAAACTCCATGTAATTCATCACATCCACAATTAAGCCACAAATACAGCTTCTCTCCATTTCATCACTCTACCAACAACACCTCTAACTTCACATAAAATTCTCCTTACAAAGTTCACTCAATGGTTGTAATACTCACTCATCATTCACCAATTCCTAATACATACATCTAACTCCCTTGCAAGTCTGAGCAGACTCAGTTATAATTCACTAAACAAACCACCATCACACTCAATTACAACCACCTTCAAGAGTAACTCATTAATCAACAACATACATAACAACCACTCTCAACATCTTCTTCAGATTCACCAGCACCAGTTACTCCTTGTAACTCAATTATAGTATAAATTTCCCCCACAACTTCTTTTTGGACTCATCCCAATCTTAGTTTCATTCATAATCACACGAACTCAACCATAGAAATTGCATAACTTAACTAAAATCATAGGGAATAACAATTACCTCAAATCAATTACTCAAGCGATTAGACTTTCAATTTCTTCTTTACATTGATCCGATTCAACCCCTCATCTTCAACTAGCATCCATTAAATTCTCATCACCTTAATCAAGCTTCTCGTAATCCATAAAGTAACTTCCAGAACCCTAATTCATTGATGCTTCACAGAACAACTCCATATTTTCAATTTAACTTCAACCATAACTCTAATTCGTTTAATACCTCAATACCCATCTCCAATCACCTTCATAAAACATTAAATTCATCTTCAAAAGCTTCGCTGAGTTCATCATACAAACCCTAATTTCTTCAACCCTTCACTGTGAATCTAAAATTGACTAACAAATCTTCTTCAAAAGCTTTGCTGAGTTCATCATACAAACCCTAATTTCATACTCAATTCCACGAAATTCTTCAATCAACCTTATCTTCCCAAACACCGACTTCCCGATTTCTTCTTTTATGTCGAGTTGAATCAACTACAGAAAACCACTCAATCACCATCAACTAACCCATAGTATTCTCCACCTTCTACTTATCATCAAACCTTCGTTTCATCTCTCACACGCTCGCAGAAGAGAAAAAACATGGGAAGAGAAGAAACAGAATGAAGAAAGAAAGAAGAAGAAGGATGAAGAATAAAAATGAAGAAAATGCAGGAGCGAAAAGACCCGCAACAACTATGTGCCAAAATAAATTATGACTAATAAGAATTCGCAAGACTTCGGGGAGAGTACTTAAAGAGTGACGAGCGGATGACATCAGCATAATTCATGAGGAAAGTATGAGTAATGCTATAAATTATAGAGTGAACTCATAGAAGGTGATAAGAGCTTGCGAGAATATGAGTTGTATGTGAGCTGTCATCCACTATGTAAACACTATATAAAGAGGAGAGCAGGAGAGAGAAAAAGGTGGAGAATTTTAGGAAGGGAGAGATATTTTTAGAGAGAGACTTTATTTTCTTTATCATCTTCTTCCTAAAACTAGATCTAGAGCTCTACAAAATATCAATTAATGGAGATTCTCAATGTAACCCAAATGTAATTTCAATAATCATAGTGAAGAATCCTAACCCCGTGGATGTAGATCACATTGATCGAACCACGTAAATATTGTGTCTTATTTTACAATTTTAGCACTTTAATCTTTATTTTGATTATGAAATAGATTTAGATCTACAAAATATTATAGGGGGTGTGTTGTAGGATTTACCGTAACTACATTTTTTGGCGCTAAACAGGAGGAGTAAAGGATTTATCCTTCCGTGATTTGTTGGTTCAAGAAGTTTCCATGAAGATTAACTACTGTTCATATTTTTCTAGATCTAGAAAATTTAGGTTCAAAAATGGAAATTTCATGGAAGAAATCACACTTTCAAGGAGTAAACACCATCAAAAATTCAAAGACATGAAAAGAGTAAGAGAAAATATTAGTTGCTGTGGTGAAATTCAGGGAAGAAAACCAAGGTTTCAATGGAAGATTTCCATGTTCGGAGAAAAGCAAGAGGCAAATTGTTGAAGGAAATAAAGGAAGCGAAGAGATGAGAAGATAAGAGGCGATTTATGTGATTTTTATCACAAATTTAAGCTTCATGATGATGGTTTGAGTTGGAGCGAATAAGCAAGAGGTCACGGGTTCGAATTCGCAGAGACACATTTTTTATTTTTTAGTGGCGAATAAGAGAATAAAGAAAAAATTTATGAGTTAATTTCTGTAGAAGTTCTTGAACAGTTGGTCCAGAGAGCAATATAAAAGGTCGTGGTCGCAAGTTCGAATTCACTTGGCATAATTTTCTTCTTTTTACAGAGGGGAAAATGGATAATTTCGCAAGGTTGTTTCATTATTTCGCAAACAAGAGGCAGCACAAGTTGGTTATTTGCGAAGTTAATGAGTTCATGGTCGCGAGTTCAAATCCCAACGAACGTGTATTTTTCGCAACAGTATTTCGCAAGAAGAAAGTAGGTGATTATTTCGCAGAAACACTTCGCAAAGGCATGGATAGAACAGTTGGTCAGGAGGCATGAATACAAGCAGAAGGTCGTAGGATCAATTCTTTCCCTCGCACATTTATTTTTCTTATGCGAAATTTCGCACGGATTTTGCCTATTTCGCAAAGAAGAAAGTTTATGATTATCTCGCAAATTAATTTCGCAAAAGAGGGTTAGAATAGTTGGTATGGTGCGAGAAAATCCAAGAAGCAGGTCATGGGTTCAAGTCTCACTTCTCACATTTCTTTTTGCTACGTGAGATTGACAACAACAGCAAACCACAAAAGCTAAGTACCACTTTCCTTGCATATTTTACTTACAACAAATAAAAGATTTTTGATTTGATTTACAAAACGCGATACAATCGCAGAATTACAAAGCTTTCAGAACTACAAAGATATCACTATTACAATAACCCGAGAAAAATCTGCAGATATTACAAAAGAGACCGAGAAAAATCTCGCATGTATCAATTTATATATTTTTAAATACTTGCTTTGTTTCAAATGAGAATGATATCCAACATGGAGAGTAGTAGTGCAAACCTTTGTGGCGTACACCTAGTTCGCGAACAATATTCGCAAGAGGCAAATGTACCTAAAGTGCGTCATATAAGGGGGTACCTATTAGGATCATTTCCATGAAACATGTTTATCGGATGAGACGAAATAAGTTATACAAAGAAAATCAAAACAAAGAAAAACGATTTGAACTTACAATTAAATGAATATTTTTGATAAAAGAAATGTTGAATACTAATCTAAATTATTGTTTGCATTACAACATTGCATGAGGCAGAGAACGTGGAGTAATAATTTCACAATACTTCTTATTCGCAATCAAGGACGGATACTTCGTATACTTCTCAAAGGATACTTCATACTTCTTATATATTTCGAGGATTAAGTACTTTCTTATACTTCTTCAAGGATACTTCATACTTCGATACTTCAAGAAATGATACTTCATATATAGTTCTCAAAGCTTCGGAACTTCGCAAAAGAATAGAGGCAAGTACGTACTTTCAAGTCCAAAGATTCTTTCGCTCGTTCCTCCAACAACTACAACAAAGTGGATTTTTTCTTAAAGATCGCTCTTCAAGCAATATTCAAGAAAAAAGAGGCAAAATGTAAGAGCAGAATCTCGCAACAATCCAGCGAAATTATGACTAATAAGAATTCGCGAAGACTTCGCAGAGTACTTAAAGAGTGACGTAGCAAAGATGACATCGCATAATTCATGAGGAAAGTATGAGTAACTTCCAAATTATAGAGTGAACTGCGAGAAGGTGACAAGAGCTTGCGTAGAATATGAAATATGTGAGCCGTCATCCACTATGTAAACACTATATAAAGAGGAGAGCAGGAGAGAGAAAAAGGGGGAGAATTTTAGGAAGGGAGAGATATTTTTAGAGAGAGACTTTATTTTCTTTATCATCTTCTTCCCTAAAACTAGATCTAGAGCTCTACAAAATATCCATTAATGGAGATTCTCAATGTAACCCAAATGTAATTTCAATAATCATAGTGAAGAATCCTAACCCCGTGGATGTAGATCACATTGATCGAACCATGTAAATATTGTGTCTTATTTTACAATTTTAGCACTTTAATCTTTATTTTGATTATGAAATAGATTTAGATCTACAAAATATTATAGGGGGTGTGTTGTAGGATTTCCTGCAACTACAAAGAAAGAATATACGAGTTTATCTTCTCGGTCTGCAATAAGACCAACGAGTGACACGTTCAGCTGGATAAGGGCAGCCACGCGGCTAACTGCAAAAAGACTAATTTTCTCATCAAACAAAGCTGATGATATCTTCTTCGTCCGATATCCGAATGACACGTTTGAGTAGTCCATTCCGCATAACTTCTCGAGTGTTATCTAACGGTACGAGTTAGATATCTAGATCGTTGTTAGATTAATTCCTATTAATTAATGTTCGTGTTAAAATAATCGATTTATTATCTGCTAAATAGTATCTTGACTAGTCTAATAGCGTTGATGAGCTTGAGGGTCCTTACAATTTGTATGGTCACTCTTATTTCTCAGACAGACTTCAAATTGAGACACAAAAAGCACAATATCTCTATGCATGCCCCTCTACTAGAAATGACTTGTAGCTCTAACAGAAGTTGCTTAAATACCTGAATGACTACCAATGGCAGAAGCATGAAGGGATGTAAGGAGATTGTGTTTGATATTGCCTCCCTGGCCAATGTAGAGTATGTCCTTGTATCTCAAAACCCCTTCTTTATAAGAAAAGTGTCGAACACCAGTAGGGTGGAGCAGACGTTGGGAAATAAGTCACTGCCTTATCATCATTGATGTAGCTGCTGGTAACTTCTTGAACCCATGTTGGTGCAAACATAGCTAAGGAATGGCAAGTAGCAGACTCAGTGGGTCTTCTGGATAGAGCATCTGCTACCGCATTGTCAGATCCCTTTTTGTACTGGATAGAGTAATCGAAACCTAAGAGCTTGATCAGCCATCTTTGCTATAAGGGAGTAGTTATTATTTGCTCAAGGAAGTATTTGAGACTTTGGTGGTCTGTTTTGATGATGAATTTGGTGCCTTGTAAGTACTGTCTCCACCTTTGCACAACCATGATAATGGAAAGAAATTCTTTCTCATAAATAGAGAGTGCTTGATCTCTTGGACCTAAGGGTTTGCTGAAGAATGCAATTGGTTTGCCCTCTTGGAGTAGTATATCACCAAGACATGTGTCACTTGCATCACTCTCAACAATAAAAGGTTTAGTGAAGTCTGGTAAGGCCAAAATGGGAGTATTAGTCATTGCTTGTTTAAGCTCCTCAAATGCAATGGTGGCAGCTGGACTCCATAGGAAAGCATTCTTCTTGAGAAGACTAGTCAGTGGTAGACTGATAAAACCATATCCCTTGACAAATTTCCTATAATAATCAAAGAAGGGGCCAAAAAGCCCCTCGGCCTCCTTTGATGTTTTTTGGAATTGGCCAATTCTGCATGCATTCAATCTTACTTGTGTCAGCACAAACACCCTCTCAGCTGTGATTATATGACCAAGGTACTCCAAGGAGGGTTGGCCAAAACAACACTTAGACAACTTAGTAAAAAGTTGATGTTGTCTGAGGAGAGAAAAAACAATCTTCAAATGCTCCAGATGTTCACTCATGCTAGATCTATACACAAGTATGTCATCAAAGAAAACCAGAAAAAATTTCCTCAAGTAAGGTTGGGAAATCTCATTCATTAAAGCCCGGAAGGTGGCAGGGGCATTTGTGAGGCAAAAAGGCATAACTTTGAACTCATAATGACCTTGATGTGTTCTGAAAGCAGTTTTGAAGATATCCAGGTCATGAATTCGGATTTGGTGATAGCCATCTCTAAGATCAATCTTGGTGAAGATGATTGCTCCTTTAAGTTTATCCAACAATTCATCTACAATTGGTATGTGAAATTTGTCTTTAATAGTGATGCTGTTGAGTTTTCTGTAATCCACACAGAACCTCCAAGAATTATCTTTCTTTTTGACCAAATGTATTGGTGAAGTAAAGGGACTGTGACTAGGTTGAATTATGCCATATTGAAGCATTCTTTCACCAATTGCTTAACTGCAGATTTTTGAATGTAGGATCTTTGGTTAACTGGAGTTGAATGTGGTTGTAGGGGGGGATTTTGTGATCCAAACTCCTTTGAGGAGTAAGTTTGGTGGGTTCCTGAAAGATATCTTGGAACTCCTGTAATAATGGTAAAAGAGGTGCAGGAGTGGCAGTAGGGGTAGTGGTGGTAGAGATAGAAAATAAGTGACCAATGACTCCATGAATAGTTTAAAAAAGAATTTCTTGACAGATGATCTACTCATCATGAGTAAGGAAGTGTTTGGTGGAGTACCTTGTAAAATAATCTTCTTATTATGGTATTTGAAGGAAATACTCAACTTAGAGAAATTAAACAACACATCTCCCAATTTTCTCAGCCAGTCAGCGCCAATGACAATATCACATCCCCCTAAAGGCAAGGTTCTCAAATCTTCAGTGAATTTATGTCCTTGCATACTCCATTGTAGTTGAGGACACACCCCAGTACTGACAGTTTTCTCACCATTGGCAACGGTGACCATCATAGGAGTAGTATGGATAATATGTTGGTTGCTCATTCCTCCAATCCTTGTGCACTTGAACTCCTTCTCCAAAGTAGATGTGTGTAAAAAGTTGTAGAGAACTGCTTTATTTATAGGCTTCAATGCTCTCCAATCCCTATAGGAAAAGAATCTCTTTCTCATAACAACACCACTTTCCCAATTTGAGCCTAATTCCAATTTCAAGTCCAATTCTCCAAAGCTTCTAAGTTTTCATCCAATTCCCAAATCTAAGTCTTCACAACCATGAGAGAGAGAGACACAAAATTCTTCTATTTTGAATCGCCGGAAAGATCCCGTACACTGGGAATTCTAGGAAAATCATCACGGCCACCGAATTCCGCCTCGATTGATGTAATCTTTCATCATATTCCGTTATATATAACTGTCAAACTAACAGTCTTCATTAGTTAACCGGGTCAAGGAAGAGAGTATTCAGATATTGAGTCAGCATCTTACTCGGCTAACTGGTCTTATTCAAATTGAGTTGGATAAGTTTATTTTTTTCCGGGTCGTTAATCGGGGTGATCGAGTCGACTCTCCGAGTAAAAATGGACAGAGTTTCCTCTGTTTTTACGACAATTCTCAGGCTGATTTTAGGACGTTCTTTCCCTGCGACAATACCTAACATACATATACTCAATTCAAGCTTCATTCTGGTATTCCTTGTAACAGCAGCACCACCAACATCATCTAACACATTCAACCAATAATTCAGACCCTTGAAAATCATCCAATGTACACGGCAACAACTCCATTGAGCAACAGCAACATTACCCCATTGAGCACCATCATTTTTCACAAACTGGAATGGCAAGCATTCATCCATCAAAACCCGCTTTTTTTATCTCTTCTCCGAATGTTCTCAAAGATCATCTTCCTAACCGCTCACCGTAAATGCCAGCACCGTAGCTCAATCAAACCATAGCAGCAACCTTTTTTATTCACCTCCAATTGCAGCTGCATCAATTTCACTATCAACAACTTCTTTTCTCTTTGTTCTCTTTAACCCACAGCTAACACCCATCTTCTGATTCTCAATAATCTCTCAATTTCTTTCATATGCTATTGATTACAAATAAAACTCACAGATCCCCTTTTAAGCTTGTTGTTTGCACCCGGAAATATTTCCAGGCATTAAACACAATGATTTTGGTGATGATGAGGAAAACAGATTATAATCATAAACAAACATAAGACGAGACACTAATTTTACGTGGTTCGGCATGGTTTGCCTACATCCACGGGACGAATCCCCTAGGGAGTTGTGTTTTATTGATAATGTAATTTCCATGGGTTTTTTCTCTCCTTTTGCTCCTCCCTTTAAGAATTACATTTCCTCTATTTATACAATTGTGAATCGTGGTCTCCCCTAATTGTCAGGTAGGAATAAATTGTATTAAGTTTTCATGCATGCCTCCTGGTCATGCCCTGCATGCCTCCTAGCCATAAACTCCCCTGCATTAATTCTGCATGAAACTACCCTGCATGAATTGAGCAATTGATGTGTAGTTAATTCTCGCATGAAACTTCCACGCATGCCTATTGACTTGCCCCCGCATGCCTCCCCGGCATTAATCTGCCTTGCATGCCTCCTTGTATTGATTTAGCGGGCTTCCCGTGTATTTTATACACGGACAAACATCGCCCCTCTTAACCTCCAACTTGTTGGTGGTTAAGAATTTTGTTTTTCCTTCACGCCGATCGCCGATGATGTAACTCGCCGGGCCGCCCCCAAACGTGAGTAGAGACATTACAAAGACGCCCTAATCAGAAGTTACCGGCAAAAAAATTTGCTCACGTGCTAGGAGAGACTTTTTGCCACGTGGTGGACTTGTGATGCCTCGAGAGCTAGCCGAGACTTGAAAGGGATATAGTGTGCTTGCTACTGGTGCAAGGATTTTTTTTCTCGTAACGTAACAAGGTCAGAAGCGCCACGCTCGCATCGGCATCTTTGGCCATTTGCTTGTGTTGAGTACGAGTCTTTGGTCCAATATCGGGCATTGGGCTCGTGGTTGAGACGAGACTTTATGCTTGCCAAGGTGCAAGTCTTTCATACTGCAGAAAGACGAGATTTTATGCTTGCGATAAGAGCAAGACTTATGTGCTCACGTGCAAGGTGAGGCTTCAGGTGCTTGCGATGTGATGCAAGGCTAAATATTGAAGGGTCTAAGCAATCCTCATCTCCACGAACCTCGAACTCAATCATGTTGCTGCTCCAAGTGCACATAAAAATTTCTCGAACATATAAATTTTTGCTTTCATGTTCTTCGCTGATTTCTGCATGGAATTTTGTGCAGATTTCTTTCACACCTCTCTCAATGATAAAACACGATTCTTTCACTCGAATCCCCTTAGTCGGCGCCAATGTTTGCACCAGAATATATTTTCGGGCACGAAACACAATGATTTTGGTGATGATGAGGAAAACAGGATATAAATCATAAACAAACATAGGACGAGACACCAATTTTATGTGGTTCGACATTTTTTGCCTACATCCACGGACGAATCCCCTTGGGGAGTTGTGTTTTATTGATAATGGAATTTCCATGGGTTTTTTCTCTCCTTTTTGCTCCCCCCTTTCAGAATTACATTTCCCTCTATTTATACAATTGCGAATCAGGGTCTCCCCCTAATTGTCAGGTAGGAATAAATTATATTAAGTTTTCCTACATGCCTCCTAGCCATAAACTCCCCTGCATTAATTCTGCATGAAACTTCCCTGCATGAATTGAGCAATTGATGTGTAGTTAATTCTGCATGAAACTTCCATGCATGCCTATTGACTTGCCCTGCATGCCTCCTGGCATTAATCTCGTTTGCATGCCTCCTTGTATTGATTTGCGGGCCTCCCGTGTATTTTATACACGGTACAAACACTTGTCTCAATCCACCACAACAGTGATTAACCATACTCAGATAAAACCCATCTCCGATTCAGTTGCAGTGACAACCAACAACATCAATCTCTCCTCAATTCACTGGAAAACCCTAAATCATCAAAACCCATTCATCCATTTCAACTTTGGCAGCAGACCACGGCTGTTCTTCTTCTCCATCTATGAATTTCAACACAAACCTATGAATATCAACACCATGATCTCTACAAAATATTAAACAATCTCCAACTCTGAGATCGACAGCAGTAACTAATTTCTTCTCTGGTTCATCATTACAGTGACCATCACCATCATTTGCTTCGATTGACATCTTCTCTGGCATAGTTTCTCGATCTCTTACAAGAACCTTCAATTTCTTTCGGCTTCTTATGGATGCGCTTCTTTCTATGTCTCTTGATTTCAGGCGAAAAACGATTGAGAAGTAAATCTTCTCGATTTAGGATAGGGTTATAAAAGCTGGATCTGGATCTGGTAATTTTATGGGCCGCCCAATGGCATCCCCATTTAGCTATATAGGTGCCACGAGCGTCTAAGCTGGTTCTTTTAACACTCCCTTTACAACGCAGGCTATCCCTTAATTGTGGCTGGGCTCCTATTAGTCCTTGCCTATGAAATGACAATTTGGCCCTTTTGGCTCAATTTATGATGATTTCTTCTTCTTTTCCTCCGTATGACTCCAGAGTACCTAACAACTCAAAAACACGCGTAAAATACATAATTTACAAGAAAAATAGCAAAGAAAGCATAAACCATAGATAATAAATACGGTGTATTCTACACCTATCACCCATCTACAATTATGCTTTTAAGTACGAAAGCATATCACTCATTTTACAAAGTCTTCAGTAAAACAGGATCGAGACCATCCTAAGATGAAATGGTAAACAATTCATATTACGAAGAAAACAAGGTAATATTTTTAGAAAAATATTCATTCAGACTGCGGACCATTAAAGTGACTTATGGCTCTAGTGAATTTTTTGAAATTTTTGATTAGCTATAGTTCCCAAGAAATTTGCGTTTGAAAAACTACTACCACATATATTACATTTAAGGGCTTACCACTCCTTATAAATGTTAGCGAGTGTACATCAAAAGGACTTGATGGTTATTGCATGTTTAATTGGATCAATGCAAAGCATCCTATACCCCATGGTCTCGCAAAGGCTATCATCAAAGGTTGTAGATGGTGCCTATGGCATGGTTATGCGTATAAACCTACCTTTAGCTACTTGGGAATATGCAATATTAACGCATCTTCACTTAATTCGCTTAGAACCCAATATTAGTCAACCTTTTTCTCGCGTACTTCCGTTGGTAACTGGATTTAAGCCTGACATTCGTGTTCTTACGCATTTTTGGTTACACTATACATGTGCCATTACGACTCCACATCGTACTATGATGGGTCTTCAAAATGTTAAGTATTTATGTTAGAAATGAGTTCCCAACAATTATCCGCATTTTTAAACCTTTGCAGAGATCTCTTACCGCTAGATTTATGGGATTATCACTTTAATGAGACAGCCTTCCTGGCCGTTAGGGATGATAAGAAAAATATTTTCTAAGGGAACGACATGAATTGTCGTGGTGTGTTCCCACTGTGTCTCATATTGATTCTTGTACTCCACAGATGTAAATGTGAAGTGAAAGAATAATCGATTTTCAGAATGTACATTGATGTCGCTAAAGTGATGAGATCAAACATACCAGCTGCAAACCTACCTGCAAGGTTACAAATCCTCAATAAGGGATATACATCATAAACTAAGGTGTTGCAAATACACTTAGTGGAAGTGTGGCTGAGGCCGTGGCTCCATAAAGGAAGTTGAGAGACCACTTGAAACAACCAATCCTCACCTAGAAATGAAGTAGGTGAGGAAGGAACAACTTATTTATATCATCAGAAATCATCTCATAAGATTGTCTCTGACTATGTCCATGAATCAAACTGGAGGACGCTCCGAAGTTTAATGATTCCAGAGAACAATGACATCCCAAGTGGATTATGAGAATGCGCACGAGTCAATGGAAAGATCATGCGAGCATATTGATGATTAATTTCTTATACACTTACTTAAGGAAATAAAGAAAGATGAGATCGAACCAAGCTCCTTGTTGCTTAATTTCAACGAAGATCATATTTGGCCTATAAAATCCAGGTAGAACTTGGTTCTTTGACAAATATACAGGTATTTGGTGTGGTAGTGCTAACCAAACAAGTATAAAACCTATTGGACATAGATGATTAATTTGTCACAAAGCATAATGAGAAGAAACAAGTCTTCAAGTAAAAGTACTCGCCTTGTGGCGCGAGGTTTCTCACAAAGTCCTGGAATTGTTCTCTTGTAATGAACGTTATAGTGTTCCGCTACTTAGTTAGCTTGGTAATTTCAAAAGGACTTGAAATGCATCATCTGTATGTGGTTGTTATGTATCTCTGAAAGAATCAAGAAATAGCAGATATTTACAAAAGTATTTGATAGCCTTTTGTTTCCCAAATCAAATGACTATAAACCACATAGTGCGTTTACAGTTAGATAGAACACTCACTTATAGATTCAAGCAATCAAGCGGATGTGGTATACCCGTCAAAGTGGCTATTTGATTTGGAGGGGATAGACAAGTAAGTTATTCTTCCTTGCGTATTCATAAGAAAGTTCCTGATTTGGAATTGTAGCTATTTATGTTGATGGTACGGACATGATGTGTACTCTTGATGTAATAAGAGACCTTAAAAGTTATTTAAAATCCGAATTTGAGATGAAAAATCTAGGGAAAGCTCGATCGAATCGAGCTTTTGTATATTATTCCACCAGTTTGCATATGTCTAAAGTTGTCAGGAAATTTAACAAAGACATTGCATCTTGATAGCAGTCCCATGATTAGTCGAGGTTCAAATGTAAGTAAGTAACCATTTCGTCCAAAGAAATATGACGAAGATGTGTTGGGAGATGAAATTCCCATATCTAAGTACAATAGACGCATTGTTGTACTTAGTATAATAATGTACTCGAATAAATTTTACATCCTCAGGGAACTTGTTAGCTAGATATAGCTCCGCACCAACGCAACATCATTGGAATGGTATAGTGAATGTAATCATGTACTTAAAAGTAACCATTGACAAAAAAAAATATCCCTGCAAAGACATAAAAAGGAATGCTAATGAAAGTGCAATCCAAAAGTTGTTGATTATGAAGGAACAATTATCTTTTCTCCAACAAAAGTAATCAGGGGGAGACATCGTAGACTATTTTCTAAGTCATTACCAATATTCAGTTTCGAAAAATACATGACTAAAGGAACTATCTGGAACAACTCTGAAAGTAATCAGGGGGAGGATCCAAGGATATGATGTCGACATATTTTACTTCGAAATCGAAGCTGTGTTGTACTCTTTTTCCCTTTGATCGAGAATAGTTTTTCCCAAAGGGTTTCTCGACAAGGTTTTTAGTGAGACAACATTAAAACATCAAGTATGTGAACGTTGAAGACATAAAGATCGTGTTGATATTAGTGAAAATATCTGAATCAAAGAAATGAAACACGATAGTTTGTTAAGCAACGTAACTTCCAGAATCAACAACATGGTCTTATAAGCTTTCAAGTCACCAAGGTACAGTGTGATAAACTCCTTTTGACTACATTAGACTAATAAAAATTGTCTCACATCAGGGGGAGCATCTAATGGTGTGTTGAACTATTTTCCTTCACCGAGGTTACTTTTTTCCCACAGGGTTTTGTTACTCGGTAAGGATTTTGATGAGACAACAACAAACACCGGGAATGTAATTTTCCAGCTAAGACTATTGTCTTTCTTACAAGGATTTTCTTCCTTAGGAGTTGTGAAGCAAGTAGTCAACTTCGACGAAGCCAAGTGATCATCTTCAACGGATCACCTTTACTTGCATCTGTCTCGTTGTACTCTTTTCCCTTCGTCAAGGTTTTAATGAGGCAACGTATACGCATCCAATTATGTTCTAAGTTTACTTAATGTTGTACTCTTTTTCTTTAGTTCAAGTATTGTCCCTCTGTGTTAGCCTGTCGAAGTTTTAACGAGACAACTAACTTATACTCGACGATCTTTGAAGATCGTATTACATGTGATGAACTACATGTAAAATACGAGGCAACATGTGAAGTACTACATGTGAAGAGATGTACCAAGGTTTTGTCCCACTGGGTTTTTCCTTGTCAAAGTTTTAATGGAGCAATTGTATTAAACACAATAGTCATCAAGGAGAGAACTACATTTGAAGACCTGCATCCGAAGCATTGTATGAGAAGTATTGCATATGGAGTTCTATTGGACCGCACAAGGGGGAGTGTTGTAGGGCTTTAGCCCACGGGTGCGCGGCCCAATATATTAACTAGGATTATGTTCCTATTGTATATGAAGAACTATATTGATGTAATAGAGACTATCTCTAATGAATGAATATCCTTCTCTCTTTGTCTTTTAATCTTTCACACCCACCGTAAAAATATATATATATTTTTTTCTTTTCTCGGATATACTTCTAATTCATTACCCAACATTTCAAATCTAGTTTTGTATGTCCTGACTACAGTTTTTCTTTCTGGTTTCGAAAATTCCATGCATCAACAGCCGGCATGGATAGTTGATGAATTCCATGTCGACCATATATGTTGTTCTTCATCTCGAAGAATATCAGAATGCACGGAGACAAACATTAATTACAAGGATAGAGTCCTTGATCATTCATTGATAAGATTTATAAACCCAGATGCCGAGACGACACACACACATAAAGGACAGCATTAGTTACTTATAATTGACTAGCTAGGTGCTAGTAAGAACGACCATACACATATCAAACTTTATTCTTACAACAACATTAAAAAAGTAGACAACAAGAACACATAGATATTACTTCATAAGTGTCGACTATCTGCATCGATCCGCGTCACAGATGAAGGACCTAAATAGCCTGAATCTTAACATGAGCACCATTACCATTATCATCATCATCTCCTTCTAGTCCCACCCCCCTGCAAGTGCATCACAATGAACATTATTATTGAGATAAGACACCGACCCTATATATCTCTAATGAGAGAGAGAAGGAGAGGGACAGAGAGGATTTACGATGTATAAGGACCAACACCAAACATATAGCTTTCAGTGTTGTAGCTCTCATCAAAGTCTGGGTGCACCTTACACCTGTAATTAACAATGAAAGGAGTCACCGTCATCACCACCTCACCATTATCTTTAGTTTAAACAGAAAATCTACTGCGCGCAAAACCCATTTTGATTTTACGTTTCAATAAGAACTATATATACACCATATTTCTAGGGAAATTTTGATCAGAAAAACACAGCAATACATGATATTATAGTTGGTGCTGGAAAATGATCGACCAAAAAAAAAAAAAACTATTATGGGAGATTTTGCAGAGTAAGAGAAGATGTAATTATCAAATTTGAAATGAAATTACCCTCCATAACTAGAGTCGCAGATACAGCCTGATCCACAACCACAGCTTCCGCCACAGTAAGACATGGTTTCCGAAAGAAAAAAAAAAGAAGAAGAAGAGGAAAATTTCTGAACTTGTAAGCAGAAAATTTAAGTTTGTTGTTGAGAAATTTTGGTTGAGAGTCGATAGTAATAAGGTCTATTTATGGTGAAGCTGGGACAGAACTGTACACAAACAATTATTAAGATTATGCGCACTTTTCCTAATCAGTTGGGCCAACCTTAAACTAGCTAGTGGGAAGACTGACTTATATATATGAGAAGTAGAAAGACTCTTTAACATAAAATCAAAAATAAATGTAGAGCTCTCTAATTGAGTCAGTGTCTGAGTCAACAGCTTATTCAGTCTGAACCATTATCTGTCTTTGTGTCTGAGTCAGTGTCTGTTAACTAACAGACACGTGTGTCTTCCTGAGTGGTGTCTTGTTTTCTCTTATGAGTTGTCAACAGCTGTTAACTGGTATCTTGAGTTACCGTTTTGTCTATCTCGGTTTATATAATGGTGTACTATCTCTTCATTATTGATGTAATGAAAATATCTCAAGTATCTCCTGTAACTATGGTATCAGATTGAAAACCAGCATCTTCATCTGGTTTTCACGGTTCGATCTTCTTCCGCTACACTTATCTTGAATCTTCATTCATCAATTCTGTTCATCTTCATCTTCAACTTCAATCTCTGATTTTTTGTTCCTTCATCTTCAATGTCTCGTCTTGTTGATTCCAATTTTTCTTCAATTACTTCAGTTCCTCTTCATACTTTGGCTAATATCATTCCTTTAAAGCTTCAGGATGATAATTTTTTAACCTGGAAATCGTTAATTACTCCAGTACTTCGAAAATTTCATGTTCTTGGATATGTTGATGGATCAAATCCATGTCCTCTTCAATTCATTTCATCTAGCACTAGATCTGCTCCACATGTAAATCCCAATTATGCTATCTGGCAAGATGAAGATACGTGTGTTCTTCTTCTTCTCAATGCCTCAACCCCGCCTCTGTAATTGTTCATGTTGCTGATTGCTCTACTTCCAAAGATCTATGGGATAATCTTCAAAAACGCTTTGTCGGGTTCATCTTCTCCGCTCATACCATTCAATTACGTACTCAATTACAAAATATGCGATTAGGTTCTTCAAAGGTGTCTACCTACATTTCTGAAATAGAACGTCTCTCCAATCGATTAGCTGCTTGTGGTTCTCGAATCTCTGATGATGAGTTGCTTGTTACTGTTCTTGGTGGTCTTGGACCAGATTATCATGCCTTTGCTACCTCAATTAGGATTCGTTCTCCTCCTGTATCTTTTGGGGAATTGCATAGTTTACTTCTAAGTGAAGAGATCATTCTTACTGAAAGAAATGCTTCTCTCCAAGCTGATGCAGATTCTAAAGCGTTTCTTGCTTCTTCATCACAAGGTAACTATAGAAGCTATCATACTCCTTATAATGCTTCTTCTCGTGGTCGTGGTCGTGGATTTCCTTTCAGAGGTGGTTCTCCTCATTTTCCTCATCATAATGTTCGTCCTACTGCTCCTACTGCTGGAATTGTGCCAAGACCACCTGCTCCTCCAAATAGAGTAATTTGCCAAATTTGTTCTAAGCCTGGTCATTCTGCAATTGAGTGTTTTCAACGCATGAATTTTGCCTATCAAGGTCGAGAACCTCCACAAAATTTATCTGCCATGCTTGCAAGTGCTAATATTCTTGGTGAAAATCCATGGTATATGGATTCTGGTGCCACTAATCACCTGACTTATAATATGGATGACTTCACTCCTTCTACTTCTTATGATGGTGCATCACAGATTGCTACTGCTAATGGTGAAGGTATGGCTATCTCACATATTAGTAATTCTAAATTTTCCCTTAAGGACAAATCATTCTCTTTAAAGAATCTTCTTCATGTTCCTCAATGTGCACAAAACTTGATTTCTGTCCACAAATTTACTAGTGACAACCAGTGTTCACTTACTTTTACTCCTTATGATTATGTTGCCAAGGATCTTCTCTCACAGAAGACTCTATTCAAGGGGATCAGTAAAGGAGGTTTATATCCTCTTCATTGCAATGTTCAATCTACTTCAGCAACTCCTCCAACTGCCTTATCATGTGTCAAGACTTCAGTTCATACTTGGCACAGAAGACTAGGTCATCCAGCTTTTCATACTATGCATAAAGTGTGTAGGCAGTTATCAGTTCCTTTCTCCCTACAAAAACCTCTATTCTGTAATGATTGTAAGTGTGCTAGAAGTCATAAGCAACCCTTTATGCTATCCAATTCTGTTAGTACTGCTCCATTACAACTATTACATTTGGATCTTTGGGGTCCTGCACCAACTGTATCTGTCTCTGGTTACAGATTTTATGCAAATATAGTTGATGATTTTACCAAATTTTGTTGGATTTATCCTCTTGCTGCTAAGTCAGATTTCAAGGTTGTTTTCTTTCATTTTAAAGCCTTTGTTGAAAACCTATTTTCCACTAAAATTAAGATTCTCTTTAACCGATGGTGGTGGAGAGTTTGTCAACACTGAATTAGGTGGTTTTCTTCAAGCCCATGGAATTGGTCATGAGCTGACCTGTCCCAATACACCAGAACAAAATGGTGTGGCAGAGTCTAAGCATAGACATTTGATAGAAATCACTAGAGCTTTTCTGATTCAATCTGGAGTTCCTGATAAGTTTTGGGTAGAGGCTTTAACAGCAGCTAATTATGTCATTAACAGACTACCTACTAGATCTTTGCACATGATTTCTCCTTATGAAGCTCTTTGCTAAGTCTCCGTGATTATTTATTTTTAAGGACTTTTGGTTGTCTTTGTTTCCCTTGGCTTAGACCTTACACCAAAAATAAATTAGAACCAAGAAGTAAACCTTGTGTATTTCTCGGGTTCTGACAATCATCGAAAGGATATAGATGTTTAGATATGAGTTAGGAAAGATTTATGTCTCCACATGTTGAGTTTAATGAAGATCGGTTTCCATTTATGTCTCTTTGGGTTATCTTCTCCTTGCACTTTGGAGATGCCCCATTCTGCTATTTCAGATGTTTATTCAAATACATCCCATGATATTATACTTCCAGATATTTCTCCTTAAGTAGCACCTTCTACAGCAGATATTACTTCTCCCATTACTTCAACAGTAGTTTCTCCAACTTTAACATCAAGTTCTACTGTTACTGATACTTCATTTTCAGTTGCTCCTCCTTCTCCAGCTATTACTTCAACTCATTCTATGACTACTAGATCTCAACATGGTATTTACAAACCCAAAGTTTATCTTGCTACTAAACATCCTCTTTCTGAAGCTCACTTGGATATTCTCAATACTTCTGTTCCTACTACTTTTGCTCAGGCTAATAAACATCCAAAGTGGCAAGTAGCCCTGAAAAATGAACATCAAGCTTTAAAAGATGCTGGTACTTATTCTTTGGTACCTCCTGATGCTTCTCAAAATGTGGTTGGATGCAAATGGGTTTTTAAAGTGAAAGAAAATGCTGATGGCTCCATAGACAAGTTTAAAGCTAGACTGGTAGCAAAGGGGTTTAGTCAGTTGGAAGGTCTTGATTATCATGATACATTTAGTCCTGTGGTGAAGCCTACAACTATTAGACTTGTTCTCTCTCTTGCTGTGAATAATGACTGGACTCTCAAGCAACTTGATGTATCTAATGCATTTCTACATGGCTCTCTCAAAGAAGATGTTTTTATGCAGCAACCCCCTGGCTTTGTCGATCCAGATCATCCTACTTATGTCTGCAAGCTGCATAAATCATTGTATGGCCTTAAGCAAGCCCCAAGGGCTTGGTATGAGAGGTTAGTTGATGTTCTACTTGAACCGGGTTTTGTTCCTTCTTTGCCGATTCTTCTTTGTTTATTCATTTCATTAATAATCACTTACTATCATATTGGTTTATTTTGATGATATTATCATCACCGGTAGCTCTTCATCCTTTTTGTGATAGTATTATCTCTCAACTACAAGTCGCTTTTCCAGCTTAAAGATTTGGGCTTTCTCCATTACTTTCTTGGTCTTGAGGTCAAACGATCTGCTAAGGGTTTATTTCTCTCTCAAACCAAATATGCTTTAGATTTGCTTCAGAAGACTAATATGATAGGGGTCAAACCATGTTCTACACCTTGTCCTGCCTCTTTTAAACTTCGCCAAGATGATGGCACCTTACTTCCAAATCCCACAGAGTTCCGATCCATTGTTGGAGCTCTTCAATATCTGACCTGGACTCGTCCAGAAATATGCTTTGCAGTCAATCAAGTGTGCCAATTTATGCACTCTCCCACTACTTCTCACTTGTTAGCTGCAAAAAGGATTTTGCGATACATCAAAGGTACATTGGATCATGGGATATTCTTTGGCAAGAGCTTTGCAGCCCTCCAAGGATTTACTGATGCAGATTGGGCAGGTGATCCAGACACTAGACGCTCCACTAGTGGATATTGTGTCTTTTTTGGAGGGAATCCTATATCTTGGTCTTCTAAGAAACAGGCTACTATTGCTCGCTCTAGCACTGAGGCTGAATATCGTTCTCTGGCCTCTACTGCAGCTGAAGTTGTGTGGTTATGTCATCTTCTAAGGGATTTACACATTTTTGTCTCTGATGCTCCTCTTATTTTGTGTGACAATAAGAGCTCTATAGCCTTAGCTTCTAATCCTGTGTTTCATAGTCGTATGAAACACTTGGCTCTTTGATTTTCATTTTGTTCGAGAGTCGTACATAATGATACTCAAGGTGCAAAGACATCTCTACCGATGCTCGATTGCTGACGTTCTTACCAAGGGATTGGCTGGTCCACGATTTGAATTTTGAAGCACAAGCTTCAGTGTGCTCAAACCACCTTTGCTTGAGGGAGGGTAATTGAGTCGGTGTCCGAGTCAATCAACCTTATTCGGTCCGAACCATTATCCGTCTTTGTGTTCGAGTCCGTTGTCTGTTAACTAACAGACACGTGTGTCTTCCTGAGTGGTGTCTTGTTTTCTCTTATGAGTTGTCAACAACTGTTAACGGTATCTTGAGTTACCGTTTTGTCTATCTGGTTTATATAACAATGTACTATCTCTTCATTATTGATGTAATGAAAATATCTGTTATCTCCTGTAACTACTCTCATCAAAGAAAGAATCTTGACATAGACTCAAAGATAAACGCAGAGCTCTCATCAAAGTCTCGGTACATCTAGCAGTTGTAATTAACAATCAACCAAAACCAATTAAACCATCATTGATCGGTTTTTACCAGTCAAAATTAATTATTCTCTCTCACACAGATTTTTTTTTGAAAGATATCATACAAATACTGTAACGAATATAATGATCAGACAGAAAAACATTTGGGCTGTTAATTTGTATGACTTATGAGTGAATCTGTATTATCCAAAGCCAAATGGATCGACGAGCCAACACGTTGCAATTAAAAATAGAACACGCAGAAGATTCCTTCCCCTTACCAAACGTCCAAACATTCAACTCCAGCGAGTGAACGGATGGACCCATCGTCCATGTGAAATGAGTTCCGCCGTTCGCACGGAAATTCCATGGTGCGATATCTGCTGCTTCTTTTCTTTACTTTTATTCCTTTATTAAATCCACCGACCCAATACGTCAAAAACGCCCCTTTACGTTTCTACCTCTAGTCAAGGAAAATCTGATTTGGTTGATATATATTAGTCTAAAAAAATATTAAGGTGTCTAGTGCGGATTAAAAGAGGATGGATGATGTCAGCAACATATTGTCATGATGACGCCAGCAAGATGATACCATTCGGACGACAGCACGGACATCACACTGATGGCTGCCCCTTAACATTTACTCCATTGTCAACAGCACTTAATTACCCATGTAAAATGCCCTTTTAGCACTTCTTGCCTGGAGAAATATTTCTTCACTACCCTTTGCATGCCATAAGCCCTAAAACTCTTGTTAGCCTAGAGCCCCAAATAATTCAAGTTCAATTTTTTATAATATACAAATTTGTGTTATATTATATGTGTTACGAATTTATATGTGTTACGAAAGTGATTCGTTGCCGTTACTCTTATACTACAAACAATTGTGACAGTTGTTTGTTAGGCTAAGTCCTATGGGCTAGATTGGACTGCTAGATTGGCCAAAAAGTGTTGCAAATCATGAAAAAAGTGTGGGAAAAAAGTTAACACTCTTTCTGGCTACTTCTCTCTCCTAGCATTTGCTCGCAGTCGAACTATCAGCGAGATTAAAACGCTGAGTAAAGTGCGGCGCTCAAAAAGTGACCAAAACGCTGAATGGTTCGGCGCTCACAAAAATCTAACGGCTGAGATTTAAGCGATGAATGGTTCGACGGTCAAAAAGTAACCAAAACGCTGAATGGTTTGGCGCTCAGAAAAACGCTGAATGGTTCGGCGCTCACAGATGACGTGGATGGCCAATCTAGCAGCTAGATATCTAGCCCATAAGACTTAGGAGGTTTCTCAGGCTGACGTGGATGGCCAATCTAGCAGCTAGATATCTAGCCCATAAGACTTAGTGTAGTTGCAGGAAATCCTACAATACATCGCTCACAAGAATTCATAATATTCAGTACATCTTTAAGATCAACAATTAACTTTTTTATTAATGAGTTAGAAATTTTACAAGAAAGAAATGAAATCAAGAATATAATTGCTACTCTAGACTTTCTCTCTCCTCAAAAATTTCTCTCCACCCTAAAAAGATCTTTCTTCTCTCTTAAGCCTGTTCGGCTCTTTATATAGGACATTACATAGTGGATGACAGCTAAGTTGTCCTTTATTTTGGATCTGGCTTGCGACATTCTCGCGAGTGTACAAATATTGAATCTCGCAACACTCCTAAATCTCGCTAGGTCTTCGCATCTATCTCGTGTTCAGGCTACCGTCATCCGTTGCGTCATTTTTATTTCCCATCTGCGATATCTTCGCAATGTGTTGTTTAAGGATTTCACAAGGATATTGGTGTTGCGATATTCTGATCCTACATCTTGCCTCTTCTCATGTCTTCTCTGCGAAGGAGAGAATGTCATGATAACTAGTACTTACAAAATGCCGCAGATGTTCATTTCTTTCCTTAAATTTCCTGCCGACAGGATTCCATGAATTAAGCATAACCGTTTACACGTGTTAAATATTCCCTATTCACCGGCACATTAAATGATAAACGGTCATCATTTTTTTGCCTATTTAAGAAGAGATCCGTCATAAGAATATTTTCTTTCTTTTACTTCGTCTTCTTCATCTCTACATTCTTTGTGAATCTTTTTGTCGTCCCTGC